>CM062820.1:820543625-821051125 GCA_031772625.1 Pinus tabuliformis | reverse complement strand
CGGTTTGATTTAGGACAGTGCATATAGAGTTTTCTCTTTGCTCTTTGTTGAAAGAACGCCATCTCTCTTTCCTTAGTAGCTAGGATTTTCATTTGCAAAAAGAAGACTAAACGACTGTTTATCATCTTAGATTGCATTTTAGGAATTGTATATTTACATCACGCGATGAACCTGAAAGGCAAATTTCTTAAACAAGATCAACTATAAAATAAATTTAATGAATCTAAAAATGCTTTGGAACCTAACACACAACATTTAGAATTCTAGGCTAGAGACGTATTCCTGCATCGTAAAGCCTGGTAACTGTTGTTTTCACTGTTGGTTGGGTGATTCCTCCACTTTGAGACGATAAGTGACAGTATGGACTTGTGCTCCCAGGTACCGTTGAGTATATTTTGGGAGACCACAATAGGCTTAATCCTTTATCCATAGGAAGCCGTGTCTGCCGCCCTATCGATCGCAATGCACTGAACAGAGCATTCGGGAAGATTGATTGTCGTACCGTAAAAAGTATTCTGCAGTTTTGCGATTGGTTTGGTAATCCCTCTGTCTAGATTTCCAGAGCAGTCCCTTTCGTTCCTTTTTAGACTCCTTAACGGAAAAGGTCCATTTGAGCACTTGTCACTTCAGGCTCATTAAAAATCGAAGGCGACTAGAGTCATCTTTTGTTTTTCTCGACTCTTAAAAATTGAAAAAACAAGTTCTGTCAAAGCGTCTAAAATTCATCTAATTCGGAAACATACTTCCCCTTGATTTTTAGTTGATCGAGTAATCCGCAATCGTGGAAGAAAGTCAATTGAAACCCCGTCATTCACAGAGGCTTACGAGTCAACCGTCTTTTTCTCCAGAATTGAAACTGTTACGGACAAAGCGAACTCATTTAACCGGTTCCAAATCCCCTAGTAAAGTTAGAACAAGTGTTCCAACACCATCAGAGACTCCGGTTACTCCAAGCATTTCTGGTATCCCTGCCTTTACAGAAGAAGTTCAGCAGCCACCGAAGGACAATAGCACTGATCCTAGTGTGAGGGTAAACACTTGTGTTACTGAACCAGTTCCATCTACAACTGATTCGGAGGGTGTTATTCCCCAAGTATCTGTCGCTGTAGATTCCATACCTTCTTCGGCACCAGAAATATTTTATGGACCAAACAGTCTACCTCTTCCACTTGGTCTGATTGCTATAGAAGAGATTGTGGAGGATCCTCCATCTAGTACTCCATCGAAATTTGGAGTCGGGATCACTTTGTATCCTTCTTCATCAGAAATTAGTCTACCGCCATCGGAAGCTCCTGTAGAATCGCTAGGCAATCTTTTGGATAGACTAGAAATGTATGAACAACCGTCGACATCTAGGATTGTGTCGTCCGACACAGCGATGGCAGAACTTCCTGCTGTCACTCCAACAATGTTCACTGGTATACCATCTGTCCCAACTAGCTCTCAATCGCTAGAAGGGGCCCACTCAGGGGCTATTTCGACAATATGGTCCGTTCCTGCTTGTTCATCCGGAATAGTATCCAGAAACTCTTATGTTGAGTCTCAGCAAATTGATCCTTCAGGGTGTCAATTTGGGCAGTCCGGTCCTCAAGGGCAAACAATTCCTTTAAGTACCGGATTACCACCGTATGGGGGGAAATATACCCTTTCATTGTCTCCTCCGGGAGGACAACCATACGGGAGTTCGCAACAAAATTCAGGTTATGCTGGAATTACATCTAGCGGTTGGGTGCCGATACTACCTCAACAACCGAGAGTTGTGTATTCGATGCAACAATGTTTACCTATGTCAAATATACCAACTACGCCGGCTATTGTGACAGTGTCGCAAGTACAAGCGCTGCCTGTTGTATGCCAACCTCAGGTTTCTCAGGTTGTAATGCAACAGCCTCTTGACCCTGCGACTCAACCACAATCGCCAACTAGTGGAATGACACAGGCCCAAACGGGTACAATTACCCCTCATCTTGGTCAAACAGTTAGTATCAGACAACAGCACATGGCTTCGCAACCATGGATGGTGCAATACCAACAACCGCAATTCCAACAAGTATACCAAGGATCTAAGCAACAAATCTTTGCAAATAGTGGGCAACCGTATATTCAAAATGGTCAAAATCAACCATTCTACAATGGTTAGCCCATCAACCTTACCAAAGTTACCAGCATCAAATGCATTATGTTGGTATGCAGAGACCAACTGCTCAAGCGATTCCATCTTATCCTGGGTATGCTTCACCTAACCTGAATCAACAGTTACCCTTCGTGGCGACTTTAGAGTTACCGGATCTAAATCGGTTAACAAACAATCCAATCGCCTATGCCCCTTGGTGGCCAGCGATTCCGCATAAACTTCCGTCAGATATTCCTAAATTTAATGGAAATCCGGGTGAAGATCCGTCAAATCATGTGATGACCATTAATCTGTGGTGTTCATCAAACACCCTAAACGATGATTCGATTAGGCTTCGCCTTTTTCAGAGGATGTTAACTGGTCTGGCAGCAAAATGGTATATCGAATTACCCAGAGCTTCGTTTGACAACTTCAGTACCCTAGCCACAACCTTTTTAACCCATTTTCAATTACTGATAAGGTATGAAACGGGAACAGAACTTCTTACCAATTTCAAGCAAACAACGGCCACTCACATATCCAATCATATTCATGAGTGGCGACGTCATCGTAGAATGGTAAAAATGTATGTTCCTGATTAGCTTTTAGCTGAATGGTTTATTAAGTCATTATTGCCCTCCATCACAGAAGATGTGGAAAAAGGAGGAGTCGTCACCGAAGAGCAATTTATTTCTCGTGTGCAATATTTAGACTTGATTTACACTCAGTCTGGCATGCTCTACGATAAAATACCTGACGCTCCCAGACCAGAATTTTTCGTCCCTCCTCCTCCTAAATCGAACAATGACTCTCATGCCGGCGATGGCGTGATTGGTACGACAGACACGAAATCGACAAAGGCTACATCTAAAAAGGCCCGTAAGATTTCCAGTCAAAATGCAAAAGAAGAACTTCTCACCTCGGAAGTAAATGTTGTCTCGACAGATAAAGGCAAAGAAACCAAGCAACCGGGAGGCAAGAAGAAAAACAAAGGGAAGAAGAAGAAATAGGAGGAATCATCACCTGAAAAATCTTCTGCAAACCCTCCTGGAGATAGGAAACCAAAAAATCCATGTGTAATATGTGATGAGGATCATTGGACAAGAGATTGTCCACATAAGGCTGAGCTTAAAATATTCATCAAGAATTCAAAAACCTCGGCAGTATTGACTGGTCTGTTTCCAAATCTAGGAACAAATCTGGTTGCTAGTGAAAATTCTTCCCCATCCCAAGTGCTGATATTGTCGGTTTTGAAATAGAAAAATGATGCTTTGATATCGACAACGAACAAAGATTACGGGAATCCACAGCTGTCGAACAACAAGGATAAAGATCAACCTAGTAGTTCAACAAGAAATTCAACAGAAGTTGCGCCGCCCATCATTCCTGAGCTAACAATAAAACCGCCAAAGGGAGTAGTACACAAGTCAACATTTAATCCTCGTGCCAGAGCAGCACAGCATTATAATATAGTGGAAGATCTGGCCCAATCGCCATCTGCTATGTCAACACTTGAAGTACTACAAAATTGCCCATCCCAAAAGCAAGCTTTATTATCAGCTATTGGTGGGATAGACCCAAAGGATTCTAATCTTGTGTCCTTTAATCATAAAGGATACGATCCTCAGTTACCAGCTCAACTAGCTTTCCTCATTCAAGTGAAAGCCCTCAACAAAACTGTTCATCGAACAATTATTGATGAGGGGGCATCTACATGTATTATGTCGATGAGTTGCTAGAAAACTTTAGGATCTCCAACCTTGTCGCGATCTTCGACAACATTAAAAGCATTTGACATACAAACATATACCCCGTATGGTATTCTAAGTAACTTGAAAGTTGAACTAGGGGGGGAAACAATAGAAATAGATGTTGAAGTAATCGACGGAAAACTCGATTACAACATCCTACTCGGAAGACCATGGATATATGTTATGGCTGCTGTTGTGTCAACCTATTTTAGGAAGATTTCATTTCCCTTTCAAGGAGGGATTACAATCGTCGATCAACAAAATTTCCTCCCCAATGGTTCCCAAGTTACGGGAAGCATTCTGATGATCCATGGAAGCCCCCATTTGCTTCAAAATATCGGAGTAGGCCTACTAAAAGACCCTATATTAATGGGTACTTTTGCCCTCCCACCTCCACTCAACCTGGCGGAAGTGGCAGCGATAGGAACCTGCAATATGATATCTTCTATTAACAAGATCTCGGAAAACGATATTAACATGGATCATCTATTGGTGTTACCTCCAAGCCAAATGGAAAAATTGTAGAAATCAATGTTTCTAGCATGGGAGGCAAACCCAAATCAACGCTCATCAAGCGTTTGGATAGATAGGTCTAAAGAATACGGTACCCCTTCAGATCCTTGGTCACAAGTGCATTACATCGACGAAGGAATTGTTCAATCAATGGTAATTGAAGGGGTGCCATGGGAAGATTACCACCATCATTCCCATCTTCCGACTTGTAAAGAAGATACTTCTGATGACCTTCATCATCCGTTAGTTTTTGATTTCCTATCAAATACTGTAAACACGGTGGATTCCGAGCTAAAATTGTCCAATATTGAAGAGACTATCGCCATAAATATCTCGACCAAAACAGATGTTGTAGAGAATATTTATGTTGGCAAATGTTGTTCTCCTTCAGAACTGGAAATATATAATGCTCTTTTTCGCGAATTCAGAGATGTCTTTGCTTGGTCATATGATGAAATGCCAGGCATTGACTCGAGTATAGTTGAACATGAAATTAAGATGTATCCAGATGTCAAACCAGTACGACAACGACTATGGCAGGTGCACCCCGAGAAAGTCGTTGCCATCAAGGCAGAAGTTGAAAAGCTTCTCCATGCTAGTTTCATTTACCCGGTTCCTCTAACCGATTGGGTATCGAACATTGTTCCTGTTATGAAAAAACAAGGAACGATTAGAGTGTGCGTCGATTATAGGGATGTAAATCAAGCTTGTCCAAAAGACAACTACCCTACACCCTTTATTGACCAGATAATTGATGAATGCGCTGGATGTGAAATCTTTTCATTCATGGATGGATTCTCCAGGTACAATCAAATAAATATCCGCCCACAAGACTAGTCAAAGACTGCATTTATTTTTCCGTGGGTCACATTCGCATATTGCAAATTACCCTTTGGTTTAAAGAATGCAGGGGCAAAATTTCAGAGGGAAATGAATTATGCCTTCCATGACATCAAAAACATCATTCAACCATATCTCGACGACCTTTTGGCTCATTCGCGAAAGCAGACCGACCATCCGCAGCGTTTGAGAGCGATATTTCTATGTTGCCGACACTACAAGATACGACTCAATCCACACAAATGTGTGTTCTGTGTCAATTATGGTCGTTTACTTGGTTTTGTAGTCTCAAAGGACGGGATTCGTCTCGACCCATCTAAGGTTCAAGAAATCATAAATTTGCCTCCACCTTCAAATTTTCTTCAGATTCAGAAACTCCAAGGGAAAGCAAACTTTCTGAGGAGGTTCATTCCAAATTACGCCGAACTTGCTAAAGGTTATACACGTATATTAAAAAAGGGAGTGCCCTTCACCTAGGATCAGGTCACGCAAGCTTCCTTTGATGCTTTAAAAGAATCCCTAATGAAAGCATCATTAATCTACGCTCCTGATTATCAAAAAGACTTTAACCTGTATCTGGTTGCAGCGGTTACAACCATCGCAATGGTTTTAGTTGAAGAAGACAACGGAATTGAACATCCTATATATTATTTAAGTAGGAACTTAAATGATACAGAAAGAAAATATTCTTATGTTGAAAAGCTAGCGCTCACAGCTATTCAAGCGATACAGAGATTTTGACACTATGTCCTCTTTCAAAAAACTACCATTCTGTCAGATTGCAACCCCATGACTTATATATTGTTGCGACAGTTGCTGGGGGGAAAATATTCAAAATGGATAGCAATTCTACAAGAGTTTGATCTGGAATTTGTAAAATCCAAGTCAAAGAAAGCCTTGGTTTTCGCGGAATTATTATTCGATCTCCCATCATCATCCAACGATGAAACATCCGAAGAAACAATCGTGGATGAATCTTTGTTTCTGATATCTTCAAGCAATCCGTGGTATGGAGATATAATCATCTATCTCCAAACCCAAAAATATAGGCCTAACACCTCCCACTCTAAACAAAAACGTATTCAATACCAATCAAAAGACTACATGATCGTCGGTGACACGCTTTAGCATCGTGGTGTCGATATAGTTCTGAGGAGGTGCCTCATCCATGAGGAAGCCGAAAAGGTCCTAAATGATTGCCATTCAGGCCCGTGTGGGGGGCATCAATCTGGTTACGCTACGGTGCAAAATATTTTACGAGCATGATACTTCTGGCCAACAATGTTCAAAGATTGCATAACCGCAGTCAGAAGTTGCCATGCCTGTCAAATTTTCGATAGCAAAACCAGAATACCACCCGCACCTCTACAACCAATAGTTGTTGTTGGGCCATTCACCAAATGGGGAATTGATTTCATGACATGTAACCCCACCTCGACCGAGGGGCATGGGTACATCATAGTAGCAGTGAACTATTTTACCAAATGGGCCGAGGCGATGCCTACATTAGATAACATTGGTGAAATAGCTGCCCTTTTCTTTTTCAATCATGTAGTCACCAGATTTGGCGTTCCACAGGGTATAGTCACAGATCATGGATCACATTTTCGCAATCACATGGTGGCCGAATTAGCTTCCAAATTAGGGTTGTCTCACGACAGCTCTACTCCATATTACCCGCAGGCCAACTGACAAGTTGAAGCAATCAACAAGGTCTTGAAGCGCATGCTGCAAAGGATGATTGGAGTCCACAAAAGGAGTTGGCACCTGATCCTGTACTCAGCCTTGTGGGCATACCGAACATCGGTAAGGAATGCAACGGGTTTACACCTTTCCAACTAGTGTATGGCCTAGAAGCAATCTTACCAGTTCAGTGTGAAATCTCGTCCCTCAAACATGCAATCGACCTTCTCCCCGGAACTTCAGAAGAGGAGGCTCGTTTCTTGGAACTAATCCAATTGGATGAAACCTGTCGTGATGTCGCTTTGGCTAATGAAGCCCATAAGAAACGAGTCAAGGCGCAGTTCGACAAGAATGTCAAACCCTGTGTCTTCTCGGAAGGTGACTTGGTCTTACTTTATGACCAGGAATCCGATAAATTGGGAGCAGGTAAATTCAAGTCTTTATGTATGGGCCCATATATTGTTAAGTGAGTGTTAGCAAAAGGAGCCTATGAGTTAATGGATCACGATGGAATTCCACTGGCACAACCCCGTAACGGGTTGTACCTTAAGCGTTACTATGCATGATTCAGTGTGGTAACCTATATGCTTTTGTTACATTTTTGTTTTCGCTAAGGGTAATCGTTTTGGTAAAGTAAATCCACTTTTTACATTTGTCACAAATTTCAAACCTATTGGAATCTTTTGTTGGATATGCCGACAGAGCAAGTCGTAGTTCGCGGAACCTATCTTCTGCGGCCTGGGCCATTTTTAATCCAAGCGGCGAGTTAGTAAGTTTCAGAGGGGTATGTATTGGTTGATCAACGAATAACATCACTGAATATAGCGCGTTGATAGAACTTCTCTCTGATGCCATCACACATGGAATACGCCGACTGGTTGTCAGGCTAGACTCATAGCTCGTCATACTACAGCTCACTGGTATCTACTCCGTCCAAAATCCAGCTATCTATCGCATGTTCCTAAGGGTCAAGATTTTGGAAAGGCAATTTGATTTTATTCAATATCAGCATATTTCCAGAAACTTAAACACATTAACTGACTCATTGGCAAATTATGTATTAGATAGACATTTGTAACATTTATAAAAAGAAGCATTTCATCAATATTTGCATTCGGATCATGTAACTTAACCAAAATAAAACTCCGAAAATCAAAAATATATATATAACTTTTTATGGTTTACACATAATGTTCAGTAACCAAGACAAAATTGGTCAAATGACCCAAAACTCAAAATGCCATGGGGCACCCTAGTCTAATGATGTTGGTGATAACAAGTCATCGCCTGTGCAATCATGCGTAAAAGCCTAGTCCATCGACTTGGCACGCCAGTAGTATGTCGCTGCAACCTCAAAGGCAGCTCGTCAGTCCTCACATCTAGAATACCGAGAGTGAGGCCCTCGACCTGATCCTGTAATGCTGAAAGAGTCTCGGCCACATCAAGATCACGAACGACAGCCCTTCCCACAGCCTCTCCTGCTGGAATGGTAGTTGGCACTCTCAAGCGTACTACTGGCCGAACGCGACCAACATCTGCATGAGCACATGAGTTCTGATTAGTCTTGACAGAATAAAGCACAAGGACATTATAAAAGAGAAATGATAAACAGAAATATGGTCAAGAATTTACCAATGGCACCCCACTGCTCGCCAGCTGGCAATACCAAATCTGGGTCACCCCGGAAGTCCATACCAGCATATGGATACTCGAAAAAAACCATCTCCTGACGATCGAACCACCCGAAGAAGGTATCAGAAAAGGAAATCTGAGACTGACCAGCATGTCTGGACATATGGTCGACCCATCTTTGCATCCGTGGTTCAGTCGGTGGAGGTAAACCAAGTGAAATATACTGCGGCTGCATTAGCAGGATCATTTCCTAGGCGAACGCGGTCAAAATAGAACCATATCTAAAGTTCTTCAATCTTCCGTTTTTCACCTTGGTCAACTGTTCTTTCATCACAAGGAGTACTGCATCACACCAGTTGAACACCTTCCGTTCGAGACATTCTAAGGCATACTGCATATAATACCGGTTGTCCACATGAAGAGCCGCACCACCAGCCATCCTACCAAAGGTGAACAAAATGGTCCTCAAAGACCTGTCAGTGACATCTCGGATGATGATCTTGCCGTCTTTACTTGGCTAAGATCCCTATCTACAATACCTGCGAACGTAATCTCTCACAAATTCGCCTCCACGGGCCAAACCTGATAAAGAGATAGGGGCACCCCGTCTCGATAAGCCGGTCAAAAAATAGATGTCCATGACAGTCAAGGGGATGGATTTGCCCCTAACCTGGAACACCCAGCTGGTAGGGTCCCAAGCATCGAACAAATACTACAGCAAGTTTATTTGTTGCCTCATGCTAGAGATGCGGAAAAACGTCAGCAGGCGACAGTTCCGCAGTGCATTTACTGTAATCGAATCATGTAAAGCAAGCATGTCCTCTTCTTCATGCTCACGTTCTCGCCATGTAATAGTCATTTTGCTCCAATAAATCTCTGAAAACAATCAAGAGAAGAGTTAGATCCTAATTTGGTGAGAAACGGGCAAAAATTTCCATTGAAAACTGTGCACAAATTTTCCTCCTTACGCCCATCGCACCTCCAGCAGTGTTTTGAGTGCATTGCATGCCAACTGTCCAGTGAGTAGGCCAACATGCAACACACCTTTCGATATAGAAAGGGTGCGATGGAGCCAGAGCGAGTTTTTCAAATCCCAGGGGCTCAGAAAAGCCAGAAATTAGGCCCAGAATGCAAAATGGAAAGGATGAAATGAAAGAGCTCAGGTTTAGCTCCTACATGGTCTAGATGGCGCCAAAAATCATCCGCAGAATCTCCCGGAATCAGCTGGTGAAAATCAAGGGGGAAAGCACCTCCAAAGCTCCAACAAGCCAAAGTTCAAATGAAATGGTAAAATGAGGGGTAAAAGCACTTTTAAATTACTTTTTACGTAATTCAAGTAAAATATTAGTGTCTTAACTCATTTTCCAAACATGTATTGTTCATTTCTAACTAGTTTGATGAAGCAATTGAGCATGCAGCGAAACCTTTGAAGGAACAAAGTCATTAATGGTAAAGTCGAGAAATAACCATTATATCGAGTAGTTTTAACGCGGACTTCAAGCTCGTTAAAAAATAAACATAAGCAATGAGCAAGTGTTTCCCCCAGCGTTTAAGCTCATTTTAAAATAAAAAATGAACCAATTTCCGGTAAATAACCGTCGTGAATGTAGTACTTCAGCCTTTAAAGCCTTGGTCGTGTTCTCATCATCACCTCCACTTTGTATTGGCTGATCATTCACCTCCACTTGATTGTTTACCCATTTTGAGGAACAGTTGCGAAGAGTGATCCTGTTAGCCATTCTTGTAACACTGCCGTGATTGGAAAATTCCAAACCTTACCTGGAATTAGCTGCTACCCGAATTTATCACTCGTTCCTCGAAGACAAGTCTCCTTTAAGCTCTTTTCAACTGACTCGTAAAATATGAAAAGATTGCCGAGCCATTGGCCTCTCCAGCTCGTTAAAGTGACCGGAAGTGCTATCCCTCCTTTAGATTTTAATCTTTTTGGACCTGAGGGATTATTATACAAAAAGATCGAGTGCTTGTTTTGTTCGGCTCGTTAAAAGTACCGAAAATTCATCCCTTCTGTATTATTTTATACCTTTTCAGACTTAAGGGATTAGATGACGAAAAAGGATTTTTTGGAGTTTCCTTTACGTCCATTTTTAGACTCTCTAAAATTGAAAAGGACTGAGTTATCTTTGTCGTTAAAATCATTAAAACTTAACAGTGACAAACTTGTCCATAACAGACAAGAACGAGTTTCACTATCGCTAGGCTCGTTAAAACATAGCGATGGGTTTGCCCGAAGGGAAAATTATAGAACAAGCATATGTTATCCTCCTCAAGCTTGACAAAAATAAAGAGGTACTGGTCAGCAATGACTGGGGAAAATTGGGAAGAAAACTTGAAGAAACTTTGTTGGTAGCAAGTCACTCTTGAACATGACACTTTCACTCCGCATCCAAGTCGGGTTGGGTTATTCCATTCACTGGTCACATCACCATGGTTCCATCACGCCATACACATTTGGGGTTAATGCTACCGATCCATCATGTCAGTGTCGCCGATATGTTAAAGAGAAGTCGCTCATAGAATTCACCTGTGTCTCACCCACTGCAATACATTTACGCTCCATTCTTTCATGACCGCCACCCTGAACCTTATATCACCAGATTGTTTTCACCTCCATTAAAATCATTTGCTCCGTTCCGTGTCATTGATGTGGGATTCATTAAAGCCCTCCTATGACGGATCGCTTCTAGTCGACATCAGCTCATTATCCAAGAAGTCGATCTAGGAACAACCCTTTCAGTACTTTGAAGCTTGCATGCCTCAATGGCATGTTTCTCACTTCCGGCGACAGGTTTACATCAATGGCCTTCGACTGAAAGATTTTGCGTGGTGTTCGACGCCAAGTCCTTTATTCACACCACGTAAATTGTACTGTAGTACCTTGAGGGTCATCATCATTATCGGTGATTCCTCTCGCGCCTGTTGACAGCTTACATCTTTGGCTGGTAATCAGGCGATGTCTTTCCATGTTCGACTCCAGAACATCTCTCACATGGATCGACTTGTACTTTGAGTGAAGATCAAACGAGATTGAAGACCCCAGATCTAGTTTTATCCATCCAGGCTGCGATATATGTTCAAGAAAATAAAGACATCAAATGTACATCATTGCTGCAGAGATAATCATCCAATATAAGGGATGATGGCTCTACCAGAATCATCAGTCTACACTCAGACGATTGTCTGTCTCATGTACATGAAAAATGAATTTATAAAGCTGAGCATGGGAATGCTTGCCTCAGCTAGATCATGAAAATATTATGAAGATAATTTATTTTATTGTATCTTATTACAGGTCTCCTTCCAGCTTGAAAGAACTTCAGATCCTCATGATAAAGCATTTCACCCGACATCAAAAAGATTAACGACCTCATGCTTTAGGGGGCAACTGTTATAGACATTTTTGGGCACTACAACCCCAAGCATAAATGTCCATAAACCAAGGGCTCCTAAGTCCCTAAAGGTGTTGTTCCAACCCCTAAAAGAACAAAGTCAACTGATTACAGCTTCTCCCAAAAGTTCTCCATGAAAAAACACTCAGAACTGGTCAAAACTGAACCATTTCACCTGCTCCATAGGCAAAGTGCGTTGCATCCCACCTGAATACACACAGTAGGTGTGTTGCATGTCAAAAATCCCTTCTATGGGGTGCGATGGGCGAGAAGGGACAAATGGCAGGGTCAATCTGCAAGGTGGAAAAGCATGGAATCTTCCAGAAACTTCTCCTGTGACACTTGCCTCTCTGAATTCGACCAGGGATGAGTAAGAGATCATCAATCTCCAAGTGGAATCAAGAACTATCAGAGGGAAGACACTAATCAAATCTCAAGCTGACTCACCTCCCTTACAGACATCTATATATGGATCCCTCATCCCAGAGATCCAGAGGCTAGAATTTTGTATCTTGTAAGGAAGTGCTGTTGGTTTCTTGGTGCAATATCATAGTGTTGGGTGATCTAAGCTTTTCATGAGGTGAAGAAGGGCTTCTTGCTGAGAGGATGATGCTGGGTCAGAACAATTGGTTGTAATTCTCTTGGCTCTTTCTTGATTATCAATAAAGCTATTCAAGTTTTCCTCCATACACTTGTGTGATTGATGTTTTATGCATTTGTATGGTTAATATACATCTGATCCTATATTGTTCATGATAATAGATCTATGTTCTCATATAGTGTTATGCTGCTTTGATTCTACAGGTACTCATTGAATCTGGGTACACAAGAAAGCAAGTAGCAAAGGACTATCAGAAGAGAGAGGAATCGAGCAAGGAACCAAGCACAAGACAGAGGTTGGTCTCCTTTATTCTTGTCTCATCTATCTCTCATAAAGGAAAACGAAAGTAGTTTTAAGTTTGTTTGTTTCTAAGGTAGCTACCAGCCTTAGTGGGATTAGTAGCTCTGCATAGACACTATTCCCAGTAACAATAGTGAGCACACTCTCAATGGTAATGGGGTGTGATTACATGAAACCATTACATCATAACTCATCATGTCACTTGTGGGAATTGAACATGGGTGGGGAGGATCCCAATCATTCCTCCCAATAACTAGAGATTAACCTAATTGACATCTTTGTCAGCAAAATAATAGTTTACATATACCTTTATGTTGTAATGTCCTTCTTATATTTCCTATCTCCTTCTCCTCCTTGAGTAAAATGTTATGATCAAGCTCCTCATACTAATACGAATAGGTGGTACTGAGAATTAGACCAGCATAATTGTAATCCTATTTTTGTTTTTCTCTATCTCCCCCATGGAAGGATATCATTATATAGGGTTTTCATAGATTTGGGAGGATGAATTTGGACACCTATGCCAAAAGAATTTAGGATGAAGGCTTCAATTATATACTCCATGCTTGGTCATCTTATCCTAGTTTTGGTTTATCATCTTGTGAAACCTAATTCTAGAGTATTTGACCATTTGTCACCCCTTTTCTGAAGTCAACCTATTGGTAAAGATTTGTATTGCTCCATTGTAACCGGAATATACCAATGCCATACTAAGTTTTTGATGACAAGGAGTCTACATGAGGTTTGAAAGTGAAGCTTTAGGATATGCAAGTAGAATCTTGACCCTCAACAAATGTGAGTTGAAGACAGGTTCTTTTGCAACCTTAATAATGACAAATATGTTGATGAAAACTATAGTGGAAGTATATTATAACTCTCATAAGGTAAATACTCATTGTATGAAGTACTCAAGGGGAGGTGAAAACTAAGGGAAGGATAAAAAGTAGACATGAAACCAAATTTTAAATAATCAAGAAATGAGGAAATATACAAATCATCCTCCACTATGGTATTATAATTGTAATGAAGGTGGGTATATTGCACACAATTATTTGTAGCCATGTTAGCATCATTGTGTCCATTGCTATAAACTAAGGCATAACACTAAGGATTCATATAAAGTATTAAAAAATAGGAGTCACAAGTTAGACAATTACACCATAATAACATGGCAAATTATAACCCATGAATACTTTATGGTGTTAAGTCACATTAGGTGAACAATATCATCAATATTGGCATCTTTATAGGAGTGATGATAGCTAAAATTTTGGAACCAGAGGTTAAGGACTTGTAAAACTCTATAAAATCCATCAACATTTGATTCCACATAACAAAAGGAGTTTCTATAGGATGCAATGGAAGTCATGAGGGAAGTTGTATGTATATGAATTTATAACTTAAAGAACATACAGAGACCACATCCTATGGTTGAGCCACCTAGTAGATATCAAAACTTGTTGGTGCTCATATTATAACATGAACAAGCTATCACTAGTGTCAAAGAGATGGTTTCATGGGTTCTAGAACAACACACCTCAATTATCTATAAGTTAGGTTCTAGAACAACCTTCCTCAATTATCTTTTAGGTGAAAAGGAGGAGGTTGGGGAATGAATCCTCATGTGATGCACTAATTGCAGGATGTGAGGTATCAGAATCCTTGACCAATATAGTATTAGATATGTTTATCTTACCAAAGAGATCTTTGGAATCCAGGCGAAGCTAAGTTTGTTGTATCTATTGATACATCTATGAATTGGGAACTAATAACATATATTACTAATTGATTGAATAAGTGAATGGAGGTTAACCTCAATGGCATGAAGATTTATGTCAGTTTTAAGGTCATTGAGATACTACATGGAAAGAATTTTTACCTTGCACTATTAGGGATAAACTGGGCCTTTGATAATGGTGTTATCTTAAACTTGAAGAGAAGTTTGTTTTTATTTAAGAAAGAAGGATATAGAGTAAATTAGGCAGTGGACCCTACACGAGCAAAGTGCTTTGCCAAATTGGTGGAGGAAGTGTTTGATAAGAATGCCCAAAATTTTTGTATCTCTTACTATATGGAATGAAGAAGACTACATTAATTTTCTAGTGGATTGTGGTGAAGTAAAATTATAAGTGCAGACACAAATGAATTCCTCTAGCACGATAATGGGTCTAGCCACAACAAATACATTCTATGGAAGATTTCCTTAGGTTAGAATCAATCAACAGGGCATACCTCTTGGTCTCTTATCCTGCTTGATGATGTCCTCACTTGCTCTCTCCAGCAATCTCTCGCTTCCTTCTTCAAGTTCTTGAAACAAGTAAACAACAAAAACACACACACATAATAATAGAAAAATTGCGATTCAACGTACTTAACAAGTCAAAAAGCATCAAGACACGAATATGTAATATTACAAAACATGTAGGAAACCAATCAATAGTTGCATATATTAATATCAAATAGACATTACAACCATTCATCTTGACGTTTCAGTATTCCTCTGACAAGACTAGGTTACCACACACTTATGCTAGCACTTCATGATGGATTCAAACAACAATATTTTCAAGACTCTTCCCTTTACGCTTCACTCCAAACAAAACAAAATTCTCCCTCACACAACTAGATGGCTACAACTAGTAATAGCTTGCTTGTCTAGTATATTTACACTTAACCAAAACTATAACTCTAATTTTCACACTGGTCACTAGTTTGTGCTTGGCAAGAAGGGAGGTTTATATAGGAAAGATGGATGGGAGATGGATCCTGTTCTCATGGGAGAAAGACTTATCCCTTGAGGTAGTTCCATCATTATAGGGGAAACGAGCCCAAACTATCATCCTCGACCCCATCCAACCAAACCATTTACCAGACTTCCGTTACGAAGCTTCTAGAGATGGAAGCTTCAGCTCTAATTTAAAAAAATTTCCATAATAGGACTGGTGCAACTGGAACATAGCTCAGTCACGTAGATCGCCAAGAGTAATAGTGTTAATCTCTGTACATTCGTGCGGGGGAGATAAAGGTCATTAGCATTGGTCTTGTAAATTGGGAAAAACAGAAGTTTCAAGGGAAATGGTGCAAAAGGGAAATGATATACTCATGAAGAGGGATATAATGGGAGTTTCACCATGAAGGAAAAGCGTGTGGGGTTCACTGTAGAGGTCCTCTAGGATCAAGGAACAGGGAGTACAGGGACAATGACAAAATGCTATGTAATAGATGCCCCCTAAAGCATGAAGTCCGAACCGGAGTGAGGGATGAAATGCTTTATAAATTTGTGCGGGGAATTGGTCTGCCGTCGGAAAAACTGTAAGCAAGTATAGATACATATACATAAACTGAGATCTCTATCAAATGATACATGAATTATGGCATAGACGTAGCCATCTAGATAATGATCATGTAAATGGATCCAGGTATGGGCGCATCCATCCATCAAAGAGGATCATAATGAAACCAAGGTATGGTCGCAGCCATCCAATAATGAGAAGGATCACATATGATAACTCATGGTCTGGTCGTAGCCATCCATCTAATGCATATCATCATAAACCATGTCACATTGCTTTGCAACCTGGACTTTTGTGATCTGAGTCTAGGGTCTTGCACTCCAACACGACTCAATCAAAGTACAGATTCTAACATGCGAATAGATGTGTTGACGTCGAACATGCTAGAAAGTCGCTTGATTACCAGTCAATGATGTAAACTGTTAACAAGCGTAAGAGAAACCACCAATAATGAAAATGGCCCTCAAGGTACTATCATCACAATTCATGGAATGTGAATACAAGAACTAAATTCAAACACCCGTGAAATCACTCGATCGAAATCAATTGATGTGAAATTGTCATTGAGTGCGAAGAACTTGCCATTGAGGAATGCAATCTCTAAGGTACTAGAAGGGAGTCTCTCGATCAACTTCCCGGATAATGAGTTCAAGATGATGGAAAGTGACCATGTCGAAGGAGGGCCATAGTGAATCCCACATCATGGATGCAAGACAAGAGGATGCAAAATGATTTTGGATGATACAGAGAATCAGAGGTAAGTGTAACTACAGAAGGACAACTCTTGAACATATCAGCAACACAACCGGAAGTTTTGTAGCTTTTGTATCCATAGGATTGGTAGTCATGGTGACATAGTAGAGATCAGATGGAAGGCAAAAATGAACAGCCCAAACCCAGGAAGGTCAAAGATGTAAAGGATGATGTCCCAACCCGACACAAAGCAAAGAGTGTCATGTTCAAGAGTAGGCTTCTGACACGACTTGATAGATTTCCAAATTTTTCCCCCACCATTTCTGGTGAGTACCCCAATTATTTTTTAATCACAAGCTTAAAGGGGATAGCATATGCTTGCACTATAATTTCATTTTTCAGACGAATCCGACCTAGCAAGTTTAACGAGCCCTGGGAAGGAGCAGCTTGTGTTCATCATGGTGACAAATCTGATGTCATTTAATATAACGAGTCTGACAAAGGTGTAACTCGGTATCTTTTTCATGTTAAGAGAGTTTGAAAATACACGTAAAAGAAAACTCCACATGGTCTCTTTTCATACGTTTGTTTCTCTTGAGCCCGAAAAGGTAGAGAACAATACTTAAGAGAACCGCTTTACCATTTCAGTCAAGGAGTACCTTTTTTGTAAATAGTGCCTCCCAGCACGAAAAGGGGTAAACTTATACTGGGCATACGATGTTTCACATCCGTTAACAAGTTCAAAACGACAAGGGCTCAACCATATTTTCATTTTTAAAAGGTCGGAAAAGAGCTGAAAGCGGACCCCCCCATTTTTATTCTCTTTAAAGAGTCAAAAAGGGAAAAATACTTGGAAATATTTTCATATGGGTTTAACGAGTCGAGAATAGAGCTGAAATATGATGCATCGCCATCATCGAACATCCATCACCTGTCACTGCATAAGTAAGGCAAAGTGTATTATCGAGTCCCTGAGGTAAAATAGGTCAAAAATATTTAAAAAACCTTATATTTTCATGAAAAATTGAATAAAAAGGGAAAAAGTAAATATATTTTTTCCATTTACCATTTTACCTTCGCAGTGAAGAATTTTTACCCACTTTTGTCCTATTTTATCGAGGGCAGATTACGAGAGATACGAGAGGTCAAGTGACGAGCTGTCAATTCCAGGTAACAGCCGAAGCCGTGAGCTACATTTTCATACCATTTATTTATGTTTTTAGCCATTTTATTTTTAGGATTTTTAGGGAGGTTTTTGAGAAAAAAAATTGCCCTCGATCGGTGCGATTTCCTGTCATGAGATCACACCGGCTGAGGGTTATTTGCACGACCATCCACGCCGACCGGTATGACTATTTCTAAAACAGGTGCACCGGCTCCTTGGATAGGGAAAAAAAAAGTTTTCTCAAGAACTGATTGTTAAAATTTGATTTTTATGCGTCAAAATTGACGATTGACTCAAATAAATGGCTTTTGCAGGAGAGAAATTGCCAAAAATGGTGGATTGGAAGGAAAGAGAACACAAAGATGTGGACACCCAGGCAATGAATGATCCAAATTTCTTGGAAGCTTTGAGGGCTTACGGGCTCCTCAAATTTTTCCTTGCACAAGGGATGCGGGCCCAGCTTGAATTGCTTCAGTACTTAATAAGCCTTTGGGACATCAATCGTGAGATTTTTGTCATTGGGGACCAGGAGCTAGAGTTGAAAATCTTCAGAGATTTACTTCATCATTGGGCTATCTCGCAAAGGTGAGCCAATGAATTTGTATGGGTCACATCCGGTCAGGGCAAGCATATCTTCCCTGCTTGCCATGCATTTTCCTGAGGCCCTGAAATCCAAAAGTGGGAAGGTCGAGATTTCCAGTGTGTGCGATTTGACACTGAGGGTGCTTCTATGGACCATAAATAGAGTAGCGGGGTCCCAGGTGGAACGTGAGACTAATAAGTCAAAGTTCCTTTACGTTATTGACTACATAGCTCCTACGATATTCAACTGGGTAGAGGCCATGAATATGAACATCAAGCACCAGTTGTCTAAGGCGAAGGTGTGAAATCTAAAGAAATTTGGCTTCGGATCAGTACCTGTGACCTTTTTCCTGGAACGAGTGCCATTGTTCTAGTATCAGTTGACTGAGGTTGATCCTTCTGCCCCACGTGATCCCCGGATGGCCCGTTGGAGTCGTTTGATGCCCAGGATCACTAGGGGTCAGCAAATGTCTTATCAACCAACATTCCTTTCATGGCTACGACGATAGAAAATCATCATGGAGGAATGTCTGTACAGCGCCACTAATTTCTGTGGAGACCCAGATACACCTTTTCCAGATGGAGAGGACTTTGATCGAAGGTAAAAACCAAAACAAATTTTTCATTTTGATGTTTTTTAATTTGTTTTTGGTAGATGAATGCTTATAACATTTCTCTTGTGTATACAGATGTTGCACCAGAGCAGCCAATCGGGCTGTCCCCGATAGCCAGGCACTATCCCCGTCCTATTGATGTTGTCGCCCCTTATCAGGAAGGGGGCAATAATGAGGAGGAGATTGCGAGGAACCTCTAGGGGTTGACTCATGGTATCCCTGAGTATGCTAGGATAGGAGACATGCCTCAGTGGTACAAGAGGTGCATAGTGGTTGTCTCAGATCGGATCCACCAATTGCTGAGTCATGTAGTATGAGTCGTCTCATGCTATCATGACCACCATTCTAAGTAGTTCCTAGGTCCAGTACTCACATATTTTTTTAGGCCTGTGTTCCATAGATGTGTGAGGCATGCGAGCCACCAATGTTATTATGGACATGCATATTATTTTTTGGGGTTTTGATGTACCAAGCATTCTAACATATGTATACATATTATATTTTCTTGTCTATTACAGTACAATTGTTTTGTATTATCTTTTACATGTTTCACAAATGTCTATCCAACACGTAATTAGCTAATGCATTTTTCAATGTATTCATGTGTCTAGGAATATGATGATAGGTAATATAATCAAAATATCTTTCCAACAAATGGATACGGAGATACATTTGTAATATTTGAGGGTTCCTGATGGAGTATTTCCCATTGAGTTGAAGGAAGACAAGATGTGAATCCAGTTTGACAACCAATTCTTTGATGCCCAAAACAATGGCTTCTGACAACAGTTCAATGACCGCACTATATTCAGCAATGTTTTTTTTTGTATGACCTAGGAAGATACCTTGAAGGTCAATCAACTCACTGTTAGGGTTATAGATAGCCCACGCTGCAGATGATAGGTTCTGGGTACTTCGGCAAGCACCATCAGCGAAACCAACATGAGGAACTGTAGACATCTGCAAAGCAAGAAAAGCATAGTAAACTGGAGGGTTGTTTGAAAACTTTCACACGAAACCATGTTGTATAGAAATGAATCACACACTAACGTACATTAGTAACCATGCAAGATGACCTAAGCATAGTACTTTTTGAGGTGGGAGTCCATGCTAGGACTTGGGTAATCAATCAATGCAAATAAACATCGGAGTTTTACCATTTCCATGATGAGTAAGAATCGACTCAGCCAAATAATGGAGTAGAACTCATATAAGTTTTTTCCCCCATGCCCCCTGGGCGGGGGAGGGTTACGAGTGAGATGGAAACCCCATTGCAATAATGTGAAATCGGTGAAAACTCAGGGAGGGTGAAAAATCCTAAATCCATGAAGGGATAAAGGTGCCCTTAGTTGAAAGATCTTGATCATGTCAAGGTAAACTAACATGTCAATAGGCAATGGAGAAGAGGACTCTTCGAAAACGGTAGACATGACCGTCGGGCGAGGTAGGAATAAGGATCGATGATGGGTATCGATCCATGGTAGTTCCTTGAGAGACATGATTTCCATGATGCCTTCATTGGCGAGGAAGGTCTTGGCTAAGGGATCAATTGATTCCAAAGTGCCAAGCTAGGGGGATTGAGAATACATATTGAGAAAGATCTTCGATATATGAGAATCAAAGGATGCCTAGTTTGCAACTGAAATAATTTCCACGTAATTGACTTCAACGAGACTAAGCGACATGATGTCGCCCCAAGCATCAACTAGATTTGGTGCAGGTATGACCCAGGGATCAGATTTGACCGAGATCATGTTGACGGAGGCAGCATGAGGAGGTGGGAGTGGAAAAATCCCCATTAAGGCAGAATCTTTGAAGAGACCTACCCCCAGACTCTCAAAGGGAGTACCAAAGTGCTTGACATACGGAACATTGCCATCAGTTGAGGAAGAGGAAAAGAAAGACAGTTGATCAATGGTGAAAATCCTCCCTTGATGGGGAAAACGGATGACATGAAACAAAGAGGAGGCCACGGCATGCATGGCACGCATCCAACTTTGGTCGAGTAGAAGATTATAATTGAGATTGGCGTCAACAATCTCTACCTCGACTTGCACTGTCTTGCCTTTTGGGGTGATGGCAAGGTTGGGTAAAACACTGAAGGGTCACGAATTGCACCCATCAAAAGCTTCCAATGTGTTCAAAGACTGGTTCAATGTAAGGGAACCAATAGCCTTCCAGCATGCAGTTGACATGATGCAGGTAGAAGCACCATCATTGATGACAGTGCAGTGGATGGTATTTTCATTAATGATTGCCTAAACAAGAAAGGCAATCTGTTGAGGGAGTCTCAGAACATGGTTCTCTAGATCGAAACAGATCAATTTAGAATCGGTGAGATCAATGACCCCGATAGCTGGTAGCAAAAATTTGCACTGTGATGGGAAACTTTGGATTACCTCGAGAGCCGACATAGCTGACGATGCCTGAGCCAAAGCTTCAACAATATTGTAATGCTAAGTGGCTTGGGGTGTTGGGATTATACGTGGATTTTCATAGCACACCTTGAGAGGGTGGCCATGGAGCAAAATCAGGGTTAGGGCGCTAAAATTGTAGAGGGCCAAAAATCAGGGTAGAAGAAGAAGGTGGAGCTTCTTTTTCTTTCCCTGCTGTGGGAGCTGGAGTTTGATAATCTTTTGATCGGGTAGCCACATTAATGGGCATGCTCATCATGAACACTTGAGATCCAAAGGAAGCTGATCGAGGTTGGTCTACCATCTGAGTCTGCTGAGACGAAAAGGCTCTTTGAGGATAGCAGGGGTCCCCTTGAGAAATTGACTAACTTCAGATCGTTGTGGACAATCCTTAGTATAGTGATCCTCCTTGAAAATGAGGCAGGGATACTTAGGTTTCCATTGCGATGATTCATTGGCAAACAATTTGGGAGGACCCTATTTCGGGGCATCAGCTTTAGCTTTGCCTTTCTTTTTTCCTTTCGAGGATTTTTCCACTGCAGTAGATTGGATAGTGTGAACCTCTAAGGTTTCACCAGGGCCTAGGGGGTTTTGAGATGAACTATTGGGAGCAGTATTCGAGACTGAATTTTTTTTGGAAGAAGTTTTGGCAGGGGCTTGGGATACTAAACCAATAACTCCATCAACGGGAGGAACAACGGGTGACTTCAATGTCGCGGGATGGGATGATGGCCGCAGAGCATTGGGTAATAATTCATATAAGGTACCAGACTGAGAGTAGACCAGGTCCAAGTACTAGGCACGAGCGATGGCTTCCTCTTCAGTGACACATCCACCAATGGCTATATCATGAGAAATTGGGGCTACGAATGACTTGGTAAACCATTCGGTGAGTAACTAATCAGTTATCTCGGACTTGATCAATCAACGTCTATATCTCCATTCATGGATATGATTAGAGATGTGTGTCGCAATGTCTTTCTTAAGCGATGTGAACAGATAGGTACTTGTTTCATAATGAACCGATAGTTGAAAATGCATGAGAAAGGCCATGGCTAATGAATTGAAGTCATGAAAAGTATTTCGAGGTAGCTCGATGTACCATTTTGTTGCAGCACCTGTGAGGGTTCGTTGGAAAAGATAAAGACAAATGGAATCATCCACGTATGAGTTCAACAAGCACCAGAGGTGATATGTCATCACATGGGCCTGAGGATCTTCTTTAGCTTTTCCATCGAACTTTGGGCAATCACTTAGTATCTTGGATGGCACCGAAGGCCAGCACGGCGAATGAAGAATCGGATCATTCATAAGACATGATACATCTAGCAACTCAAGTCTATCCAAGAAAGTTAATTGAGTGTTAAAAGGCATGGGAGGTCAATAGGTGGGCCCATAAGGAGGAGCCCATCCCTATCAATAAGGATTTTGACCCCACAATGGGGGATTTTGGCCATATGGCATCTGAGGCTGCCCCCCCTGCGGATTACCTTGACCAAAGGGAGGATTCGAACCTTGAATACCTTGAAATTGTCCATGCACAGGTTTCTGATAGGAAACATATGGGTTAAAAGGCTGTTGATCTTGTTGACCTTGGACATATGGGTATGGGACCTGTTGTCCTGGAACATAGGGTTGTTGGGCCTATTGTCCCTGAACAAGAGGGTTCTGGACCTGCAATCCTTTGGCATAAGGTTGATATGCTTGTTTCCCTTGGATGTAGGGATTTTGTACCTGGTTCCCTTGGCCGGTAGGATTCTGAATTTGTTGGCCCTGAACAAGAGGATTCTACGCTATAGGATTTGACCTTGAACATGTCTCTCCAAGGGTTGCCCTTGTTAATAGGTATACAAGGGTTGCTACTGCCCTGGCTGGTTTTGTTGTTACAAGGGCTGACCTTATGGTTGCAAAATTTGTCCCTGGGGCTGCAGAGGTTGGCCTTGCAAGGGTATGGGTTGAGAGGTATGCAGAGCATATTCCATCTATTGCTGCGCAGCCTGCTGCAACAGTTGAAAGGATTGACCTTGCAGTTGTTGCAGGTGACCTTGCTGTAGGATAATCTGTCCTTGCTGTTGCACGCAAATTCCTTACTGCAACAAAGGTTGCCCTTGCAAGGGTACTTGAACAGTGCCTGGGAAATTACTGAACTGAATCTGGCCATAGCCAGGCTAGATGTATTGCCCAGATGGGATGGTGTAAGGTTGATTAACCAATCCTTGAGAAACGTATGGAACGTAAAGATTTTGGTATTAGACCTGAGCCCTAGAGGGTTACTGATACTGAACAATGTTCGATCCAGATGGACCACTAGGATTCTGAACCTGTTGATACTGGACATTGCTTGATCCAGTAGGGTCAACAGGGTTGTAAATAATACTAGAAGAGAGTTGGTTTATACCAAGCATGTGAGCTTGTGAGCCACTCACATTGATGAGCACCAAAAATGGATAATTATATGGGCTCATTCAGCCTCCTAATTCGACTTAATCCACCATTCTCATTAGTTTATTGCATTTTTTTTATTATATTTATGCTAATAGAGTGAATTGGGTTAGTCATTATGCCAACAAGTCTAATGTGTGCTTTATGCAGTCTTTTTGGTCAATTTGGAGACAAAATCAAAGGTTTAAATGAGCACTTGGCAGCCAAATTCATGGAGAGGATTTTTAGGAAGGTGTCCCCTTCATTTATGCGCCCTTATCTAGAATTCTCCACCATCAGCTCGGAGTTCAAGGGCCACCAAATCGATTATCACAAGGGCAGCCGAGCAAATGCTAGTAAAAGTGTTGTTAACCACAAGTTTTGGCAATCGAGTTCCTAAAGTTTAGGAGGGCTGTTGGGGTCCTCAATTTGTATAAATAAGAGGGCTTAGGGACTCATTTCAGTTAGTCACTTTGTAGGCAGAAGTTAGCTATTTTGTAGTTCAATTTTAGTCATTTTTTTGGCAGTAGGCTAGCTTTGCATTTCAGCACATTTTCAAGCTTTTCCTTGTGGACAGTTTTTGGAATGTAAATTTCTTTTGATCAATAAAGATGAATCCAGCTTTGCACCAGCTCTAAATCTCTCTTAGGAGGCTGTAGTTCTTGGGGTTGGGCCCATCTCAAGTGCCTAGTACCTCCCTTGTTTATCTTTATGTGTTTTTGCTACATTCTTAGAATAAAATCTGCTATTTAGATTTAAATCTTGCTTTGTTATTTAGATTTCTTTTGATGATTAAAAAGGCTTTTTATGTTCAGATTGAGTTGATAGGTTATTAACAGGGAAGTGCTTCAGAAAAATGGCCATCAAGCACCTTTGATTTCACCTCTCCCTCAGTGGGATCAGGAGCTGGGATCAAGGTGACCTTGCTGCCACCAAAAAGACTGTCTTTGCTTCGCCATGCAATCATTAGTGTTTGAATTTTAATTGCAGAAGTTGGTTACATGTTCATATTCTTGATTGCTTCGTTGCATAGTGATTTCATCTTATTTCAATGCAAATAAACTTCTGGTCCATTTCTTTGCTGTTATCTAGGTCAGAATAGACTAACGTAACTAGGTCTTTGATTTTCCAAATCCTTGTTTGTTTTGTTTGAAAAACAACTTGCAGAGCACCTGTAATACTTCTCCATCTGCCCATACTCCATCAATCCCACCTGATCCATCCTCTACTTTGGATTCTTGCCTCACATTTGCCATTTTCTCACTTTGCCCTAATTCCCATATTTTTGTGCAACATTGCTCCACTCCTCCTTGAACAAATCTAGCCACCCTCATCTCTCCTCAGCTCCATCCACCAAGTCCTAGACCTACTCATACCCTTATCCTACCTCCATACTCACTTCTTCACCTTTCTCTCTTCATCCACCCTCAAAAATCCCATTTCTGAACATCCTGTAGAAAATTACAGAACATCCTGTAGAAATCCCAGAACATCCTGTAGAACCCCTGCAGACTTCCTGTAGAAGCTCACGAATAAGGTTTCTTGATAGCCAAACTCTGTGAAACTCTTTGGAAGGGTGTTAGGGACCCCTTAGGCCCTCTCTAAACCTTCCTGACCTCCTCCAAGCATTTCCTCTCGCCAATCCACCTCTGCACAGTCAAAACCAGTTAAAAGCACATGCATGATAATTCTAACAACTTATTCAAAAATACAAAAAGATGTTTTTTTACGATGTTAATGTAGAAGTAGCTTGGACACATGCATTTTACCTTCCTAGAAGTCAATGGCATCTTTTTCAGTAGCTTGCATCAGTAGGGCTAGCTGGTAAAAGTAGGGTTTGATAGGGTTTACATTTCCTTTCAGCTTTCTAGTTTCTTTCTGCAAGTAGATTAGCCCTCTTTGAGTTAGCTTTCATCCATCAGTTAAAAAGCTTCTTCTCAAAGCTCATAGAAGTTGGCTTAAGCTCCTAGCGGACTTGTGCCAGCTGACCAAGTGACAACTGCGGCAAGAGCTAGTACTTGTCCATACAGCACTGTCGCTTCCAAGTTTGTTATGAACTACTAGGTTGATAAAAGTAAAGAAGGGAGTCCCAGGAGTTGCAGCATTATTGCTGCAATACTAGAGCTCACCACTCTTTTTGGCGCCATTTCTGGGGAAGCGTCAGAGTATTGATGATTACTGCTTTTCTTCTATTTTCCACTACAACTTTCTGCTCAGTAGTTTATTTCATTTCCATTATGCAATTTCTTTTCTGCAAAAGTAGATTAGCATTTCCTGCTTTCATAGATTAACATTTCAATTCTGCAATTTCAATTCTGCAAGCGTAGATTAGCATTTCAATTCTGCAAGCGTAGCCTAGCATTTCATTCCTGCAATTTCATTTGAGCAAAATAGATTAGTCCTTTCCTGCTTTCATTTCAATTCCACATTTTCATTTCAGCAAGATAGTTAGTTTCAGTTCAATCTATTTTAGTTTTGTAGGTACAAGCAGAAAAGTGAAAAAATCAACCAAAAATATTTCCTTTCATGCCTTGTAGGAGTAGAGATAATTCAGAAAAATGATTGCACAACACCCCCACTGCTTCACACAGCCAACCTTCTCTCTTCTTCAATGGCTGTGAGTAAAGAACCCTTAGGTGGACAGCAAGACATATTTAAAGAACCTCAAGGGAAGAAGAAGAAGGAAACATTCCTCTGGAGAAAATGGCTGCAAACATAAATGTTGGGAGCAGTACCTTATCCAAAAACGAATTTTCAAATCAGATAGAAGATTTCAAGAGTGAGATGAGGCAATTTCTTGCCATGCAACTGGATACCTTGCAGATCCAAAGGAAGCAAGAGGAAGCCAAGAGGGCTTTGGCCATCTTTTGTCCTAGGTGCACTAGAAAGCATCCTAGGAACGAATGTCCAATGCACTCCCTAGAAGTGTGTTTCGTCTGTGAAGAATACCATCCTACGAATCAGTGCCCTTCCTTGCCTAGACTTAAAGCTACATATCAGAGAGCCAAAGAAGCCACTGAACCACTCTATTATATGAATCAAAGGAGGCCACATGGACCCATACCTTACCAGGAGGGAATGCAAGAGACATCCCAGACCTATTATAACCCCTATCAAGCCACTTCCATGCCTTCTTGGGGTCCCCTTGCTCATCCTTCCTGGTCCACACCCCCTCCTTGGTTTTATCCTCCTCAATATTATGCCCAACTAGCTACTCATTCATTTCACTCTTATGCTCAGCCACAGCCTCAGTGGAATGCACCTCATCAAGGGTGGAGACCCCAGTACAACTCTCCTCCCACTCCTTTGCCTCCACCACCTGCTCAACCGCAGCCATCACCTCCTCCTCCACCAAGGCAACCCCACATGCCTGCCCAACCACAACCCCATCCACCTCCATCTCAAATATACACGCCCACTCAACTACCCATACCACCATTTCCAAACTCGTACATTGGAATAGCTCAACCCAATTGCAAAGCTGAGGCACAACATGTCCAAATGACTCCTCTTGAGCTCAATGATCTTCACCATAGCTCAGGAAAAGTGTTGCAAAACAGAGATTATATTGACAATATTGAAGGACCAAAGGCAAAAGAAGATTCAAAAGAGGAGATCAAAGAACCATGGGCTACACTTGATGAAGAGAAGAGATCAGAATCAGAGATCGAGAAAGCTTCCTCATGGTTACCATCAAACCCTCCATGTAGTCAAGAGAAAAATCAGTGAAAAGAGGAAGATGTGAGGGTCATGATAGAAGGTGACACGAAGAATGATCCAGATCAGCAAAAGGACCAAGGATATCAAAGCTATATTGAGATATGGTTCTAGACAGTCACTAAGTTGCAGCGGTACTCTCTTCCTCAGCTATGTTTGATCCCTTCAAAGTCAGATCATTTGGTCTCTGAAATCCGGATAGCTGTCAAAGAATGCATTTCAAGCCTCCACATCATCTTGTCTCTAATCTCGATGTGCACATGGCTCCATTAGAAGTATTTTTATACTTGAAAAGAATTTTGTTTTTCAAGTAGGGTAGAAAAAAAAGAGAAAAAGAAAAAAGAAAAAATGAAAAAAATGAAAAAATGGAAATAAGAGGAAAAATCTAAGGTGAAAACCTCCTCGGAGGCGCCTTAGATTGGCTCATTGATTGAAAACCTCCATGAGGCAGTCAATGGGTTGGAAAAAAAGAAGAAAAGGAGAATAAGATCCCTGGGTGAAAACCTCCCTTGGAGGTGCCCAAGGCAGGAAATTAGGGTGAAAACCTCCATGAGGTGCCCTAGTTGTTTTCAAAAAAAACGAAAAAAGAAAAAAAGAAAAAGAAAAAAGAAAGTAGGACTAATCTCTGTGAAAAATTGCAAGTTGCAGTGAATACTTTGCAGGAAAAGAGGGGCACGCAAAATGAGGACAGGAGTCTGTACTAGGCTCCAGGACATCCCTTCAGACACTCCCTCCATGGCCACTCACCTCTCCTAGGATTTGGTCACATTCAGGTCAAGATTTGGCTTTCTACAGGAAGTTCCAGGCTTTTCTACAGGAAGTTCCAGGCGTTTCTACAGGAAGTTCTAAAACATCCTGTAGAACCTTCGGATGAACCAAATTCAATTTTAAAAGGGAATCTGATGGTTGGAATCTGTTGGTTAGGCATGCAAGCACCCCTGTTTCCATCCCTCACCTTTCTCCATCATTTTTTCCACCTCATTGTGCTTCTACAGGAAGTTCCTATAGAATTTAAAGGAAGCTAGAAATGGATTTCAAAAAGGTAGTTTGGCGAACATGATAGCTTCCTCAAGGGTTCATAAGTCCTCCTGCAATCTTCAAACTCCTCCTCCATCATCTCCATGCCTACATCACAGCGGGGAGTTGTATAGGGACGATGGCAACATGCCCAAGCAATTTCAGCCAATTCCGGTGCACGGTTTCCAAGAAATCAACCTCCATCACCTTCAGCCATTTTTGCATTTTCTCCATATGCCTGCATCCATTTCAAAACATGTTTCATGGGGAGATGCTAATGGGTGGTAGTATCCTACCCAAGCAGTTTCAGCCGATTCCGATGCACGATTTCCGAGAAATTGATCTCTGTAATCTTCAGCAATTTTTCATTTTTATCGAAATTTGTGCATCCATTGATCATAATTTTGCTATGGGAGGTGCATAATGATGATAGGAACATGCTCAGAAAGTTTTAGATCGATCCGATCTATCGTTCGGGAGCAATGGCGAAAACAAGTTTCTGCCTTGTAAAAATTCAACATCAGCAGCTTGAGGGTGCAGATCTGAACGTGAAGCCAGCTCCTGCAGCATGGATCCGGCCAGAGGATACCTGCACAAGAAAAAATAGCCATGAATCAGCCACCAAGCCATCATGCAACCACAGAAACCAATGCATGCAGCAAATGAAAGGCCACAGCACCTCACGGCAACCACATTCGACTTCCAGGTATGTGACTAAAACTCGTTCCTCTATTGCATGAATCTAATTTAAGAACTGCATGAACGAATGGAATGGTGGGATTAAGCCATGAATCTAGCAAGGTTAACCCGACATTGCCTTCTCTAGCACTCAGCCGGAAGTCATGCAGTATACGTGGACAGTCGACTCACGTGAAAATTAAAACAACAGGGAGTGTTGGCCGTTTAAACCTCAGTGCAATTGATGGCAGTGATTACAGGGGGAAAACATATAGTTCATGAACAACACTACCGTCTGCATGTGGCCACGTACACCTGGCCACTTCACTCCCTCACCACAAATCACGCAACAATTAAAAAATGCTCGGCTGAAACTCACAAACTGTTGTTCATTTGCACTTGCAACATCCTCAACTGAAGTATGCACAAAATGATTAACTAGTCATCCTCCACCAGTTTTTCTACCTGTCTTCGAGATTCTGTTGTGTATCAGGCTCGCTCAAAGGTGCAAGGGCGTTCTACAGGAAGTATGACATATCCTTCCGAAGCAGAGAAGCCTGGACTTTTCTTCATCGAGTATGGAGTTCTGAGAGAGGTAGGCTTGAAAAAACACTCTTCCATGCATGATACATTCGAATGGTGGTGAATTAAACTATTTTGAATAAGAAAGTATGAAACAAGTCTACCTGTGAGTCAAAAAAATAGCAGCTGCCTGTGTGTGGCACAGAATTTCTCAGTTGATTTTGTGTCAAAATTCTCCTCCACAGTTCCCGTTAAAAAATTTCCTCTTGTAGAAAAGATAAAGCATTGTGAGGGCTAACCGGTGCATAAAGAATGTGACTTTTATGTGGTTGGGGATGAAACTTAAGCTCTGCACTCTATCTGCGAGATCCTAATTCCCTTTTCAGAGTCGAGTTTTGGGCAGTAACAGCATTATAACCAGGGAATTGGTGCAAAGTGAGATACAAACATTTGAGAAACCCTGTCCTGAGAATCAAAGGAGGAAACCATACACAGAATTCCCCTTCTGATCAGAACCCAAGCCAAAACAGAGCATTCTCACCATGCCAAGACGGTTTATCAGAAAGGAACCCTCCGATTCTAAGAAATTGTGAGAAACTCCCGAGGTGGTAGACCTATTTACCCGTGCTAATTGGATGACCTTTTGTGACAGAATTCAAGGTCATGATGATGAGGTAACAGAAGAGTTCTTAATGTCTCTGCAGCCTAAATCCAAGATACTAGCCATTGTAAATTTCAGAGGGTTGACCTTAAAGCTTACCCCACAACTCATTAGTCGAGTCACTGATCTACCATTGGGGATACCCTGGAGCAAAAAGGAGAGGGCATTGGGCCAAAAAGCCAAAAAGGAATTCTTCTTAACAGAGGAACAGTTTTCAGAGGATAAAAATGGGGTCCGGAGAGCCAGCCTACATCCATTTTGGAGCGAAGTCAACCTTCAGATCATGAAATACATTACCTGTGAGGGGCAGTTCAGTATTGTATATGGTTATCACTTCTGGTTGCTAACTGAACTCAGACATAAGATGGATTTGCCCATAGAACAAAAGTTAAGCATCCCATATTTCCTCCTACAATCATTAATGGAGTGTGGCACAAAATTGAAGGAAGGGACACCAGACCAGCTGGCTCATCATGGGCTTATCAAGCTTCCAGTGGAAGATGCCCTCCATACCTATATTGTCCCTCTCTCCTGGGAGATTTTCTGCAATATGTCCAAGGATGATGATATCTGAATTCTAGTCAAGGAACTCACTTCATCCAGTAGTGAGGAAAGGGAGCACATTGAGGCAGAAGAGAAAGCCAAGGGTAAGGAACCCCAGGACAAACCACCACAGAAAGAGAAACAAGAGAAAGGCCAAGCTGCTGAGCCCAAAACTGTGGGTGGAATAAAGGCACAAACGCCAAGGGAGAAACAGTTGCAAATCAGGGCAGAGAGGACTGAAAAATTCCAAGCAAGTGAGGGCACATCCAAGGAAACCACAAAAAAAATTAAAAGAGAAGGCACCCCTAGCCAAGCAGGCCAAAACAGTGAAAACTGTTTCTATAGGAAGCCAGAAAACCATTACAGGAAGACGGAAAATAGTCAGCACAAGACTTTCTATAGGAAGTCTGCAAAAAGGGAAACAGAAGGAAAAATCGCCTGAGATTTTAGCCAGGGAGGTAGCAGCTGTGCTGGCCATCCTAAGCACATCTCCAAAGCAGAAAGGGAAGAAGAAGAGGGAGCCTTCCATGTATTTTAAGGCAAGAAGGAGCGTGAGGATAAAGACTGGCAGACCCCAGCCACCATCAAGAGAACCATTCACGATTGTAGACACCCCAGCTACACAAAAGGAGAGGTCTCCCTCAAAGGCATCCATCACCTATGAACGAGGGAGCCCGAAGACATCCACCTAGAGAGAAAGAATGAAAATGTTGGACACAAAGGCCTCTCTACAGGATGCTGAGACAGTTCTATAGGAAGCTGAGAATTCTCTAGGGAAAGGAGCACAGGCAGTGGAAAGAAGAAGAGAGAAAAGCATGGTTTCATGACCGAGAAGAGGATCTCACTTTAGAAGCTTGGCATGATAGGGAGGCCACCAAGGCCATCAAAGAGGAGGAGATAGATTGGTTGCTCAGAGGATGAGCAACACTTTCAGTAGGGGGGTGATGATGAGCCCCAAAAATGGATAATTATATGGGCTCATTCAGCCTCCTAATTCGACTTAATCCACCATTCTCATTAGTTTATTGCATTTTTTTTATTATATTTATGCTAATAGAGTGAGTTGGGTTAGTCATTATGCCAACAAGTCTAATGTGTGCTTTATGCAGTCTTTTTGGTCAATTTGGAGACAAAATCAAAGGTTTAAACGAGCACTTGGCAGCCAAATTCGTGGAGAGGATTTTTGGGAAGGTGTCCCCTTCATTTATGGGCCCTTACCTCGAATTCTCCGCCATCAGCTCGGAGTTCAAGGGCCACCAAATCGATTATCACAAGGGCAGCCGAGCAAGTGCTAGTAAAACTGCTGTTAACTACAAGTTTTGGCAGCCAAGTTCCTAAAGTTTAGGAGGGTTGTTGGGGTCCTCAATTTGTATAAATAAGAGGGCTTAGGGACTCATTTTAGTTAGTCACTTTGTAGGCAGAAGTTAGCTAGTTTGTAGTTCAATTTTAGTCATTTTTTTGGTAGTAGGCTAGCTTTGCATTTCAGCACATTTTCAATCTTTTCCTTGTGGACAGTTTTTGGAATGTAACATTTCTTTTTATCAATAAAGATGAATCCAACTTTGCACCAGCTCTAAATCTCTCTTAGGAGGCTGTAGCTCTTGGGGTTGGGCCCATCTCAAGTGCCCAATACCTCCTTTGTTTATCTTTATGTGTTTTTGTTGCATTCTTAGAATAAAATCTGTTATTTAGATTTAAATCTTGCTTTGTTATTTAGATTGATTTTGATGACTAAAAAGGATTTTTATGTTCATATTGATTTGATAGGTTATTAACAGGGAAGAGCTTCAGAAAAATGGCCATCAAGCACCTCTGATTTCACCTCTCCTTCAGTGGGATCAGGAGTTGGGATCAAGGTGACCTCGTTGCCACCAAAAACACTGTCTTTGCTTCGTCATGCAATCATTAGTGTTCGACTTTTAATTGCAGAAGTTGGTTACATGTTCAGATTCTTGATTGCTTCGTTGCATAGTGATTTCATCTGATTTCAGTGCAAATAAACTTCTGTTCCATTTCTTTGCTGTTATCTAGGTCAGAATAGACTAACGTAACTAGGTCTTTGATTTTCCAAATCCTTGTTTGTTTTGTTTGAAAAACAACTTGCAGAGCACCTGTAATACTTCTCCATCTGCCCATACTCCATCAATCCCACCTGATCCATCCTCTACTTTGGATTCTTGCCTCACGTTTGCCATTTGCTCACTTTGCCCTAATTCCCATATTTTTGTGCAACATTGCTCCACTCCTCCTTGAACAAATCTAGCCACCCTCATCTCTCCTCAGCTCCATCCACCAAGTCCTGGACCTCCTCACACCCTTATCCTACCTCCATACTCACTTCTTCACCTTTCTCTCTTCATCCACCCTCAAAAATCCCATTTTTGAACATCCTGTAGAAAATTACAGAACATCCTGTAGAAATCCCAGAACATCCTGTAGAACCCCTGCAGACTTCCTGTAGAAGCTCACGAATGAGGTTTCTTGATAGCCAAACTCTGTGAAACTATCTGGAATGGTGTTAGGGACCCCTTAGGCCCTCTCTAAACCTTCCTGACCTCCTCCAAGCATTTCTTCTCGCCAATCCACCTCTGCACAGTCAAAACCAGTTAAAAGCACATGCATGATAATTCTAACAACCTATTCAAAAATACAAAAAGATTTTTTTTTCAGATGTTAATGTAGAAATAGCTTAGACACATGCATTTTACCTTCCTATATGTCAATGGCATCTCTTTCAGTAGCTTGCATCAGTAGGGCTAGCTGGTAAAATTAGGGTTTGCTAGGGTTTACATTTCCTTTCAGCTTTCCAGTTTCTTTCTGCAAGTAGATTAGCCTTCTTTGAGTTAGCTTTCGTCCATCAGTTAAAAAGATTCTTCTCAGAGCTCATAGAAGTTGGCTTAAGCTCCTAGTGGACTTGTGCCAGCTGACCAAGTGACAGCTGCGGCAAGAGCTAGTACTTCTGCATATAGCACCGTCGCTTCCAAGTTTGTTACGAACTACCGGGTTGATAAAAGTAAAGAAGGGAGTCCCAGGAGTTGCAGCATTATTGCTGCAATACTGGATCTCACCACACATTAGTGGCACCTAACACCATAGAGACATTTAGGTGCTGGAACAATCTGGCCACTGACTAACGGGACAGAAAAACTGGCAGAGACAATCTTTGAAACCATCGGTTGCGACTAATGTGTGACTTGGATTGATGGTACAAGAGTGTTCAGGATGGTGGGTTGCACGGGACTGAAGTAACAACTAGTTGGGAAGTCGTGTTTGTGATGAACATACTTGACATAGGCCTGACGCCTAATGCCCAAACAGAGTTATGGTAGAGTGATGAGGCGTTAGGTGTGCCTGAAACTAAGTGCCCTAAAGACACATAGTCGGGTGGCAAGCTGGTGGGAATACCTTATGAATAAGGGAAACCCTCAAGATGGAACTATAGCTGCAATTCTTCCCCCTCAACAGTGTGTGGAGTTGAGACTTTGGAATCATCCAGAGAAGTGACTGGAGCATTACCTTTGGGTTCCATGTCTAGAAACAAATAACGGCGAACAACCAAACGTGTACTAGGGGATATTTCCAAAGGAACACCCGGTTGATTGTACGGATTGTAAGGGCGTTGTGGTGATATCTCAACAGCGTCAAATAGAGGGTTTGGAGGATAGATAACCAGTTCAAGTTGACCATCAACGGTCAGCGAGTCCTCTGGAGTTCGAACCGGATTATCTGAAGATTTCGGGTCAAGACTAGCAGATGACCATGAATAGAAAGTAGGCGAAGGACGAGATGATAATGGTTGAACACTCAAAACAATTGTGAGTTTATCATTTTGGTCCTCAAATGGCTCTAATAACTCAGGAAGGGGCTCCTCAGACAATCTTTCAGATGGAGGAGAGGAAGAGGAAATGGGTGAACTAGATGGTTCAGCCACAATGACCTTGTCTTAGCCAACAGAAAAAATAACTTCAAGGCTTTAAATTTTCCTTTTAAGGGAACTAACAATTTGGTCAAAAATCTAACAAGATGTTTTGGATCATGGGCACTCAATTATTTAAGATGCATAAAAGACTGATGTTCTTTCATTTTTTAGGAGTCGAGAAAGAAACAAAGATGACTCTATCGCTTTCGATTGGAAACAAGCTCAAAAGGACAAGTGCTTGGATGATATTTTAAGTTTAATGAGTCACAAATATCAAATGACTACTCTGGATGATATAGGTAAACAAGATTACCAGGCAACCGTGAACTGTAGAATTCCTCCTAGTGAGCCAAGAAGTACGAGCAGGGAATCTCCCCGAATGTTGTGTTCAGTGTATCACGTTTGCAAGGTGGACGACTCGTCTTCCTAAGGATAAAAGGATTGCAACCTAGTGGGGTCTCGCATTATATACGTGATGGTATAGGGAGCATAAATCTTTGCTATCATTGTCTAATGCCAAAGCTAACAACAACTGCTAGGTTTACAGACGCTGGAACATGTCTCTAGCCTAGACCTTCTAGTTGTGATCGTTAATGTCAAATGCGCCTTAGGTAAATTGAATTCATTTTATAGTTGATCTTGAGTTAAGTTTCAGTTTTCATGTCTTAGTGATGCTACTTGAAAAACCTCAAATGCAACTAAATGGGACAATACCCTTTCAATTCGATGAAATGCCTACACTAGAGAGGGTGGAAACTACTCAATCAAATGCAAACAATCAAGCAACTGAAAAAAAAAAAAAAAAAAAAAAAAAAAAAATGATTTTTCACTACACTTTTTTGAAAAATAAACTAATGAAAAATGCATTCCAATTCCTAATTTCCTAACAAGCACTTATCTGTTAGTCCTTTCAAAATAAAAATAAAAAAATTTCTCTTCCTTTTCAAATACTGATGCAATTCTAGTTTTTAATATATGTGAATCATAATGATGCAACAAGCTAGAATTTCACACTTTCTCATGAAACAATGAAACAAAATTTTCACATACAATCTTTCAATGAAAAAATTTTCAAGACTATGAGCTCTTCAAGTAGATGAAAACATGAAAAGAGAAGTTCATTCAGACTGACCAAACATCGACTTTACCAAACACAAGGCTGACAATGTAATATATGTTGGAAAAAGACATTCAAACTAGTAAACAAAACTTTTTCAAACTTGTGCAAAAAGAGGTCAAAGTCGTAAGAGGGACCAAAAACATATGCAAGGAGCAAACACACCCACAACCACACTCAATGAATCCACAAGTTGCTGAATGGATGACTAGCTAGATGTCCTAGTGTCGCTGGCCATGCAATGACTCGATCAATCAAACAACAAGATGACAAGCCTACAAGCAAGAAAAACCAAACGAAAAGTAGCTTTCTAATCAGGGAGAAAACAGTCAAAAAGGCTCACAGGGTCAAAAACACAAGAGCAGAACACACTGGCCAAGATTGGGGTCTAGCCCTAATCTTCACTTACAGGGATCAACGTGATTGCCTAACTAACAACAGGCACTAGAGGCAGGTCGGTGCAACTGTTCCTCTATAATTTGCGTTGATGGGCACGACTGTCAGCCGATTAAATGCGTTGTCTGAGGAAACTAAGAAAAAATAAAAAATAAAATTCAAAACAGGGACCACATCTGCTACTATGGATTTTAGACTTAGGCCAGTAAGTAGAAGAAAAGAAACAGAACAAAAGGGAAAACGTGAGACTAGCAAAGGTCTCATGAAATCATGAAATCCAAAACAAACAAAAAGATGGGATCTCCCTAGTGGAGTCACCAATTTGTGGTGAAGTAAATTTATAAGTGCGTACACGAACGAATTCCTCTAGCCCAATAATGGGTCTAGCCACAACAAATACATTCTATGGAAGATTTCCTTATGTTACAACCAACAAATAGGGCCTACCTCTTGGTCGCTTATCCTGCTTGACGATGTCCTCGCTTGCTCGCTCTAGCAGTCTCTCACTTCCTTCTTCAAGTTCCTGAAATAAGTAAACGACAACAGCACACAAACATAATAATAGTTAAATTTCAATTCAACCTACTTAACAAGTCAAGAAGCATCAAGACACAAATATGTAATATTACAAAACATGTAGGAAATCAATCCATAGTTGCATATAGTAATATCAAAGAGAGATTACAACCATTCGTCTTGACGTCGTTGTCTTCCTCTGACAAGACCAAGTTCCCACACACTTCTACTAGCACTTCATGATGGCTTCAAACAACAATAGTTTAAAGACTCTTCCCTTTAGGCTTCACTCCAAACCAAACACACTTCTCCCTCACACAACTAGATGGCTACAACTAGTAATAGCTTGCTTGTCTAGTATCTTTACACTTAGCCAAAACTCTAAATCTGATTTTCACACTAGTCACTAGTTTGTGCTTGGGAAGAAGGGAGGTTTATATAGGAAATATGGATGGGAGATGGATCCTCTTCTCATGGGAGAAAGACTTATCCCTTGATGTAGTTCCATCATTATAGGGGAAAGGAGCCCAAACTGTCATCCTTGACCCCATCCAGCCAAACCATTTACCAGACTTCCATTACGGAGCTTTTAGAGATGGAAGCTTCAGCTCGAATTTAAAAAACTTTCCATAACAAGACCAGCACGACTGGAACACAACTCAGTCGCACCGATTGACATGGGGAATAGTGCTAATATCTACACATCGGCGCAGGGAGACAAAGGTCATTAGTGCTGGTCATGTAAATTGGGCAAAACATAAGTTTCAGGGGAAATGGTGCAAAAGTGAAATGATTTGCTCATGAAGAGGGACATAATGGGAGTTTTTCCATGAAAGCAAAGCATGTGGGGTTCACTATAGAGATCCTACAGGATCAAGGAATGGAGAGTACAGGGACAGTGACAAAATTTTGTGTAATTTTAGATATGTTTATCTTACTAAAGAGATCTTTGGAATTCAGGGGAAGCTAAGTTTGTTGTATCTATTGATACATCTATGAATTGGGAATGAATAACATATATTACTAATTGATTGAATAAGTAAATGGAGGTTAACCTCAATGGCATGAAGATTTATGTCAAATTTAAGGTCATTAAGATACTACATGGAAAGGATGTGTACCTTGCACTATTAGGGATGAATTGGGCCTTTGATAATGGTGTTATCTTAAACTTGAAGAGAAGTTTGTTTTTTATTTAAGAAAGAAGGATAAAGAGTAAATTAGGCATTGGACCCTACACGAGGCAAGTTCTTTGCCAAATTGGTGGAGGAAGTGTTTGATAAGAATGCCCAAATTTTTTTTATCTCTTACTATATGGAATTAAGAAGACTACATTAATTTTCAAGTGGATGGGAAACTAAGTTGGCACAATCTCTATGTAACACCCCTACTCAACCCCTAGAATGTAAATAGAAAGTATATGAAGAACTAGGCTACTAAGCGGAGACACATTAAATAGGTTGGTGAGTCGATGACATATTTTGAGGGTCATGGTGCCCATGTGCATGTGTTTATATGTGTTAGGGGTTTTGTATGCTCATGTGCATGAGTGTTATATTTTGGTGCTAGTATGCCCATGTACACATGTTTTATATTTTAAGACAAGAAGTCATGGTAATGTAAATATTATAACACGTGCATATTAATAAAATAAAATGGATATAAACCGTAATGTTGAAACAAGAATGGGGGTTGATACTCCTTTGATGGGTAAAGAAGCACTTATGATATAATAATCATAAAAAGTGCCCATGAAAAATAACCAAAGTCCATTAAGGGCTTGGGTTAATGCCAAGTGTTTAAAAATAAGAATCCATAAAAAAGAGTCATGTTTGGAACTATGAACGATTACATAGGAGGGAATTATGTAGAGGATTATTGCACTATGATAGTAGTATAAAATGGTTTTGTTTCGTAATTTATGATAGATAACCATGTAAGCATGGTGATAGTGATGAAATTAAAGCTTGTAAGGGTACCTAGAAGACTTGTGAGGGCAATGGAACTCTTGGAAGCCACATAACTATTGTTTGGAATTTTTAGGGCTAGGTAAATTCATTGTCTATGGCCTATAATGGTACCTAGAAGGCCATTGAGGGAAGTGGAACTCCTAGAAGCCACATGACTATTGATTGGAGGTTCTTGGGTTTGGTAGCTTGGCTTTGTGAGGCCTAGAAGGGTACTCGGAAGGTCTGTGAGGGTAGTGGAACTACTGGAAGCCACAAGGCTACTGGTTGGATTCTTTCAATCTTGGTACCTTGGCCATGTGAGGCTTAGAAAGGTACCTATAAGGCATATGAAAGTGGTGGAACTCCTACAATCCATAGGGTTGTTGGTTGGAGGTTATTGGGCTTGTTACCTTGGTTGGTAATTGTTGGTAATAAGTGTGTACTAGGATTTGGGTAAGTTGATGCCATGGAGTCAAAGCTATCTAGGGGGTGACACACTAATGAAAGACATAAACAATCTAGTCTATAGATGGGTGGAATGTCAGAGTCCTGCAGCTAGTTGGACATAATTATAAAAGACAAGTATTTCACTATTATGTTTATTTTTTGCTGTAATGTTTTTATGTATTTATGAAATATATTTGAATGTTAATTAAGAAGCATATACATGGTAAAATATCCATGTATCTATGCATTGCATTATGCATTTCATTAGGTGAAAATTTTCCATAGGAAGGGAAATTTTTATGTCACAGGTTGCCAAGGGGAAATTGTTCATGGAATTGTGCCCTAGTAGGGGCTAAATAGTTGATAAGTGACTGAGGATTTGTTATAAGTGGTATCAAACCCAAAGTTGAAACATTGGGATTGTATGGTCCAAACACAAAAATGGACAATTACATGTTGTAGGCAAAGTGCTTAAACAATGCTGGTAGGTGAATGCTTGCCATGTGTTGGTTATAATGGCCCAAGTGGAACTGGGGAAATTTCTCAAGAAATTGAGGAAATTATAAAGAAAATTGAAGAATCAATGTAAAATAAATTACAAGTTCCCGGAAGGGGCCAAATATAGGGCTAGACATGCAAGAATTGAGGGAAAATTTGGAAAAAGGTTCCAAAACCTTTGCCCATTTTTGGAAAAATATTATGAAAATTGATAAAAAGGAGAACCAATATAGGTTGAATGGGTAGATACCCATTCATCTATGGTAGTGAGATATCTAATTGTTGAGATCAATTGTGGGAACCCTCTCATGGTTGAATATTAACAAGCAACAGGGGGGCTAGACATTACCAGTGGTTTTCCCCCACACCCAAAGTGTCCTTTAACTATTTTCGAGTGTGGTGAAATCACTTTGATTTGAATATGTTCCTGGAGGGTGGTTTTACCTTTTCACCTAGGGATTTGTGTTAAATGGCATGCAGGATGGCTAGGTGAAATGTGCAAAATGCGAGATCCAATGGTTGAGACTGATTGCAAGCCCCCCCTCGTGGTCAAATTTTAAGGGTGGGGGGGGAGGACATGGTGGAAATTTGCACCCTATGGACTATTTTAGATCAATGGTCAATCATTGAAGATCAAGAGTCAAGAGTGATCGTGCACCCCACCCCCCACGGCCCCCCTCATGGTCAATGTTTAATGGGAGAGTAGGGGGCATGGTTAGGATTCGCTCCAAATCTCCTAGCCTTGACGGATGGTAGAGATAAATAGTAGTCTTCCCTTGCATCATGGTTGAAACCATCACTAGGGAGTTTTTGTTATCAATGGCCTTGGTTGAAGAAGTATAGTAGGTTCTTGAATAGGTGACTCGGTAGGACAGGAAGGCATACGTGACAGAGCCACGTAAGCAAAGGAAGTAGGAGATGCTAACATGGAAACTTGCAGTGATATATGATGTGGAAATCCATGTCAACATGACATCATGATGATGTCATCGTAATGTGATTTATATCAAGTCCCTGGCCTTGTACCTTGGTGTTTGCAAATGTTGTTAGTAGAAAAAGGCTCAATGTCAAGGTGTCAAGATGACATGGAATGTGGAAGGACCCCATAAGATATATTTCCCTTAAATCTCAACATTTTCATCTAAGCAGAAGGAAGTTGGGGGATTTTTATTTTTTGAAGGAAACTATGCACGACAGGGTAGTTTTTTTCGCATCCTTTCTTGAATTAATAGTGACAAAAGTCTCTTCTTTAAACCTTTTTATCTATTGGACTTCAGCGTGTTGGAGGTTAGAAAGAGTTATTCGATCAAACCTTTGAATTCGATATGATGAACATTGGGTAGTTTCGTATAATTCTATGGAAAATATAGTCTCATCATCACACCACTTCCTACCATAAAAGTGGAAAAGGTCATGGAGTAATCATAGGCACAAGGTAGTCCTGTTAGTTAATAGATCCGACAGACCAAAAAGATTTCATGACAAATGTCATTCATCATTTCGAGTAGCTAAATGTTGGAGTGTTGAAAGTTACATGTGTCGATAAGCATTAGGGTGATCCATACAAAAAATAGGCCCGAAAAATGGGAACTTTCATGGTAATTAGAGTTTGTTATCACCATCACTATCATTAGCTTATTCATCACCTTGAGTTAAAACAAAGAGAGCATTGATGGTTGTAGGGAAGTTGACAGGCTTACAGTGCCTTGGTTTCTGGGGTCTTGGTCATAGCATTGATCCTATGGATTGCTCCTCATAACACCAGGCATGAGTGAATTTGGGGATAAGTGATACTATTGACATCACATGCCAAGTGTCAAGGGAGATGACACAGGTTAGTTCAAGCCCAATGAGAACTAGGGGAAACCCAAAAAGTACAGACAACTTAAGTCTTTTTCTTTAGAAAAATAGGAAGCGCATAGGGGGATTTCGTATGTCTAAGGATAGTCACATGATATAGATATGGGTGAATCAGATTGGTCGAGGGGGTTGTTGTGGAATAATTATAACTTATTGGAATAGTAAAAACTAAAGGAAACATCTTACAATCAAATTAGAAAAGCGTAACTCAATAACCAAAGCTCATATTTGAGTGCTAAAATTATCAACAGAAATCTATCAAGGAGGAGAATACACCTACCAACCCAAAATTTTGGATTGAGGTACAAAATTTCTCTAGAATTTCAAAAGAAAGTAATTGGTGGCTTCTAAGGAAGAAGTAATATGAGGACCAAGAGTATTTGGGATACTTAGGGGTTAAGAAACTAAGAAGAAGAGGCAAAAGCCATGAACTTGAGCATGGGTAATGTTATAATAGAATCAAATGTGCATGGAGAAGATAGGCCATAGGATAGAGATTTGGTCAAAATTGTAAGGAGCCTCCAAACGAAGGTGCTTAAATACAAATTTAATGAGAAGTTTATAAGAGAACAACAATAAATCTATACCCAAATTTTGCAGAGCCTAAACAAATTACAAAGGATAATGGAACAAGGGCCTAATTCTTAGTAGGAATAGGAACATGAATTGAGAATTAGGAGAAAATGTGTTGAGGGTTCAAGGAAATATTACAGTGTTTTTTGGAATCACCATTATGAAAAAATAAAACCTACTAAGATATCCCATGTTTCCTCAGGGTGAAAAGTTAGTTCAAGTAGGTCACCACTAAAGAATTCAATAAGGAAACTAGACTAGGATAGTTTCCAAGGGAAACCCATAAAGCTCAAGCCACCCACCTTTAATGGTGAACATAAGAAGGGAGAATAAGTTGAAGCTTAGATATTGGAAATGAGAAGGTAGCTTCAACTACATGATTTTCTTCCAATTCAGAGGAACAAATTACCATCTATCACTTGAAGGGGAAATAAAATATATTGTGGGAGAAGATTAAGGAAGTAAAACAGATGGATGAAAAGAATATTTCATGGAAGAAGTTTAAAAATTACTTCCAAAGGAAGTATATTTTTTGGCAATACTATGAGCGAAAAACACAAGATTTCTTTAAACTCAAGTTGGGGAACATGATGTTGGTTTATTTGATGTTATCAAGAGATTCACTCTGTTGATGTTGTCCATATTAAATTTTAGGGCTTGACACAATCAAATTTAATTTTTCTTTGACATGAACCATTCTTTTTTACACTCGTTTGATGTTATCATTCCTTCTTTCGTGTGCACTCTCTAGTTTCTAAGATAAATACTTGGTCCACTTTACCTGTTTTATTCTTTCTTCTTTCTTCTTTTGCTACTGAATTATGATCATTTTCCATTCTCTTTCCAAATATCCCTTTATATTTTCCCCAACTAAGTTTTGATAAAAAAATGTCCAAAAAAATGAAGGGCCCAGTTGGCCCTGACCATAGCATATGTGCAGTTCATTGACTTACCCTCGAGTCAATCCTTTGCTTGTGCAAATGATCCTTATTCCAATGAAGGACCGAATTCAGGAATGGCTTGAAGAACTAACCAACGAAAGCAAATATACATATGCAAACAATTTATCAACATTTGCAACAATGTAGTGCCCTGATTAACAAAAGTTTGTCTTGTGGTAGCATCTGGCATATCTAGTCAGGCTACAAGTAAAACATTCCATTCATTGTTTCAAGCCAAGTTAAGTTGGTGTAAATGAATGTCGTGATCTTGAATAGTGAGCTTAAGGTCTCAAATTGTCTGTTTTTCTTTCTAAGAATCGTCCTCCAAAACAGTGATATGAGCATCCTTTTGTGATATTTGGGAAAATAACTTATATTTCTCAATGGGATCACTGATAAATGGATCATCTTCCATTAGTTCCTTGGCTTACTCCCGCAACTCATAGGCTAGATGATTGTCTTTAGCTAAAAGCCCTGGTTAGTATTGCACTTGTCTTAAGATGTTCTGGGAATCCTCTATCTGATGTTGGAGGGTGGAGAAAATAGTAGAGCCTTGCTCCACAACATGATCTATCTATTGAATGAATTTTTTTTTTGGATCTAGTATTCTTTACCGCAACTTAGAGATAGTAACCTCAAGGGTTTTATTGTCATAGGCCAAGACAATTCAAACATATTCAAGCAACTTTAGACACCAAATGGGCTCATAAGCTAAAATATCCTCAAGCAGAGTAGGACTCATCTCCACCAATGTAAGCGACATTTAAATGAGTTTAGAATTGACATCCATGATCTCTTTCTCATCTTTGTCTTTCTTCTACTGGAGTTGATCTCACTCCTCTGTAATTTGAGAAAGTTGTTGCTGTAATGAATTTTTGTCCTCTGTGAGTTGAGAAATCTGTTATTTTTGTTGCTCATGAGATTAGATGAGTGCAAGATGATTTTGATTTGTTAGGATCATGTGCTCCTCCTATTATACTGAAGAAGCCCTTAAAAATTGAAATAATTGAGAAGAAGATCAATGTTGGAGATCTTCTTTTGAAAGTGTATTTGCAAGGGGGAGTTTTGATCACAAGGGTTGATTTATTACAAAAGCCTTGCTGGAATGACCCTGAATTAAAAGCTCTAGAGGTTCATTTTTTTTCTTATTGGATAGAATGTCAAATGTTCTCATGAACATCAGAGGGAAGGAACATAATACTATCGAGCAAGTAGGCACATATTTGTAGCACTTTCTTGTTGTTATCTGGATGTCAGACGAATTCAACTAAGGTATCTAGGAATGAAACACTAGTAGCTACAAGGTAACTTGTGGTATCCTATAGAAGCTTGATAGTTTTCTCGTCAATGAAGTGGGTAGATAGAACATATGAGTCGGTGTAAGTAGGGTAATTCTATTATGGAGAAGGAACTGTGTGACGTTGACTTTGGAAGGAAGAGTAGAAGGTTGTGAGCCATCCACTATTAGATTTGGCAAAATAGGCTTGGGACTCTCATCATCATTAACCTCGATAGGTTTAGAAAAATATATCTCAACCACCTTTGTTGAAGCAATGAAAGTAGGGATGACAGGTGCAGTTTTTACCCTAGCCGATGTGGCTAAAGAGGCGATAGGAAGAATAAGAGGGTAGAATGGATTAGTTTCTAGAGGAATGGCAGTCGGAATTGATGTATTGACAAATGGTGTGGCTATAGTAGGAGTGGAAGTAGCACTAGCGGTTTGAATAGTACGAGAGTGAAGATTCTTGATCAAAGGTTAATAGTCTTTAGGGTTAGAAGTATGAGAAGATGGTAAAGCTTGGTGTTTATGAGATGATGATGAACCATTTTTTGTTGGATTGTGCTAAGTTTGGTCATTAAGAGCGTAGTAGGTTCCATCAGGTTGTTCAATTTGCTAGACATCAGGCTAACTAATAACCTATTTATGAAAATATTTTAGAAAAACATAGTATGGCAAAGGGCACGTGTGGAAATTATCTTTGTTTTCATCCTTGGGATATACATAAAAGTGATTATGGTTAATTCATTACCAAATAAGGCATGCATGTTTATTGAGGAAGGACTAGGGAACTCTCATAACTTGGGTGGCTTCAATCAACTAGTTATAACATGCAACAAAGTCGTTTTCATTAAAGGAAACATTGGCAGAATTAGAATGACTCTTCTAGGGGTCATATTCGAGAGCTAAAGCTTTGCATTCCTAGGGAAAATGACAATGTGACCCTCTGAAGGGTGTCATTTGAGCATGGTGAGAGAAACAATCAAATACCCATAAAATATTTGTTATTCTGATAAACATCCTCATAGGCTTCGAAGAATTCATCAAGAAAATACTTACACTAGTTGGGTGGGGTGCCTTGGACAAAGAATTAAGAAATGGAAATGGTATCCAAGGTACACTCTCCCTTTGTACAATTTTTTTATCTTCCCATCAATAATATGGCTAGCAAACTTAATTTGGTCATTATTGAATGGGTCAACAGCAAGGCCTCTTCCTCATTGTTTAGTCCCATATTTCTTATACAAATTAGCAGTACCCATCTTCTTGCTATGCTTAGATCCACCTTGGAGTTCAGTAGGGACATATTGACCCTCCATTGACAATCATTTCAATTTATGGATGTCATTAACATGAATAGGGTACTCCTTGTCTAACCAAAGTGAACCATTATGAATGTGGTTGACCAAAAACTTTGTGCATCAAGAAACTTCTCTAATAGTCCTGATTACTAGGAGTTCCCATAGAATATGTAGGGTAGAGTCTCGCAATAATTTGAATGAAGGATTTTTTTGTGAAACAAAATTGCAAAAAGTTTTCGAGGTGAAATCCATGTATACCCGAGGCTTCAAAGCTAGAAACAAGTCACCATTAGTGAAATCATTGTTGACCGGGATATCCCTTTTGTAATTGCCATATAGTTCATCTAAGGGATGTACATGATGATAAAATACTTTGAATGAAATTGATGCCTTCAAGGAACAAACCATATTGAAACACTTGCAATAATAAACTTGATGAACATGGGGATGACAGCAAAAATGGGAAACTAAAGATTCAAACTTAGACACTAGGGCGAAAACTCAAGAAAAACTTGAAAGCTAGTGAATGAAATGGACTTGACACCTGATACTTATAGAAAAGCATATCAAATCCCAATAGTTAGTTTCCCATTTAGGAATTGAATGTGGTAGGTGAGGAAAGGACTGAAAAAATCAAGCTTGATTCGTGGAATTGATTGCAACAAAGACTTGTATCCCAAAGAACTACATCATAGATCAGAAAAGGTGACAATATATACTTAAAAAGGTAACAATAAGGAAAGAAAAACCAAAAAGTAATCACCAACTCAACAATTATGACCATTAAAGCAGGGATGAATAAAAAAAAATGATAAATGAGTAAAAGATAGAGAATGAAAACTATATGACACATAGACTCTACATCCTCGACCATGATGGGTTGTAGTATAATGTAACAATGAAATAAGAAATTATTGACACAACTAAAATGAAAAAGAAGTAAACTAACAAAAATTTTAAAATATTGATTGTATCTAACCTAAAACCTAACCTACATTCCTGGATGGAGTATTATTAGCAAGAGTTAAGGACCATAGTATGGTTTCAGGTAAGTGTCATTCATCCAACCAAGAAGAAGAATACCATCAATTTGTGCAAGTTTGGCAGCTCTTGAATCTATGATCTCTACAACTATAGATGGTCCCAACTAGTGCATTTGAAGTTTCCCCTAGATGCTTCAGATACTTTCTATCATAGACAAGGATTTGGTCCCTAATAGAAAAATATTTCCTTTTGATATGACAGTCATGCCAAGCTTTCTGCCTTTTCTTCTACATAATTTGATGAAAGTCTGCCAAAATTTTGTTCTCATCCAATTCCCATAACTCCTTAAGCCTTTTCGCAACAAATTCATCATCGGTCATTTTGGTAGCTTAATAAATATATAATTTGGGAAGGATGAACTCCACATGAACTACAACTTATTTCTCATACACCAAATGAAACAAAGTATACTTCTGCACTAGTTTAGTAGTATTCATATATGCCGAAATTGTTGTGGGTACTCTTTCATCCCAATCATTTCTATTTGCATAAAAAGCTTTGGTGAGACACTTATCCAAAATTTTGTTGAATGTCTCTACTATGCTATTAGCATGAGGATGGTAAAGATCGATCTTATTTTGCTAAAAAAGGAACTCCTGAGTTAAAGTTGCAATGGTATTATTGAGGATATGAGTTCCTTGGTCATTGGGTAAACTTCTTGGGTAGCCAAATTTGGTAATGATGTTATAAAAAATGAAGTGAGTTTCAGTATTAGTGGTACAATATTTCACTAGAGTAGCATGTACCCATATCGTGAGAGAGACAATTGTCTTGTGAATGACATGCAAGAGGGTTGATAGGCCCAATGAAATAAACAACCCATTTCTCAAAATACTTCAACGCTAGAACTTGATGCAATGGAAGCTCATCTCACTAAGAAGGTCTCCCATCCCTCTAACAAACATCATAGGTCTTAGAAAAATCCTTTCCATCCTTAAAAAAGTTTGGCCACCATAATGCTACTTATAATACCTTGTGGGAAGTTTCTTTTCCCCTAACATGGCCTCCCGCAACAATACTATGACACTCCTAGAGAATTCCATCTCTTTCATGGCTAAGAACACATCCATGTAGAATATTATCAACACCCAACTTATATAATTTCCCTGCAACAAGTTAATAATAAATCACTCTAACTACCAAGTGCCTTTTCTAGGTTCTAAAATAGCTTTGAGTAAAAGTACCAGTAGTTAAGAAAAGTGGAATATCTTCTAGATAGTTAGGAACAACTTCAACTTAGAATAAGTCATCATAAATGAGTTGATCATCAACAAAGGCTCCATATTCTCCTGACTCCAAGTGAGCAAGGTGGCCCAACCCTACATTGGTTCATCTAGGCTTCACAATAACCTCAAAAGAAAATTTTTGAAATAGCAGCAACCCATGGAAAATCATTCCATCCAGCAGAGGACTATTGGCCAAATATTTCAAGGTTGAATGATCTGTAAAGTATTTGAAGTTCCCTCCCAACAGATAATGGAAATAAATTTGGAGAGAAGATACCATTTCCAAGTCTTTACACTAAAGATTAATGTAATTATGTTCGGCATTAGAGATATTTCGACTGGAAAAATATATAGCATGGTCCAAATTTCCTTCTCCCAGATGTCACCATTCTCCTACACATATGAAGCCAGCATACAAACATCCAAAATATTTCCTGCAAGATCAAGTTAGCATGAAGACCATTGATAAACTAGCATTAAAACATCATGAACTACAACTATACTATGAAAACCAATAGCATAAGAGAAATGGAATCAATATTTCATTATAACAAAATGAAATACATAAAAAAATTCTACCTCTATGAAACATGAGGCATCTCACCTCCATCCTAGTAGCCTAGTCTCCTCTAGCCTCTCATAAGAACAAAGCTCTTTGACTATAATAAGGACACTAGATCTCATATTGTAACTTAAAGACTAGCCTAACCCCTTGAGATGAAAATCATATATAGGCCTTTAGGCATCACTAGGAGAATACATATGGATGCTTAGGGGAAGGAGAAGTTAAGAAACTTCCATAATAATTCACCCCTAGCTAAGAAAATATGTAACTCATCAATTTGATCTCCTTGGGAAAGAGCAAGTCTAGAAGGCCCAACATTTGTGCTAGCTTAAAAGGGCACAACAAAGTGAATTACTCTATTTATGTATTGAGTATCAAAGTAATTACATAAGTTGCATGACTGTCACCAACATAAGTGCTAGAGTTATGTCAAATAAAGGTCAAATATATGCATAATGGTCAACAGTATAAAGGTAAATGTAGTTGACTCATGTGTGGGAAAATAGGTTGATAACACTCTAGGTAGTTTGAGTTTTAGTCTCTATTACCTTTTATTTTGTTTAATTCTCTTTCAGGGTGATTATATGAAGCTTTTAAAAAAATCCTCACCAACCCTTCTCCCTATTTATGGATTTGTATCTTCCCCTATTCACATCCTTTTTCCCCCTCTCTCATTCTCTAACACCCTTGCTTTTCATCGTGCCTCAACAAAGGACCAAATCTTGTAGAGGCTCAGTGGATCATGGTGAATCTGCCAGATTTTATCTCACTTTAGATCCCATGTTTCATGTACCAAGAGCATGCAATTGAGTTAAAGTGTGTTAAGTCCTCTGGAAGTGCGACATCGGCAAGGTTTATCACAATGGTTGTGACGAACTTACTACTACTTCTATACTATGCCTCTAGAAATTATACTTATTATTCACATATGAGCTTTATTATGTTATTGCAATCAACATTTAACATTCATTACAAGTATAATTCCAAAATAACATCCAAATCCAACATTCATCATAAGTGTCACGATAAACTTCAGAACATATGAGAGAACACAAATGAAAAAATCATTTTATATTATAAATTTGAATACAAAGGTTTTAGTCATGGCATAATCCCAATTACATCAAAGAAAAACCCTTGGTTTATCCAATCAAGTCCCACAATAAAAAACTATATTAAAATCACATTTTCTCATTCAAGACTTCACTCACATGTTTCACGGTATGCCCAACTATCCTTGGCTCAGTTCATCCTAACTCAGCTCACTCCATTGATTGGAATAGTTTGGCTCTACTCTACCACATAGGTAGAGAAAGTACTCCTTCCATTTGGTTCTTCTCCAGAGTCTATTTGGTCTTTCTCCATGTCATCCTCTTGTCTTGTTGTGCGAATTCATTTTTCCTCTTTCCACTTCATTCTGTCTTGTATCAATACAGTTCCATTATGTTGAATCAAGTTAGTATTATGTTGGTCAGGTAGGTGCTCATTTTATCTCCCATCTTGCAGGAAACCTAAAATTTAAGGCAAGATCACTCATTCCACCTCACACAAGTGCTCATGCGATCTGAGGCCAACTCATTCAGTATTCAAGCACGCTCATTCTAGGGGTGTGTGTGCCACCTCTGACATGTTCAAGAAATCACGTTCATTCTACCTTTGGCACCTTAGGATCACTTCGAGCATGGTCATTCCAACTCAAGCACCATCATCCAGGTGTGCTCCAGGCTAACTCAGGTGCCTTCCATGCCACCAAATCAAGTTGGCGAGGATGGGTTGTTGTCTTTGGATCCCTATTGAGATGGGCATGCATGTGGGAACCTAAGGGCTTTACATCCTCCCCAACCATGAGTCATTTCTTTCTTAATAAATCTCATTGCCTCTTGATGTATCTTCTCTTTGAACTCATAGGCCTTCTTCTCCCATCTCCATGGTGACTCTCTTGTCTCCCATATTTCCTCCTTGGGTCTATTATTCATGTGAATATTGTATCTCTATCTGACATGATGCTCAAAGATAATCCCCAATACTTCACCACATACTTGAAGAACTTCTTTGCTACCTCCTTAGATCCACATGGTATCTTTGTTAGAATAAATATAATGTACATGGAGAAATGATCAACTATGATCATCACCCCATTAACTCCCTACACCATAGGTAACTAATATATGAAGTCTGTCAAGACACTTTCCAACGGTCTATCTGGAATCTGTAAAGGCTACAATAGTCCTCCATGAAATCTAGTATCTAGTTTATCTTGCAGAAAAATTATGCAAGTATGTACATACTCCTCCATATCATCTCTTATACGCTCCCAAAAGTACCCTATCTCCAACAATGCTAGTGTTCTATGTTATACAGGGTGGCTTATCTAAGGTAATTCATGGCACTCCTTCAATAATTCCTTACGGATGCCACTCAACTTAGGAACATAGATATGATCACGAAATAATAAGACACCATAACAAATGTATAATCTCATAGTCTTCCCTTCCTTCACCCACTTCATAATGTTTTCCGTATTAGTGTTTGTCTCCAAACCTACATGAATCTTCCTCTACAACTCTTATATCATACATGACTCTCTCTCGGCATAGTTAGGTATTCTTCCTCCTTAATGATAGATAACTATTCATTTATACTCAATGCATCTACTGTAGCATTGAGCTTCCCTTACCTATACTCAATCATCATGTCAAACTCTACTAAAAATTCCTTCCAACATGGTTACTTCACTAAACATCCAGGTTGAGATGCAAAGTAACTTGAGCCAATTTTATCTGTCATGACCAAAAAAGGTATGCCCATCAAATAATTCCTCAATACCCAAATATAATGGATGACTGATGTCATCTCCTTCTCATGAATAAGATATATTTTCTCCCTTTCTCACAACTTCTTATTCTCATAGGCTACCAGGTGTCCATCCTGCATCAAAACACCTCTAATGGTGAAAAATGAAGCATCTGCATGTACCTCAAAATATCACTAAAAATTCAGTAGCTTCAATATTGAAGTTGTCACCATCTTCTTCTTCAGCTCATTAAAAACATTTTTGCACTTAATGGTCCATTTCCATGACTTGAACTCCTTCAACAAGTCAGTTAGACAGGTGGTGATCTTGGATTACCCCTCCCCAAATATTCTATGGTAGTTATCCATCCCCAAGAAAAACCTCACATCATGGACATCCTTGGGCTCCTCTCAATCCTCAATAGCATAGGCCTTCTTAGGGTCTATCCAAATACATATCTATCTAATCCAATGTCCCATAAATGGTATATTGGTTTGAGAAGAGATACATTTCAACTTCTTCAAGAAAAAATGATGCTTCCTCAATGCCTCAAATACCAATGCCAAGTGCTTCTGTGTCCCTCCATACTATTTTTATATACCACAATGTCATCAAAGCACACCACACCACTACGAATTAATCCAAAAATGGGTGAAGTACATCATTCATCAAAGTACAAAATTTATCAAGGACATTACACAACCCAAATGGCATCACAAAGAAATCAAAATTCCTATACCTGGTCACCATAGTTGTCTTATGCTCATCACCCTTTGTAATGTGTGCCTGATAATATCCTTGTCTCAAGCCAAGATTCATCAAGACCTTGGACTTAGCTAATTTATCAAAGAAATATACTACAAGTGGTAGTGAATATATGTTCTTGATCATCTACTTGTTCAAATCTCTATAATGGAGACACATCCTCAACTCATCAGTATCCTTCTTCTTCTGAAAGAGCACCGAAGCACCATAAGGAGACCTTGAAGGTCATATGAAGCCTGCCTCAACTAACTCATGTAGGTTTTACTTCAACTCTTTCAAAATTGGTTTGGAAAATCTATAAGGATCTTGTTCAAGTGGCTATCTTCCCAATTCAAGCTAAAAAGGGTGGTCAATTGCTCTGTTAGGTCTGAGTACTTTTGGGAAATCATCTGGCATCTAATATGCATACACATCTAGTATGTTAAAAATATCAAGTGGAATAGGAATGCCCATTCCCTCATCATCCCCAATCTCCTTAATGACCACTACATACATATCTACATCATATATTTGTGTTTCCCTATTGATACTCAGTGTTGAAACCTACTACACCTTAACATCCTTCCTCCTTAAAAACACACCTGCTTATCTCCAATCACAACTATCTCATACATCCAAGGTGTATCAAAAACTTATATCCTAAAAGAAATTCATATCCAAATATCACATCAAATTCATCCATCACCATGATGTAAAATCAATAACTCCACTCCAATCTTCTATCTGAATTGGCACCTCCATAGCCAATTCTTCAACTACTCTAACCCTATAATTCATTACTTTCACTTCTACTACACTAAAATATACTTGCACCCCAAGGTCCTTTGCTATAATTTTCTTCATGAATTTATGTATAGCCCTAGAGTCTACAACTACCTGGAAAATCCCCCTCGGTATTTCCAAATCCAAGAAACATAACCTATGCAACTGACTATCATGTTTCACTATAACATTGATTCTTGTAGGAAAGTCAAAAACTATAGACATGCCACTTGGCTCACATACCTCCATCATGCTACTTCATAAAATCACTTCTTTATTTTTTCTTATACCAACTCTCATTTGGAAAAGACATGTACCATTGTTGCACAAACTCTTCCTACTTTTAACTCTAATACCAAATGTCATGCACTCAGATCATACACTCAATTTAAGGTGCATCGATTCCTCTGGACATGTGGCAACAGCAAGGTTTATCGCAATGGTCGTGACCAACTTATGATTACTACTTCTAGACTATGAATCTACCACTTATAATTTGTATTCATGTGTAATATCTATTATCTTAATGAAATTAGCGTTCAACCTTCATCACAAGTATAATGCCTATATAACATCCAAATCCATCATTCATCATGCGTCACAATAATCTTCCCAACATATGAGACAAAACTGCATAACTTCTTTTATATTATAAATCTTAAATTTGCAAAGGCTTGGCCCATGGCCTAATCCTAATTATACCAAAGAAAAAACCATGTTTCATCCAACCAATTCCCATAGAAAAAACCATATAGAAAGCACCTTCCCTCATTCAATAATTCACTCACATGGTTTAGTGCATGCTCAGATGTCCTCAGCTCAATTCTTTCCTAACTCAGTTATACCTGTCAGTTGGAATAGTTCAACTCTACTTTATAGCTCAAGTAGAGTGAGAAATATTCAATTTGGTTCTTCTCAAATATAAATTTCGTCATGCTCGATGCCTTCCTCTTGTCTTTTTATGTGAATTCATTCTACCTCATTCCACTTTGTTTTGTCTTGTATTAGTATGATTCCATCATGCCAAATCAAGCATGGGTTTAGTAAGTCGGTATGATGTTTATTCTATCCCCCGGCGTGCAAGAAACCTCAAATTTAAGGCAAGATTACCCATTTTGTCTTGTGTGGGTTCTCATGTAGTTATGGTCCAACTCGTTCAATGTTCTAGCACACTCATTCCTGGTGTGCACATGCCACCTTGAGTGCATGAAGGAAAGTTCATTCTTTGTATCTAGAATGGGAACTTGAGTGCCATCATGTAGGCACGCTCCAGGGTGACTCAGGTGCCATCATATGTGTTGGCAGTTATTTCCCTCAAGCAGGTATAAAAAGATGAAATAATCACTTTGTTATATGGTAACATATAACAGAATGATTGTTAGTATAGAAACTAGGCTAGATCCATAATCCATAAGGAAATGAAAATAAAAAAAATACATCATGCAAAGTAAATAGAAAAATATATTATCTTATAAACATAACCCAATAAAAACAGTAATAAATTTCAGTAGTCATCAAGTTTATTGTAACGTCACCTTGTTGTGTAACAGGCTACAACGGGATAAATTCAATCTCTCCCAATGGATGGGCCTTTGTATCCTTCTCTCTCTCTCAATCCTCCTTTCTTTCACATAATATTGTCGGAATAACCTCACTCTAGATGTGCCCTCCTTAGAATGGATCATATTTTATAGACAGAAGTGGATGACATTTTCTAGAAAACCTTCCACAACTACTACAAATAATTTTTATGGAAAAAGTGGAGCTTGGGGTCAATCTTTTCTCGACCAAAAGGCAAGAATCTCAATGTGTTCAATTAGGCATCATCATATCCACTAGATGGAGAGTCAAAAATTCAAACATAGCTACCATGTGGCTTCTTCACTGAAATTTGTGCAACCATGTGAGTTTACTAAAGAACATACATGTGGTCCTATGTGATTAGTCAAAAACTTGTGTGGTGAACGAAATTCCGATTTCTTCCTATCTATTTTCATGTCTCAGGAATTTCATTCATGTAGGACTACTTTTACTGATGTTTGAACCCATTTCCAACATGTTAGTATTCTATTATCATTTGTACCAAAATTTTGGATAACAGTTTCCCCCTTATGTGCGAGGGGGGAGTGTCAAAATGTACACCCGAAGTGCAATAAAAATTTTTGGTACAACTAAATTGTGAACCATTGAAGATAATGATGTGAGAGAGAGAGAGAGTGAGAGAGGTCAGATGAACTTAAGGGATTGAATGAACAGCCATATGTATGAACCAGTACATACTAGTGACATACATTTATATATAAATTTCTTGATGCAAACAAGGTGGGCATGTCCATGCTCATGATAAATGTCAAAGTAAAGCACATATTAGAATGATGGTCATGGAAGACCATATAGAATAATGGATCTCTAAATATATTGAAATGGATGATGTTGTAACTATTGATCTGAGTGAGTGATGAAAGAGTTGCATTGGTGGGGACTAGGCTTATTAACCAAAAAATGTATCCCCATTGATGGGGGATATGAATGTAGTGGGTATACTAAAGTCTTCAAATATTCATGAGGTCAATGAAACTCATGGCCATGCAAACAAGTGTAGTTGGAGTTGAGTATGGGAGGTGATGATCGGATCAAGGAGCATTGACATCTCTCCTAGGCCAATTGAAGGCTTCCTTCACATTGAATTTGCAAGGAGATACAGAAAACAAATCAATAACACGTGTGACTCATCGCTATGTGAATAAATTGAGTTGAAGGCAAACATATGGTAAGACTGAAGGATCTAGGAGAAATGATATCTCTCCTAGTCTGCCCAAAGGAGGACCATGATAAGGGAATGGCTCACCAAGGCATAAATGATATTCAACATATCAAAACTTCTAGATAAGGAATGTTGGTTTCAACGGAAGTGAATTTCATGTAAGGGATGTATAGAAAATAACAGAGTAACTAGAACTTGTACTAACATGGGGAATCTAAAAATTTGTGCATGAGGTCATTTTATCAATTGGAATGACTTCCTTTGAATAAAGCATACTCAAAGTAGGTTGACACTGACGACAGTGACAATGACCATTTGGGTGATGAAAGAGGGATGTCCCTTTGGGATATATTGAGGGGATCAATGAAAATGGTAATAAGAAGGATGTCATGGGGGTATTGGTGTGCCAAGGACAATAATAGTCAGACGAAGGGAAACTAGTATTAATGATGATTGATAGTAAAACTTGTGATGGATGACACAAATGGTGAAGTGATGAGGTGTATTCGGGGGGGTACAATAAATTTCAAACAGTGATAACTAGTATTAACGATAGGTTATAGTTGAACCTATTTAGGTGACTCAACATGGATGCTTCGAACGAAGGTGAGATGAGACTATTGTTATTGTAAACTTGTGGTATCAAGTAATCAATGCATCACAAGGTGAAGAGGTTGTTATTTTTTGGACTTTGAGTAATACAACCAGAAGACGAGTACCCTTGGTTCAACCATGTAAATATTAGTGATCAAAACAGGGGAGGGAATGGGCCTTGGGGGCATCTTATTAGGGGAAGTTGGGTGAACCTAAAATGAAGATGAAGGGCTCAGAGTCACAAGGGGATAGAAAGTTGTGTGAAACTTCATATTGAAATCCTGATGAAACTAAGGGAAGGTGATTTCAAGGTAGGAAAGAAGAGACACAACTTGAGAGAGAAGATGTGGCTACAAGAAATGAAGAAAGACTATACGGACTCTCTAGCCTACGGAAGATCTTGGTATGGATACTAATTGATAAATGGGTTCTACTAGGATAGTCATGTTAGGTAGGTAAATTAAAATCTATTTCCTACGATCAGACAGTGTGATAAAGGAGTCATAGTGAACTAGGGAAATATGAGTGCTTGGTTCCAAAATAATTATTGGAAACAATGCAATGCATCTGAAGAGGGAAATTAATGGTCTATATGCCAATTTGACTCATCAGCTGATGAGAGTCTTGAAGCCTCATTAATGGTGTGATAGGTCATGTGAGGCCTACACGCAAAATCTACATACAAATAAATAAGAGTACCACAAGTGAGAGTTCTCTACCATAATAAAACTTGAAAAGTAAGATATGAAATTTGTATGAAAAGACGCACACACCTGTATGGGCGCATGCTAAAAATAGCTCTTTGATTAAATTCTCCAAAACATGGAATGAAAGATACAATGGTGAAGAGCTCTTTGTAAGGAATCTAGTGGTGTAGACTGTTTGGAAATTGGGCTTATGGTTCGCTCAAATGGGCCAATCAAAATTAAGGTCAAATGATTATAAACAGGAGGTTGACTTCTTTTTTACTATTCATTTTTATTGTTTGACTATAGTGAGTTTATGAGCATTGTGCATAATTGTGAGAGCATTGAGAGTTGAATTTGGAGCAAATTTTTTTAGGTAAGCCTTGAACATGAACTCTTTATTTCTATCCAGGTGAATTTTTAGAATTAGGGTGATTTAGGCCCTGAAAAGCCAAAAATCCTTGATTTGAGGTGACCGCGCATGTAATTTTCAATTACCTGCATATTGTCGCAAGTAAAAAATCCATGTAAATCTACGTGGTGCAAGTGTCACGACACACAGTCTTACCACACAATTAATTTTCAAACAGGTGTGTGGTGACAACACACTTGTGAATCAATCAAGCGCATGATAGTGCTCTCCTATGGGGAAAACATTCATGCAACTAGATGAAGCCATTATGCATAACTGTTCAATTAATTTTCTTGTGGTGACATGTAGTAAAAGCACAGAAATATGTGTAGTGCATGTTTTTCTAAGAGAATTCACATGGTGGAGGCTTTTAATTTTTGTAGTAGCTTTTATGTATTGGGGTTTGGACTAATGATGTTTCTTTTATTTTTCAAGTACTTATCATTGTGATTGGGTGGAAAGAGTGGTCTTTGGATGACGAGAGAAATGTCATCTTGGCTGAGGATCTGGAGTGGTAAGGACACATCCATCGTAGCATAGTGCAGATGGGGTTTCTCAAGTTTTTTTATTGCAAAATTTTGTGAGTAGCACATGTTCTTTTGGAGGAGATAGTGAATAGGTGGGACCCAAATGCAAAAATATTATAGGTTTGGAGAGAGGTCTTAGTGATCACTAGGATAAACATACATTTTCTAATAGGGCTCCTGATTAAAGTGATTTTCACAAACCTAACACCTAGTCTACAAGAACCTTTGGTGGAGATAGTTGTAAAGTTTTATAGGGATCACCCTGACCTAATCCATCATGGGGAGATCCATATAGAGGCCATCAAATGACTGAATTTATGAGAATAAATAATGATGGTTTTTAAGATATATGGTTTGGCATCACAACATCAGATCAATGGAGGATTGTTAGTCTCACTACGAGTGGTGTATGGTGGTGACCACCATAGATGGGTAGATATCATACTTCGGAGTATCACGAGAAATATCAGGGAGTGGAGGGTAGGGTTTTGGTGTGAGATTTGTTTTTTATTAATGCTATGGTCACTTTTCATGGAGCATATTCCATCAGTGCAACCAAATGTGTTACTATGAGTTCTACAGTGACAGACTCCCAGGCCATGATGGTGGCCCAGGGTTGATGCAATGGGAAAGAGTAGGACCTGTAAGAAGGATTTAACACAGCTATTTCATAGATGTTTGGGGTAAAAAAATCGCTTTCATTGAATTTTATCCATATTCCATCGTGAATTTTTGGTTTGATCTGAAGTTTCCATTCATCCATGAGATGTTGTGGGGAGAGTAGGGTATACTTCTCTATCGTTACCCTTAGTCAGTTTTATGCATTTAATTTATATTATGTATACTTATGTATATGATAATGGACTAACTCTTCCTTTTATTCCTATGTAGATATAGATACCCGACCACCAAAGCAGGTTCCCCTGAGGTGAGATGTGCCGCAAGATGTAGCCAAGGAGGTAGAGCATGCACAGGAAGAGGGATACACAAAATTGTATCATCTTCATGAGGCAAGACCATATTAACCTCCTCCCATAGGGATGCTAATACAAGATTGTTTGGTTGAAATGGAGTGGAGACTGGGAGATCTAGTAGAGGATGTGGCCCCTATATGATGGTATCTACTGGTTGATTGACATTTGGAGTATTGTTCTTTCACGCCAACGGAGGTGCCCCTAGTGTGGCGAGACATTCTGTGTCAAGTTGCAGTAACTGTGAAGGCATGGTGTACTATTGATAAGCAGAGGGAGATGACAATGCATGAGAGATCACCAACAAGAGTACATAATGCAAGGGTGGAGCATCATCCATTTTTTTAGGATAAAGCCTCTTCCTCCTTCTCCCTCAGAGTGAAGGATAGGTTATATATATTGTAATCCAAGGCGATAGTTCCCTCTATTTTCTATACCATCAGCAAGGCTTGATTTATGCGGAGTCTACATCCTAGGATTATGTACCAATTCATATTGACACACATATATACATAATATTTTGGTGGCACAAATGTTTTTTGAATGATACATGGATCATTTTTTATTTAGGATGCTTTAATGGTTAAATAGACTTGCTTATTTGTTTTTACATGCAATGTCTCGATGTATGGTGATAATATAGATACACACACATGTATACATAATAGATACACTTAGAAAACATGTGTCTTGATGGTGTTACCTATACAATAAAAGAGATATGTAACTCTATGACTAAATTAGCCAAATAATCAACATATTGATTTTTCCTTCGATAAATGTGGACAAAGGTAATAGTGTTGAAGTGGTGATAGAGGAGTCAAACATGAAGGTATCAACATAAGAGATATTGATTATAGACATGATAAAATCAATTGAGTTGGGTGATAAGTAGCTGGGAATCCAAATGGGAAATCAAGCGATGGATATGAGGTCGAATAGAATTGGAAAAAAACCAATGATAGCATTATATTCATCTTGGTTGTTTGTTGTTGGCCTTAAGCATATACCTCCATGATGTAAGAGATAACAATCCATTGTGTAGATAGCCCAAGTAGTCGAAGCTATATAAAAGAGTCCTCAACATGCACTATTAGCAAATCCAAAATACAAGGATGTCATATGCAAGAAACAAGCGATATAAGATAAGTGAAGAGAAAACACCAGTAAAAAGAATTGAAACATTAAAGTGCAACAAACAAAAATATGTAAAGGTTGGTATTAGACCCGTTAATTTTCATGGGAAGAAATGTTTTGAATATAACTTATTTAACAGGTGGGGAAGAAACGCTCCATCGTGGTTGGATAGGATGCACGCCCCCTTGGGGAGACACTTGTGGACAATATATGGGCCACACCATCTAGGTTCTAAAATATTGATGCCAACTTATGAAGTTTGTTTGTGATAGGTAAGAACAAGTTCGACTTCACAAAATACATGGGGATGAACTCATTGGTCATTCTAAGCCTTGGAACAAAAATTCATAACTTCATTTTGTCATAGCAAAGTGCGTTGGTTTTCATCCAAAAGTTCCAAAGAAAGTTATCGTTGCACAATAGGGGACGTGTTTGGAAGAATCTCAACTACAAGCCACAATGTTGGCATTTCACATTCTATGGGAAAGGTGGATTCAATTCCATGAACCAAATGAAAAGGGGTGAAACCCATGGTTGTCTTAATGGTGATTCTATAGGAATTTTGAGAATCTTGTTGATTTCCTCAACCTATTCATTCGATTATGGGTAAAAGGGAGTATAAAACACATGTTTTAAGACGAGTAAATATTATAATTACTCAAATACTTCATTCTCAAATTGCATTCCATTGTTGAAAACAAGTTATTTTCGAACATTGAATTGTGCAATGGCATGGTTGAAGAAAAACTAGGTTTTATGTCACTAGAACAATTGAATATTGGCATGGGATTCTACCCATTTGGTAGAGTAATTAACAGTCAAAATGATATACATATGACTGCCAATAGATATGGGGTTACACTCCATAAAATCAATTCCCCATTTACAGAATGGTTTGACAGTAATGATAGAGTGGAGAAGTGTTGATGGTGCACACATTTTTTGTGCAAAGGTTTTGAAAGCCTACGCAATGCTTGACTGATTCAATGTGATCTTTGAATAAGATGGTCCAAAAGTAGCTGAAAAAATAATTTTATGGGAAATGGCCATGCTAGATACGTGGCAACATTGATTTCCACTATGACAGACATTAAGAACCCATTTTGCCTCTTGATAGGAGAGGCAACATCTTAATATGGTATCTCCTCCATGACAATACAAGGTTTCACCAATGATGAGAAAGTTATGGGCATGATGGTGAACTCTATGATGATAATCATGCATAATATGGGGTGCAAACTTCTTAGTGCACAACTATGTCAAGGTATCCACGTACCATGGATGATCTAATGATATCTAAAAAATATTGTCATCAGGGAATTGGCTGTTGAATGAAGGGGATGTACTATTAATTGGTAGTGTAATGATAATCTTAGAGATATCAAGAGATTTGTTACACTTGGGGGTTGTAAAATTCAAATCATATTCTTGGAGGATAACAATCCATCGAGAAAACTTTCCTTTAAGGATTCGTCATCCTAAGATGTATAGCATAGGATTGGAATTATTGCCACTATGGTGGTGCGTAAAAGGTATAGTGGTGAACCTTTTGAACAAATAATATAAAAACCGTGGCTAGTTTCTCATGGCTATATCACAATTTTGGTTTGAATAAGGTTCTGATAATATAGTAAATGACATATTCCATTTTTTTTCATCCTGCTCAACCAAAACACTCACAATGGCCCAATCAGAAGTGAAGACATATAAAATGAAATCACAATTAAAATGAGGAGGAGAGATTAAATAAACATAAACAAGGGCTTGCTTGAGAGCATCAAACTATCATTGCATAGTATCGTCCCAATGGAAGGGTATTTTTTGGTGAAATAAACAAAGAAATCCATTTCCTTGGGTTACATAATATGGAATAAATCTGTGAAGGAAATCAGCCTTACCTTGGAGGCTTTGTAACTATTGGTGAGTTTGAGGTGGGGGGAATTCAAGAATGGCTTGAACTTTCAATGGGTCTACCTCAATACCATGTTGGGAAACAATAAATCCCAACAAATGACCAACAGGAACACAAAATATGCATTTAAGTGGATTCAAACATATATTATATTGGAAAAATTGGAGAAAGATAGTACGAAAATCTTCTATATTGGCACAACAGTGCTTGGTGTGAGTGATAATATCATTAAGGAATGTTATAATGATATGGTCCAACTTGTGAAAGACCTAAGGCACACCACGTTGAAAAGTAGTGCATGTGTTCTTGAGCCCAAATGGCATAACACGATAGGAAAAGTTGCCCCAAGGTGTGGTAAAGGTCATTTTATATTGGTCCCCTTGACAAATACAAATTTCATTATATCTAGAGGAGTTTTCCATGAGGGAAAGGACTTCATGACCTGCACATGTATCAACAACTTGGTTGATGAATGATGTGGGGTAATTGTCTTTGGGGCAGGCTATGTTGAGATCCTTAAAATAAATGTAGACATGTATAGTATCTAGTTTTTTATTACCATGAACAGGGTTAGAAACCCATGGAGTGTACTCAATAGGGTAAATAAAGTTGACTAAATATATTTTCTTGACTTCGTAATTAATATATGATGCTTTTGAGGCGTGAATGGCTTATTTCTTTTGGCATACAGGGTTGGAGTTTGGCCAAATATTTATGTGGTGTTGTATTATGGATGGGTCAAGTCCAGACATCTCTAAATAATTCCAAGTGAAGGTTTCACAAAATTATTGAAAGAGTGCTTTGTAAGTTCTCACCTCTTTGGGGGAGAAAGGTGTTATGAGGGTAATGTTTTCCATGACACCAAGTGTTTTTGAAATGTCAACCTGAATAGCAGGGGAGATGTTAGCTAAATTTCCCTCTTCATAAGTGTTAGGAACTGGTATCACATTTTTAAAACAATGATCAACATGGCCAAGTGGAAGAAAATCCTTAGTTTCCATGGTGCGTTGACTTTTGGAAGGGTCAATAAGAGTGATTAAGTTGGATAAAATCATGGAAATATGATGCATGCCATCCTAGGGATCATCCGGTGTGTTAAAGGCCTCTAAAATATCTTCATCAAATGTGAATATGGTTGTTGGTGGAGGTATTTCAAAAGGGAGATTTGGGACAACCACATCCTCTTATAACAGTGATGGAAAATAAACTATTGATAAGAAAAAGATAGAGCGATCATCATCATCACTTGAATATAATGGGTAAAAATGTTCTATGGGAACCTTCCCACGATTAAGTATGAATGGAATGTGAGTTTCATTTGGTAAAGTTGAAGAGGAAGTACTTTCCTGCCCCCTAGTGTGTTTTGACAAATTTGGGGGAGAGTCATCCTCAGTCAAGAGAGTAAGGTGCTTGAAGTAGTATATCTATTTAAATCAATTGAAAGAGATATAAAAGAGATCACTAGGGGGGAACTTCATCTTCATCAAACTTTTCTTCAAAGAAGTAATGGTTGTGTGTCCTTCCATGTTGAAAAAGGTTAATATCTTGGAATTCATGAACCAATTGAGGTGGATGCTCACACATGAACATGGGATGGTGTAGGTAGTCGCAGATAGGGAAAGTTTGTTTGTGAGGGCTTACATGTGGTGAAGGCATGTTGCGGTGGTCTCCTCTATTATGTAATATGGATACATGACCTTATGCGGGATGTGACATACCCTCACCCACATGGGGGTGGGTGAAAAGGAGGTCACCCTTGTGAGACCTGTGGATAGGGTGAACAAGGAATTATGGTTATAGTGTGTCACAGAGGGCATTACTCTAATGCATGCCCATCCTGATGACATGTAGAAGACAATGGGAGAATACGCAAAAGAGGACAGGGTGGTTGTATGTGGGGAATCCCTAGGATTGGATGCTTCTGATTCTTCTTGGATTGCAATGATCCACTACTAGAAGATGCAACCATGGTGCCAATAGTATGGGATGGGATCTAGGTTGAGGTTAAGGAATTAGGTAGTTTCAGTGATGGAATAAGAAAATTACTCAAATGAGGGATTTTGGATGAGGATGGGCCTTCATTTTGTGAAACCTAGTCTTCTTCTAAGCTAGAAGAAATATAAATTATTTGGTTAACAAGACTTTTTACCTGTAAACAATTGTATCTTTGTGGAAGGGATGTTGTGGGTTGAGTGAGAGTGAAGAATGTGTCATGATACTGATGTAAATTTGGACAATGATGAGTGTAGTGACCATAAACACCATAAATGGAAAATGGATGGTTTGTACACAACCCACAAAGTTGTGATCAACCTTGTGGGTGACAACCAGATGGACCAGGAGGTAAGTTGAGAGTCTTCCATATTACTGGTAGCTCAAGGTAGAGATATGTGTTATGTTTATTAACACCACAAATGGCACATGAACAAGGAGTATTGATAGATGGTCATTGTGACATTTGTGTACTACCATTATTTGTAATTTGTTCCAAGTTTTGGGGAGCCTTTCCCTGATTACTTGATTTAGTTTCCACATGAGTTGGGGAAGTGTTGAAGCCCCAAAAATCGGGTCTACAACAAGGGGGATACCCACCCGGTCCAGACCTTGGTTGGCAGCTCCTTATCCGTTTGGTATAGTGGGTCCGACTGGGGATAATGGGACCAGTTTCCCAATCTATGAATGTGTGTGTGTAGAGTTTGATGTTCCTGGTCTAACAGTTCCTAATTTAAGATATTCTAATTCTAATTGTAATCTAATGCTATGCTATTGTAATCTAATAAGCAACAACATCTAAGTCTATACTAACCCAGGATGTAATTCTTCTTTTATGCAATCTAAAAAGATTTCAAATAACAACTGGTAATAAAGATCATTCAGCTATTATAAGAAGGGAAATTAATAAGGATGAACCACTTCGCATAAAAAGTTAGACGAAACAGTTGTGAAAAACATATCGCATAATGAGCTATTCATACATTAAGCATAAATAAATAGCTATCACCGTACAAAAGTGCCAAATGATAACTCAGGCATTCACGCAATAATACATAAACAACTAAAAAATGTATATCACTTTAACATATAAGCAGAAATGGTCAAGGATAAAAGTACCATTTATGAGTAGTCCTACTCATAAGCTTCAAGCGACAATGATTTATCTCTCCTTGCTCTAACATCCACTAAGAGTACAAAAGTGCAACATCAATAGCAGACATCAAATGCAAACTGTTAGCGCTTGGAATTCACCTAGGCTGAGATAGACAAACTCTCAAGGCTACATCAAACCATTTCACCTCGTAGCTAGCCCTACGAGGTATGAGAAGGCTCTCTCGGGTCAGATTCGATAGATCTTTCAATATGATTAGGCTGACCAATTAATAATAAAGATTTTAGGCTAGTAAATGGATAAGGGGGTTGATTTAATGATTTTTGGGGTTTTTGGTGGCAATTGGTGGAAGTGCAATTCAAGGTGCGGGGATTGAGCACAGTTTTCACAGGGGGATCTAAGGGGCAAGGTAGGAATGAGTGCTGATGCCTTAATCTGAGATGGATGATCAGAGATGATAGAGGAGAAGCTAAAGAGGAAAACACACAATTCGAATCCTCTCTAGACAGTAGAAAACATTAAAATTGAACAAACTAAAAAGCTGAGCATGTCAAAACATGAGTTCAAACTTTACCACTTCATCTGTCCAATTTATAAGCATAAGAGAGATGTGAAACACATAAACAAACTTACAAGAACATGTAGAGAACACACCATCAACAATCAGATCCACAAGAATCCTCAAAGATGTCTGTAAAACCCTGGCTTTCCTTGCCTTCAATTGCAGAAATAGATGCACAATATACAATAAAGCTTCCTTACACAAGAGTCCAACCATCAAAATGAGAAGGAGAGAGCATAATATAGACCATCTAGACCATCTAACTCCTTTCCCCACCTCTAGGGGTCGAGCTCAGCTTTCTAGGAGCAGTTTGAACAAATTCTAAACTAAGAACTAGAAAATAGGCAGCCAAACAACTTGCCTCTATTACTTAGCTAACTCATCCATGCATTAATTTTTCACTTTTTTACATCATGGAAGTTTCTAGAAGGGTAAAGAAAGATAAAATCTACCAAAGTGCCATGAAAATATTACATTTATCCATCATCTACAAGTAATAATAGTCAACCATAGTCAAAACAGTGTTTTTTGACCAAAAATGTGAATTCTGGCAAATCTGGAAGTTCTGGTCGCGCCCCTGGAAGTTCTGGTCGCGCCCCTTTGCAGCTTTTTTTGAGTGGGTTTCACTGATCCAAATCAGGTGCAAGATGGCGCATTGGAAAGCTTGGTCTGTCTACTTTCCATCCCAAGTGGAATTTCTGAATTTGGTGTTGATTTGACCCCTCAAAAACCATTTCTCCCAAGGTCACTTTCTGCAACTCAAAAAGTGGGCAGAAAGTCATTTTTTTTATGTATTTTGAGCTTTTGGAGGCTCAAAACTCAAAACCAGGCTTCTCCCAAGCATTGGTAATTTTTCTTTTTGCATGCCCTTTCCAAAAATGCCAAGTTTTCAAAATTCCGAGCAGTCCTCCAAAATGGTCTCACCCGGGGTGAGACCAAACCGTGGGCAAAACCTGTAAATTGCACAAAAAATTCACAAATGACAAAATTTTCTCCAAATTTCTTGAAATTTGGGCTGGGAGTCCCCAATCAAGTACCATGCTCAGTCAAAGAAGCTTTGGCCAAAGTTTGGAGTGGATCGGGCGTTTTCCTTCGTTTTTGTGCTTTAGCCAACCGTCCTTGGAGCACCTTCGTTCTCGCCGGTATTTTTGACATTTCTCTCAAACCATGACACCTGTGTAAAAAGTGAAAGAGGTTTTTCTTCCTTGGAATATTGTGGACAAAAACCTCTCTCAGTTTTGCAAAATTCATCTTGTATTGCTCTGAAACATCATTTGAGTGCAACTTGTCCCGATGTGTGAAACAAGGGATTTTGTCGAAATGGAGCGAAATGAAGGGGATAGAGGGCTTCTAAATTCTTGGGGAAATTTTTGGGAGTGGGGAGGGATGTTAGGAAGCAGGGGAAAGTGGAATCTCAGAGATTGAGTGAGGGGAAGGGGTCGAAAAGGACAAAACACAGGCCAAACCTAGAAAATTGCCAGCTTGTAGCTAGAAACTAGGGTTTGTGCAAAAATGAGGAATTTGGCAGATCTAAGGGATGGGAAGTGTTTTATAAGGTACTTTAAGGATAGGGGAAGGTGTATGAACATCTGGAAACAAGTTTTGCAAGTTATTTAGCCACCCAAGAGAAATTGCCTTCAAAACCCTAGGAGAGGGAAATGAGCTTGCCTGGGTGGCAACTGAAGCATGAACATGGTGTAAAATGACCCATTAGACACTGACATGATGATGAAAAACCTCTGAATGATGATAGGCTCAGCTGAATGATGACATGGACTGACATTTGGGCAAACCCTAGACCTAATGGCTAGTGACCAAATTTTGCTTGAAGACTCACTGAAATGACAAAATTTGACCTTGACACTTCAAAATCACTATGTAAGAGCACATTTGATCACTGGAGGAAGGCTGTAAAGACTGACACTAACATTGGCTCCAATGGGGATGGTAGCTCCTTGGAGGTGCCAAGAACCTCAGACCTCTGGGAGAGCAGACCAGTGCTTGCAACCATTAGGCGATGGAGTCATTATTTCGGCAAACAACACAAGACTTTGACTCATTTATTGAATGAAAACTTGACTGAAAACTAACTGAAACCGACTCGATGGCAAACTGAAAGAACTTGAAAAACTCACTCAACAGACCAAACACAAATGACTCATGACAAAACAAGACTTTACAAAGCTTTTTGAAGGGCAGCAGTCCATCAAGATTTGAAATCATGATGACAACCACCTGTGTTTCTTACAAGACAATATACTATCAAACTATATCATAATGCCAATGTAACCAATCAAGCAGATGCCTTCTTGACTGATTCTCCCAATCAGATCTCATGATCAACAATACAAACCTATCCCTAGGCATCCAAAACCATAGCTGACCATGATCTCCTTTATCACTGAACAATGCAATAAACACTATCACTGCTGGCTGCAACAAACTTGCTAGAGGATCGTGAAAAACATGAAGATTTGCCACTGCCACCTCCTGCTGAAAGAACAAGGTGTCTTTTGTTTCAAATTCTGATCTGCTTTCCTCATGTGCTACGGTGAAAGTATGCTCATGGGCTTCAAAAAACTCCGAACAAATGGATGAGCAGATCTCTTCTTGGAAAAACATTTCAGCACATGAAACATATGAAGAATCTGAAAGGTAATCCTGTATGCTATGATCTTCTATGGTGTGAATGTGCTGTAGGTCATCTTCATATGATATCACAACCAAATTATCAAGTTCCTTATTACATTCTTCAATCATAAGGAAAGAAACTTCAGCTGATTCTTGAGGTGCAAAAATGACAGTTCTATCATCTACCATAAATTCATCCAAAGGAACTGTTTCACTTACTTGAATGAAGATCTCATCTTGATTTTCATGAACTGACTGAATTACCTCCTCATGCAGGCTTTGCATGCTGTCTTCTTCTGTGGGCAGATCTGAAATGAGCTCTTCTCTTTCACCATCTTCAACCATATAACAAATTTCAACCTGCTGATCTATAATGCTGCTTACAAGACTGTCATCCTTTTCAGAAGAGGAAGAAGGTCCACCATCATCTTCTTGACCATGTGTGCACTGCAAATCTGCATTAACTTGAGCTGGAGCAAGACCTCTCAAGAGCTGATCTATCTCCTCTTCGGACAAAGGAGATAATGCCTTTTGTTTTCTTCTGCTCAAACAGTGATTGTCTTCATTGATTTCAAGTGAAGGAGTATACAGATTTTTCCTCATACTGCTGATCCCATTTCATGCAATTTCTGTTGATTGTCAAGAGGCGAAATTTTTTCATTTTCCACCATACTAAGATCTTGGTCCTGCTGCAAATTTTCATGATCGTCTCTATGGGAATCCTCTAGGTTCTCTTCATGTTGCTGAAATGGATTCTCATACAAAGCCTCCATGATCTCAACATCCATAAAATTATCATCTTCATAATACTTCTCAAGGCTTTCAATAAAATTATGTACATGGCTACAACAGTTCTGAACTAAAATCAAAGATGGATATGATTCTTTATACTTTTCAAAGAACACGGTATGAAAAATCCCTTAAACAATAAATTGAAGTAGATGGCAAACTTTCATACCAGAATCGGGCTTCATCTTCCAGAGTAGCCATAAACAATTTCATCAAACAGTCCTCAGGAAAATTGATCTTTAACTTGCGAACATGCATATGAAATCTAATCAAATGTAAAGCAGCATCCTTCTTACCATCAGCGTTAAAATGTGGGCAGATTCCTTGACCAATCTACCTTGGGCATCTTATTCGGAAAACCTGGAATGTGATCTCGGCTCAAGGGAGCATATCTTCTTGCAATCTGACCCATCTTGAGAAATCTCAAAGCTACTGATCTCTCTGCAGTGAAGTCACCATGAAGCACAGGTTGCTGGATTCTTCAGTGAAAGGAGTCGCCAGTGAATGATTTCAGCCTTTCAAGTGTCTGATCGTTGTCCACTATCAACAATCAGATCTGAACTTGATACATGTACTGGGGTGAAATGCAAATGAAGTGGTCGTATTCACAAGCTCACGGAGATTCACTGAAGCAGCGTTTATCTATTAACGCTGATGTAAAACAAGAGCGTTTTCGAAGGCTTCTGGTGTAACTTCAGGCTCCGTCTAAGACTTATGAAACAAACACATCAATCAACAAACAATTTTGTTCTCCCCAGTATGGTCGCCAATATGTTAGCGCTTGGAATTCACCTAGGCTGAGATAGACAAACTCTCAAGGCTACATCAAACCATTTCACCTCGTAGCTAGCCCTACGAGGTATGAGAAGGCTCTCTCGGGTCAGATTCGATAGATCTTTCAATATGATTAGGCTGACCAATTAATAATAAAGATTTTAGGCTAGTAAATGGATAAGGGGGTTGATTTAATGATTTTTGGGGTTTTTGGTGGCAATTGGTGGAAGTGCAATTCAAGGTGCGGGGATTGAGCACAGTTTTCACAGGGGGATCTAAGGGGCAAGGTAGGAATGAGTGCTGATGCCTTAATCTGAGATGGATGATCAGAGATGATAGAGGAGAAGCTAAAGAGGGCAAACACACAATTCGAATCCTCTCTAGACAGTAGAAAACATTAAAATTGAACAAACTAAAAAGCTGAGCATGTCAAAACATGAGTTCAAACTTTACCACTTCATCTGTCCAATTTATAAGCATAAGAGAGATGTGAAACACATAAACAAACTTACAAGAACATGTAGAGAACACACCATCAACAATCAGATCCACAAGAATCCTCAAAGATGTCTGTAAAACCCTGGCTTTCCTTGCCTTCAATTGCAGAAATAGATGCACAATATACAATAAAGCTTCCTTACACAAGAGTCCAACCATCAAAATGAGAAGGAGAGAGCATAATATAGACCATCTAGACCATCTAACTCCTTTCCCCACCTCTAGGGGTCGAGCTCAGCTTTCTAGGAGCAGTTTGAACAAATTCTAAACTAAGAACTAGAAAATAGGCAGCCAAACAACTTGCCTCTATTACTTAGCTAACTCATCCATGCATTAATTTTTCACTTTTTTACATCATGGAAGCTTCTAGAAGGGTAAAGAAAGATAAAATCTACCAAAGTGCCATGAAAATATTACATTTATCCATCATCTACAAGTAATAATAGTCAACCATAGTCAAAACAGTGTTTTTTGACCAAAAATGTGAATTCTGGCAAATCTGGAAGTTCTGGTCGCGCCCCTGGAAGTTCTGGTCGCGCCCCTTTGCAGCTGTTTTTGAGTGGGTTACACTGATCCAAATCAGGTGCAAGATGGCTCATTGGAAAGCTTGGTCTGTCTACTTTCCATCCCAAGTGGACTTTCTGAATTTGGTGTTGATTTGACCCCTCAAAAACCATTTCTCCCAAGGTCACTTTCTGCAACTCAAAAAGTGGGCAGAAAGTCATTTTTTTGATGTATTTTGAGCTTTTGGAGGCTCAAAACTCAAAACCAGGCTTCTCCCAAGCATTGGTAATTTTTCTTTTTGCATGCCCTTTCCAAAAATGCCAAGTTTTCAAAATTCCGAGCAGTCCTCCAAAATGGTCTCACCCGGGGTGAGACCAAACCGTGGGCAAAACCTGTAAATTGCACAAAAAATTCACAAATGACAAAATTTTCTCCAAATTTCTTGAAATTTGGGCTGGGAGTCCCCAATCAAGTACCATGCTCAGTCAAAGAAGCTTTGGCCAAAGTTTGGAGTGGATCGGGCATTTTCCTTCGTTTTTGTGCTTTAGCCAACCGTCCTTGGAGCACCTTCGTTCTCGCCGGTATTTTTGACATTTCTCTCAAACCATGACACCTGTGTAAAAAGTGAAAGAGGTTTTTCTTCCTTGGCATGTTGTGGACAAAAACCTCTCTCAGTTTTGCAAAATTCATCTTGTATTGCTCTGAAACATCATTTGAGTGCAACTTGTCCCGATGTGTGAAACAAGGGATTTTGTCGAAATGGAGCGAAATGAAGGGGATAGAGGGCTTCTAAATTCTTGGGGAAATTTTTGGGAGTGGGGAGGGATGTTAGGAAGCAGGGGAAAGTGGAATCTCAGAGATTGAGTGAGGGGAAGGGGTCGAAAAGGACAAAACACAGGCCAAACCTAGAAAATTGCCAGCTTGTAGCTAGAAACTAGGGTTTGTGCAAAAATGAGGAATTTGGCGGATCTAAGGGATGGGAAGTGTTTGATAAGGTACTTTAAGGATAGGGGAAGGTGTATGAACATCTGGAAACAAGTTTTTCCGGTTATTTAGCCGCCCAAGAGAAATTGCCTTCAAAACCCTAGGAGAGGGAAATGAGCTTGCCTGGGTGGCAACTGAAGCATGAACATGGTGTAAAATGACCCATTAGACACTGACATGATGATGAAAAACCTCTGAATGATGATAGGCTCAGCTGAATGATGACATGGACTGACATTTGGGCAAACCATAGACCTAATGGCTAGTGACCAAATTTTGCTTGAAGACTCACTGAAATGACAAAATTTGACCTTGACACTTCAAAATCACTATGTAAGAGCACATTTGATCACTGGAGGAAGGCTGTAAAGACTGACACTAACACAAACATCAACAAATCTTGATCCATTCATTCACCAAAACCTCCTCTGAGGGTGCAAAAGTGCATGTTCTGAGGACAAGTTTTTGATAAATTTCTGGACCCTTCTCTAAATGCATGAGAAGGGTTTAAATACTACTAACTAAATAACTTAATTACACAGATTCAGGATACGGTTTAAATGACCGCCCTTTTTCTAAGCAAAAATAAAGCAAAACTATTTCTAAAAATTAAATCTAATATCTAACTATTTCTGCATTTGCTCCTTAATGTTGCAAGCATTCAGTATTTGCCTGGGTAGAGTCGGCTGACTGTCTTCCACTTTTGGTTGAGCTAAGCAAATAGAATTGGTAAGAGCTGGCACCACCTTCTCAGCAAAGTTGATGATATACTCGAGAGTCATCCTCTGACTATGTGGATTTACTGCGTATGCCTAGTAATAATCTCAGTTCACTTGATTAACCCTTTGGATTGCTTCTGCCTTTTCTTTAGCTTTCTATTTCTAGTTTGTTTTTTGCCATTGCTTCCTTGCACTTCTCGGGCTTACAGGTGACTGAGCCGTTAGAGGGCTTTCCTTCTCGAACAATTTTCTCAGCGCGCTAATCGCGCATCGGAAACTGCCTCCATTCTTTGATCCGGGCTTCTCTGATGCGTTTTTTCCTTTTGCGCCTCTTCATCTTTATCGGGTATAAAGCTTCAAAATTTGTAAAAATAATGTCCTTGTGAGCTCTTGACCCTGATCATTAAACTGCCTGTTGATATCAGCATCCTTCAGTGCTCATTTAACCATGGCTGTATATGAACGATCTGTAATGGATGGCTCAGTAGCATTCTGTGAATCTGCGACTCTATTGCATGCGGTATCTGTTTATGAGAGCGTCTTTTCTCCGTCTTTAAACATTGGAGTTTTACCCTTTTTCCTCATAGCTTCCTGCACATTGCTTTGTGTAACTTTTGTTTTTCGTTCCTGCAGTTCACAGGTGAGGAGAGTAATGATAATAAATAATGACAGGAAAGTTTTAAATGCTACGGATATGCAAAAACACGCCACCTGACGTGAACTGGCTCTTCGAACAACACAAAACCATATTTTATTAACAACTGGCATATAATACATTAATCATCATTAAAGTGCGTAACCAGAAAACTTTTTCTTGAATATTGAGCCAGGAAAATCTGTGATGGAATGTTTCTGCGATCTGCATCGCAGTATCGCATATCGTTGTATCACATTACCGCAATTTCGTCGTGCTGTGCTATCGCAAGGTTGCTTGATCGCGCTATTGCAAGATCGCGGATCGCAGTATCGCAAGATCACAGATCGCTTAATCATTAAATCGTTATGCGTCTTTCATGCAATTTTGTGAGATGCGATATGAGATATCACATATCGGCATTTTCTTAAGGTTTTCTAATCCGAGCTTTTGTTAATGCATGCGATGTGATGGAGTTCGCATCGCGATCTCGCATTTTACCATTTTGACTCATAAGAAGATAACCCTATCATTCTTTACGCGATGCGATGTTTCTTAAGGAGTAACATATATGAGTTGATTTTTTGAATTTTTGACTAAGGGTCCCCACTTACATAGTCTTATTACTAATACTAAATAAGGAGGGGGGTTGTTGGTGGCCACAACAATTGGCGATTGACTTGGAAGAACCAGTTATCTCTGTTATTCTATTGAATTTTCTAAACTTCCAAAACAAAAAATTTAAAATTAAACTTTATTATGGAAAGATAAAGTACATTATGCTCTAACCTGTAAATGATATTTTGTTTCAACTATTTTCCACTTTGATTATTTGCTTCCTCAGGCTAGTCCTTGTATTTACGTCAGTCATTACTTTGGTCTTGTAAAGATAAAACAAAGTATTCTCTGTAAACTAGTTTTAAATATGCTCATTTGTTGTAGGTAGAGCCTCTGCTGCCAGCAGGCGTTTATAGCCTCGACAGGGTTACCTATTACCCAGCAATGATCCTGTATCCTACTTAAGGTAGCCTACAACTTTCAAAGAAAAATCCATATCCACACTTATTGCTTTGATTTTCTTTTTTACTCTTAAAGAACAATGTCTTGGTTTGGTAGCCAAATTATGACACAGTCATTCACTTGATTTATAACTTTGCTGAACAAGCTGGCTCGTGATGAGACCCCTTGTCGTTTCATTGCAACAATCTTGAGTCATTGCCCTGTTGTGGTGTACAGTATTGGCAAAGTCAGCAAGTTATAATATTTATGATTATGATAAGCCGGCTCGTGATGAGACCTCTTATTCTTCAAGATAAAATGTATCCTTGGGTTGTTCCTATGAAAGATGTGATTTTCCTTAGCAGGGAGGAAGTCATTGTTTCCTTAAGATAGCTCTGGACGACAATAATAGAGTTTTTGGAAACAGCTATTCTACAAAGAATCTTTATTTTGTTATTGATACCTTTCATTGTACTGAGATAAAACAATTTCTTCACTAAAGGTTGTTTTCATCAAACTTTTTGAAGTTGAAACTAGTATCATATCTGTGCTAGAGTCTTTAACTGTATATGTCAATAATAAAGATCAGTTTTCGAAAAGATTTGCTATTTATACAAGTGAAAAGTTCAAAATCTGAAAACCTACTCGGCTGCCCCTTGAAATCAACTTTGGTGGGCTATTGAACTCCGAGCTAATGATGGAGAACTCAAGGAAGGTGTCATTTAGTGCAGGAGACACCCTTCTTACAAATCCTCAGGCTTGTTCCTTTGTATTTGGTTGTCAACTTGCTCATAAATGCTTGACCTTAGTCTAAAAGATGTCCAAAAATCTGCAATAAGCACGTATTAGACTTTGTGGTCAAGTGACTATTCTCATTCATTAATTAACATAAATATATTCGAAAGCATGCATAAAACTATGAAGAATGGTGGATTAATCAAGAATAATAGGCAAAATTAGCCCATAAAGTTACCCATTTTTGGGGCTCATCATCACCCCCCTACTGAATGTGTTGCTCATCCTCTGAGCAACTAATCCATCTCATCATCTTTGATTGCTTTGACTGCCTCTCTGACATCCCAAGCTTCCGAGGTGATGTCCTCTTCTCAGTCATGAAACCCTGCCTTTCTCTCTACTTCCTCCCATTGCTTGTGTTCTTCTTCTTCTTTGACCCCTTCCAGTAGTCCCAAAAGCAATGGAGGACTGAACTTTAGGCCAATCCAGTTGGCCTTCAGATTTTGCACTGACTGTTTATAAAGTGGCACTCTTGCCAAAGCCTCCCTCATCCTTGTTGGGGATTGGTACTCTCTTATTTTCAGACCGTGGGACAAGGTGTTCCATCTCCTTGTGCAAGCATGGATGCAGTTATTACCCAACAGTTTTTCCATGTCCTCAAAGTGAGAAATGGCCTGAGCTTGCCTTTCGATGTAGTCTAGAAGAGCCTAAGGGTTGTTGGAAAGGTGCTAATGGGCATATACTAAACCTAATGGATCTTCTGGTTCTGCCCTGATCATGAGTGGCTCACTTAGCTCCCTGTCCATAACTTTCTGAATTTCTACTACCCTCCTTTCCTCATGGCTCAACCAAGAAGCCATGGCCATGAGTTGCACATCTCCCAATGCAATATTGGTTTGCCATGGATTCATGTTTGGAAGCACCAAGTTGTGTAAATAGAATTCTGCCTATCTTGGCTTTATCTTCAGCCGAGCTACTGTAACACAAATACATAAACTGATTGTAATTCTGAAATGGAGTAGTGCCCCTTTGGGCCAGTGTGTTAATTTGAAATTGCAACCATTGGTCTTTAAAGTATAATGCATAAGATTTGGCAGGTTGCCTACATTGTAAGGCTTCTATTGCCCAACTAGCCATGCAGGCCAATTGGGCCTCTTTCTCTTGCAACTGTTGTTTCAAACCTTGTATTTCTTTTGCTGCCTGAGATTCTTGTTCTTGCAACAGTTTTGTTAGCATTTCCACATTAGCTTATAGCTCTTCCTCTTTCTGTTGTTTCTCAGTTGTGTCCTTATCTGCTGGAGTTCCTCCTTGCTACTGTTTTCCCTCCCAAAATGGATAGCCTATCTTCCTTGTGGACTTCCTGTAGCTGCAACTGTTTTTTCAACAGCTCATTCTCCTCCTGCAGCTTGGCTCTTTTGCAGCTTTCTACATGCCTTACCATGGCCAATTCTCCCCTTAATTCTTTTAACTTTTCCTCCATGTTGCCTATGTCCTCAACTCCCTTAGATTTGGGGATTTTCATCCATGTGTTTGTTCTGATCCTCTCTTTCTCTAATTCGAAAAATAACGATACAACAAATTTCTGTGGGATGATTTTCCCACCCCCTAACAGATTATAATATGAGCCCAAGTCAGGTTGAGGGGTAGATTCAGGTATTTCTTCAGTTTTTCTCTCCCCTTGTGATTGTTTAGCTACCTCTTCCTCCAATTTCTCAGTCTCTTTCAACTTGGCTAGAGTTTCCTGTAGAGATGTTGCAACTTCCTGTAGAGCTGCCTTTGAGTCCATTGACTTAATTTTCTCTTTCCATGTAGAGGTTTTTGGGCTTCCTCTTTCATAAGTAATGGATATCTTGGAAGGAGACTCTTCCTTATGTTTAGTGGGTGAGTCCTCAATGACAATCGGTTCCTTGGATGGTGGCTGAGGTTTGCCTACTTTGATCCTTGTGCTTTTTCTGGCTTTGAAGTACATGGAGGTCCTTTTTCTCTTTCCTTTTTGCTTTGTAGGGGTGCTTAACGCAGCAAGCATAGCTGCTGCCTCCCTTGCCAACGTCTCAGGGGATTTCTCTTCCTGTTGTTCTTTTCCCTCACTTCCTGTAGAAACCTCTGTGTCCATTGTTTCTGTCTGTATGACTGATATCTCAGGGTGTGTCTCTCCCTTGTCTTTCTGGGTCCCTGCCTTGGCTATGGTAGTCTTCTTTTGGGCTCTCTTGGCCTTTTTCTTCCCAACCTTTGTCTTTCTCCCTTTCTCTATTTTTGCTATTTTCTCCTTTGCTATCTTGGGTTCAGCAGTCTTGCCAAATTCTTCTTTTTCTTTCTGTTCTTCCTCTGTTTTGCCTTCTACTTAAATGTCCTGTGCTCCCTCATCATTTTCCTTCTGAATTTCTTCAGTTTTCTCCCCCTCCTCACTGTTAGATGGGGTTATGTTCTCAACCAAAGTTCTAATGTTATCATCCCTGGACATATTTCTAAAGGTTTCCCAAGCTATGGGGACAATATAGGTGTGTAAAGCATCTTCCACCAACAGTTTGATGAGCCCATGGTGGGCCAACTGATCGGGGATCCCTTCATTTAGCTTACATTCAATAAAGGACTGAAGAAGGAAATATGGGATGCTCATTTTCTTGGCTGGAGGCAAGTCCATCCCATGCCTTAATTCATGTAACAACCTAAAATGATATCCATATATATTATATGATGCTAAACCTCCCTTCACATGTGATATACTTCATAATTTGATAACTAACTTCACTCCATAGAGGAGGCAATCTTGTCCTTCTAACTCCGTTTTTGTCTTCTACGGGATGCTCCTCAGGCAGAAAAAATGTTTTCTTAGCAACTTGGCCCAATGATCTCTCTTCTTTGCTCCAAGGGAGCCCCAATGGTAGACCAATAATTCTACTGATGAGCTCAGGGATAAGTTCTAGGGTCAAACCCATAAAACTAACTATGGAATGTGTCTTTAAATGTGGTCTCAGGGACATTAAAAACTTTTCAGTTATTTCCTCATCATAACCCTGAATTTTGTCAAAGAAGGATATCCAATTTGCCTGAGTGAAAAGGTCCACCACCTCAGGGTGCTCGTACAACTTGCTAGAGTCTGAGGGTTCTTTCCTTATCAATCCTCCTAGCATGGTGTTGAGTGCTCTTTTTACGTTTTAACCAGAAAGGAAAATGCTCAGGAAAACAAACAGTCAATTCCCTGCGATAGAGGATAGCTGAATCTGGTTTCTTTTGAACCCAAGAAGGAATTTCTCATGTGTTTCTTACAATATCAAGTAGCAATAATTCTCCTGTTTTAAGACCACTGTCACCCAAAGTTTGATTGTCTATTTATGAAAAGAATTTTTTTTTTTACAAAACAGAGTATAGGGGCACAGGTTCTTTTCTCAGCACATAAATAGATAGGCATGGTCATTTTTCACACACTCACACAGGCTGGCCTATATTGATGCATGTATCTTTCTTATAGGAGAATTTTGAAAAAGAATGGGAAGATTTCAAATGCAGAGAGAAAAAGAAACTGTGTAGACTCAAGGAAATTGGCAGGCAGACTTTCACTTTTTCAATGCACAGGCAGACTTCCACTTTCTTTTTTCAATCTACTTCTGTGTTCAATTTACCGCCTTGCTCAAACAAATCATGCACAGGGGAGTTTTCTCAAGCCTACCTCGTTTGGAGCTTGAAATTCGACGAAAATTTCGGGCTTCCCTTCCGCAGAGTTGTTCTCCGCCTTTCCTATAGAACCCTTCCTATAGAAAGCTCCATGTCCATGTAGAATGAAACTGTGCTTCCAACAGAGCCCGATAGGCGGGAGATTTTTGAAAACAGGTAGAAAAACTGGTGGAGGACGATTGGTTAACTATTCGAGAAGTGGTGGATGCATACTCCAGTCGAGGGCATTGTGAGTGCGGAATGAACAGAGGGTGGTGCATGATTCAACTAAGCGTCTTTTAACTGCGCGTGATTCGTGGTGAGGGGATGAGGTGGCTGGACTGGACCGTTGATCCGACATCACACCCATAATGTTTTCATATGTTTCTGACCACCATCACCTCCTTTCTCCCATTATCCACTGCCACCACTACCATTCCTGACGATTTCTTCCTGAATGGACACTTCACACGTGTCGGCTGCACGTCTAATCGGCAGTTTTGAATTTAATGGAGCTCGTTGCGATCCCACAAGGATGTATAACTGGCCGAGGGTGGCCAGTTGACTGGCCACTGATTCCACTCAATCCAAACCATTCCCATAGTCATGCAGCTTTAAAATATAATTTATGCAATTGAAGAACGAGTTTAGGCACTTACCTGCGTGGTCGTGTCCATGTTATGCAGATTTTGGGTTTTGGAACCCATTCCTTCGTTTGTTGTTGCTGCATGCACACTGCATGCTTGGCCTTGGCTGTTTTTGATGTTCATACGTTCAAGTAGAGCTCCATTCATGTTTCTTCTGCCATACGTTGTTGTCCCTGTCTCTCGAGTATGTCTTCAGAGGGATCAGCTGCTACAGGATTCCTGTGGGATGTCCTGTAGCTGCTTCTCCTCCTGGAATGCAAGCTAGAATGAGAAGGGTTATACTGTTGATGAGGGTCTTAGCTGATGAGGAGTCTAGATGGAGGGTATAGTGAGTGAAAAACTATTGCTTGATTTGTTATTAAAAAGTTTTTTGCTAGCAGTATGAAGAAAACATGATTTCTATATGTGATTGTGTAGGAAAAAAATGAGTGCAATGAAGCTGTTAAGAGATGGACAAAGGCAACATATGGTGATTGATGGAAGCAGGGAGGTTTACAGGCCTCATGGGTAGATTCTCAACCTTTGGGTCCTCTTCTAAGGTCAATTTTGGCTCGTCTGTAGGTTCTACAGGATCTTCCTGTAGATGACACAGAACTTTCCTATAGAAGACATGGAACTTTCCTGTAGAAGGTGAAATATTACCCCGAATGAGACCAAATATTTAGAAAGGGTAGTGGTCATGGAGGAATTGATGGTGAGGGATGCTTGCAGCCTGGTGCTGACCTCTGTCTTTGTCTTGTGTGATCCTCCTAACCTGCAACCTACAATTTATCCAACAGAAATTAGGTGTATTTTCCTTTTTTTCTTTTTTCTTTTTTTTCTTTTTTTTTTTTTTAGTCTGAGATAGCTGGGGTGCCTCCAGGAGGTTTTCACCCTCACTATCTGCCCTGGGCACCTCCCAGAGGTTTTCACCCAAGGATCTTTTATTCTTTTCCTTTTTTTTCTGTTCTTTTTTTTTTTTTGGTGTTCAAGGTGTGGGTGGAGTGGAGAGAGGGGCCTGCTCCACCACCAACACTGATTTATCCAAAGTTTCAATGAACTCTTGCTTAGAAAGGGGCTTCCTGTAGATTTTCAATCGATGCCCATTGACGAGCATGGGGATGGCTTCTTCATCAATGGTCCTAATAAGGACTAAACCATTGTCGTTGCATTTCTCCACTGTATATGGTCCTAGCCATCTTATCCTTAGCTTTCCTTTGAAATCCTTGTATCTTGAATCATATAGCAGCGCCCAATCCCCTAGCTAAAATTTCTTTTCTTTCAGGTGTCGATCATGCCATATCTTTCTTTGAAGTTGGACCACCTTTGAGTGGACAAGGGCCTGCATTCTCTGTTCATCTAGTCCATTCAGCTGTAGTAATCTTTCCTATTGTGCATGGCTGAGATCTAAGTCCAGCTGAGTTGCCAACCTCAATGTGTTATATTCAAATTATATGGATAGCAAAGCCTTCTTCCCATAAACTATCTCATAAGGTGTGAAACCTATTGTAGTTTTCCAAGTAGTGTTATAGGCCCAGGTGGCCTCAACCAAGCGATCTGCCCATTCTTTTCTACTGTTGCTCACTACCTTAGTCAAAATCTCTTCCAAAGCTCTATTAGTGACTTACACCTATCCATTTTCTTGCGGGTGATAAGGGGTGGAAGTTCTGTGCTTAATCTTGTGATGAGCGAGCAGGTCTTCAATCAGGTTAGAGGTAAATTGACTTCCTTGATTTGTGACTAAATCTCTTTGGTAGCCAAACTTGTAGAAGATATTTTCCATCAAAAACTCAGCTACCTTTTCTTCTGTCACTGCTTTGATTGCCCTTGTTTCTACCCACTTTGTCAGATAATCTATGCACACAATGATGTAAGACCTCTGGTTTGAAGGAGGGTTGATAGGACCCACAAATTCCATGCCCCACTTCTCAAATGGCTCGAAATTCACTTGAGGTTGGAGGGGCATCTCATCCCTTGGAGTCGGTTTCCCCATCCTTTGGCATCGGTCACATTGGCTGATGTATCTCCTGACATCTTGATGAAGAGTGGGCCAATAGTAGCCTGCCTGTAGAATTTTGAAGGCGGTTCTTTTTGCTGCAAAGTGGCCTCCACAGGGCCCATCATGACAAGTTAGGAGGATGTCGAAAACTTCCTCCTCCCTGACACAATGCCTCAAAATCTGATCTGGGCCAAGTTTAAACAAGTTTCCCCCAATCCAAGTGAATGGGGTGCTTTTCCTCACGATCTTACTCTTCTCTTTTGAGGATAGGTGTGGCGGGAACTGTGCTGAAACCAAGTAATTTTCTATATCAGCAAACCATGGAGAGAGTACTGAAATAGCAAACAGGTGGTCATCTGGCATTTGATCATCCACCATCCCTTCTTCACCTGCAGGCAAATCTAGTCTAGACAGAAAATCAGTAACAACATTTTCCTTACTTGGCTTATCAACAATGGTCAAATCAAATTGCTGCAATAAAAGTAACCATCTAATGATACGAGCATTTACATCAGGTTTATTCATGAGATACCTAATTGCATCATGATCAGTGTGTACGAATGTTTGATAACCAGTGATGTAGTGTCTGAACTTGTTTAGGGAATGACTGCAGCTAGGAGCTCTTTCTCAGTTACAGTATAGTTAATAGTGCCTTGGACAGGTTTTTACTAACAAAATATATGGAATATGGTAGCTTTTCTTCAACTTGACCTAAGGCTACTCCTATGGCTTTGTTCGAGGCATCTGTGTTAATGTGGAAAGGTAGGGCCCAGTTTGGACCTCTCAAGACTGGGGCAGTTACCAGCTTACCTTTCAACGCATCCAGAGCCTCTTGACAGTTGTCAGTCCATGTAAACTCGACATATTTCCCCAAAAGACCAAACAATGGAGAGGCTAGCTTACTGAAATCTTTAATGAATCTTCTATAATATCCTGCTAAGCCTAGAAATCTCTGAACATATCTTACCTTTTGAGGAGGTGGAACCCTTTGGATGATAGCAATCTTGTTGGGATCCACCTGTAATCCTTGTTGAGAAATTGTATGACCTAGCATGGTCCCTTCAGTCATTAGGAATTCACATTTTTCAAGACTGAGGGACAGGTTCATTTCAATACACTTGGTTAAAACTTTTCCCAGGTTAGTCAATGCTTCTTGGAAGTTGGACCCATAAGGAGTAAATTCATCCATGTAGATTTCCACCGAATCATGAACCAGCTCAACAAATATGCTCAGTACTGCTCTCTGGAAAGTGGCAGGAGTGTTGCATAACCCAAAGAGAAAGACCCAGTAGGCAAAGGCACCCCATGGACAAGTGAAAGTGGTCTTATCTTGGTCTTCTGGGCTGATTTGGATCAGATTATACCCGCTAAACCCATCTAGGAAGGAAAAGAACTTCTTCCCTACTAGGCCATCTAACACTTGATCTATGAAAGGCAAATGGAAATGGTCCTTCTTGGTAGCTTTGTTAAATTCTCGATAATCTACACAGATTCTCCACTTCATATTCTTCTTGGGCACAAGCATCAAAGGAGAAACCCACTCATTGTCAGAGATGGGGTAGATGAATCCTGCATCCAGCAACTTTTGCAGTTCTTCTTTGACAATTTCCTTGAGGGCTAGATTCATCCTCCTCTGAGGCTGCCTGACTGGTTTACAATCCTCTTTAATGTAAATGTGATGGTACATACTAAAGGATGGACTCCTTTCATCTCCTTATAGCTCCAAGCAAAAGCATCCAAATGGTTGTTCAATAAGCTACACAACTCTTTCTCCTGAGAGGGGGATAGGGATCAGTTGATCTTCAAGGTTCTCTCGGGGCCAAATTCGACATTCTTAACTAGGGGAGAGTTCGGATCAATCACACAGAGATCCACTAAAGCACTAGCTTGGGTGTCTCCTACCAACTCTTCTAATGGCAGCACACTAGGAGGTGGATTTTGAATCCAATTTTCAATAAGGTCTCGATTTGAGGACCTCCCCTGGTGGCTTCCACTGTGCACAATAGTGCAGAGAAGACCTCATCCTCATCTTCCTCCTCCAACTAGAGAGGTAAGTCATGTTCTAGCAGAGGTTGGGCAGGAAGATATAGGACTAGCTGTTTGGAAATAGGCCCATTCTTAATGGTCATGCTCCCAGTTCGACAACTGATGTAAGCATCTGCAGTAGCTAACCAAGGCCTTCCCAAAATCAGGGGGTATACAGTGAGTTTTTCCTTTGGCTGAAGGACCAAGAAGTCCACAGGGTAGTCCCAAGAATCAACGAAGACCAGGACATCTTCCACAATCCCTTCAAGGGTCACAGTGGAGTGGTCTGCTAACTGCAGTACTGTCAAGGTCTTTCTTAAGGAACTCTGAAGGTTGAGTTTGAGCATGGTGTCCCTGGTCATCACATTAATGGCAGCCCCTAGATTGATGAAGGTGTGGGGTATTATGGTGCCATTGATGTGGACATCGACTACAAGACTCCCAGGGTCCAGATATTTTGGACAGATTACTTGTCCCAACATTAGGTCAGACAGTTGTCCTATAACGTTGATAGTCGGGGCATCTCTCTTGCACCTGCCTGGGTGCCTGAAACACTTCTCTTTGATCAATTTGTTGTAGATTTCTACATCCTTTATGGTTTGGAGAAGTGGTATTTTTACACATAATTGTTTAAGTTCTCCCAGGAGCTCAGTCTCTTCTGGGTTTGGTTGTGTGGTTCCAGTTAGTCTCTCAGGAAAGGGTGGAATGGCTTTGGGTTCACTTTCCTATTTTTCTTCCTCATCCTCCTTATGAGGAGGTTGGCTATCTGGGAGGACCTTCCCAGATCGTAGGTTTATCTCATGAATCTCCACAGCATAGGTAGGGCATGGTGTCTCTCCAGTATATACCTGCTGGGCATGTCTGTTATTGGGGTTCGGGTTCGATTGAGCAGGCATCTGGAGTTGTCTTGGAGGAGCAAGAGGTAATGGTTGTGGTTGAGTAGGTGGTGGAGGCAAAATAGTGGGAGGAGAGTTTTACTGGGGCCTCCATCCCTGTTGAGGTGCATTCCACTGAGGTTGTGGCTGAACATGAGAATCAAACAAATGAACAGCAGGTTGAGTATGGTATTAAGATGGGTATGACCAAGGATGGGGTGCGGACCAAGAAGGATGAGAAGGGGGGCCCCAAGAAGGTAGGTGAGTGGATTGGTTGGGATTGTAATAAGTCTGGGATGTCCCTTGCATCCCCTACTGGTACGGTCTGGGTCCATGAGGCCTCCTTTGGTTTAGGAAGTAAAGTGGTTCAGTGGCTCCATCAGCCCCTTGCTACATACCTTTAAGTCTGGGTAAGGTTGGGCACTGGTTTGTAGGGTGATCTGCCTCACAAACGAAGCATATCTCTACGGGGTGTAGTGGACACTCATTCCTAGGATGCTTCCTTGTACATCTGGGACAAAAGATGGCCAAAGCCCTCTCAGCTTCCTCTTGCTTCTGTTGGATTCGGAAGGTGTCCATTTGCATGGAAATGGTCTGTCTCACCTCACTTTTAATGTCTTCCACCTAGTTTGCAAACTCATGTTTGGAAAAGGTGGTGCTGGCCGAAAGTTGACTCCCCCTACCTCTTTTCCGAGCTGCCCTAGAATGGTTTCTAAACACAGTGTTTATGTCATCATAAGGTAGTTCGTAGATGTCTCCCCCAGTCAGAAAATGGAGGGTATCTAGAAGATCTTCAGGGACTTCTCAGAGCAGAACTAGCTTCAGAGATTTTGGGTCAAGTGCCCACCTGGCCCTTTTATAGCTGAGTTGAAACCTTTCTTCATAGTCTTCTAAAGATTCATCACTTCCCATGGTCATCCGAAAGATTTCTCCCTTTGTTTCCTTTGACCTACAGTAATACTGGTATTTGTTGTTAAAGGCTTGCTGCATCTAAGCCCAATTTGTGATACTATTTCCAGGTAACCCCATGAACTAGCGTTGTGCTGCATCCTTGAGGGTAGAGGGAAAGAGTTTCATCTTTTGTTCGTCTTCTGCATAGTCATAAGTTCGAAAAAGGACAACAAACTCAAACAAGAAGGTATCATGGTCTTCAGTGGTCATTCCATGGAAGTGAGGTAAGACCGAGGAACTGATGTTTTTCATTTTTGTGTCCCCATTGGTCTCTCTGATGAGAAAGGTACCTTCTATTCTCTCCTCATTTCCTATACCATTTCTGTGTTCCGCCATGGTCTCAGGAGGAATGTTTTCTTGTTCTTCTTCTATTATAGGATCTTCGTATATCTCTGGAGGTTCACCTATAGGTTCTTCTAGATCACTGCCACCGAAGAAGAGAGAAGGGTGACTCAGTGATGTGGTGGGGGTGTTGGGTAAGAATTTTCCTGAATTGTCTCTATTCCTACGAGGCATGCAAGGAAATATTTTTGGTTGCTTTTCGTTTTTTTCTGCTTGTGCCTGCAAAATTTAAATAGATTGAACTGCAACTAACTAAAATCTATCTTGCTGAAAAGAAAATGCAAAATTGAAATGAAAGTAGGAAATGACTAATCTATGCTGCTGAAATAAAATTGTAGAAATGAAATGCTAAGCTACGCTTGCAGAATTGAAATGCTAATCTATGCTTGCAGAATTGAAATTGCAGAATTGAAATTGCGGAATTGAAATGCTAATCTACGCTTGCAGAATTGAAATTCTAGTCTAGGAAAGCAGGAAATGTCTAATCTACGCTTGCTAAAATGAAATGAAAGCAGGAAATGTCTAATCTACTTTTGTGGAAATAAAACTGCAGAATGGAAATGAAACAACTACTCTACTCTCGTTGAAATAAACTACTGAGCAGAAGGTTGTAGTAGAAAATAGAAGAAAAACAACAATCACAAATACTCTGACACTTCCCCGACAACGGCGCCAAAAATATGGTGGGCTCCAATATTTCAACAATGATGTTGCAACTCCTGGGACTCCTTTCTTTACTTTTATCAACCTGGTTGTTCATAACAAACTTAAAAGCGATGGTGTTGTATGCACAAGTGCTAGCTCTTGCCGCATGCTGTCACTTGATCAGCTGGCATAAATTCTCTAGGAGCTTAAGCCAACTTCTATGAGCTCTTAGAAGAAGCTTTTAATTGTGATGGATGAAAGCTAACTCAAAAGAGGCTAGTCTACTGGCAGAATGAAGATGAAAGCTGAAAGGAAATGCAACCCTAGCAAACCCTAGTTTTACTGACTAACCCCACTGGTGCAAGAAAAGAGATGAGAGTTGTTGAAATGGATGCCATTGACTCTTGGAAAGGTAAAATGCATGTAACTAAGCTACTTCTAAAGGAAAATCTGGAGAAAGCATATTTTTGTATTTTTGAGTAACTTTGCAGATTTATTATGCATGTGCTTTAACTGTTTTGACTATGCAAAAGTTGATTGGCGAAATGAAATGGAGTGGGCGCTTGTAGGAGGTTGGGAAGGTGAGAAGAGGGCCTAAGGGGTCCCTAGCAAACTTCTAGAGAACTTCACAGTGATCATATCTCGAAAGACTGCTCTCGTGAACTTCTACAGGAAGTCTGCAAGGGTTCTACAAGATGTTCTACAGGAAGTTCTACAAGAACGGCCGAAAGAGGATTTTAGAGTATTGATGGAGAAAATATGGTGGGGAAGTGGAAATTAAGGGTGGATAAGGTTGTTAAGAGGTGTGGGACTTGATAAATGAATCTCAGCAGTGATGAAGATAGTTGGATTTGCTCAAGGATGGAGAAAGCAATGTTGCACAAAAATATAGAAATTAGGGCAAACTGGGAAAGTGTAGTGAATGGAGGAAAGGAATCTTGGATTAGGGGCTGGAACAGGTTGGATGATGAAGGAAGGGTAGGTAGGAATGTATTACAGGTACTCTGCACACTATTTTCCAGAACCGATCAAACAAAAACATACAAAAGCCAGAGATCTATCTACTTTGACCTAATCTAACCTAACAGCCAGAAACATGATGAACATAAGTTTATAGACACGAAATCATGCAAGATAGCTATGGAAACTAAGCAAGAACAGATCTAAACATGCAAGTACAACTGGTATCAACTTTTCCAACTAAAAATCTAACACTAGCAATTGCATAGAAAGGCAAGAACAGTGTTTTTGTGTCAGCAAGTATGCCTTGGTCTCAGCTCATGGTCCCAAAAAGGGAGAGATGAGATCAAGGATTTCTTGATGGCCTTTTTACAGATCTTTTCTGTTACCAAACTATCAAATCAACTTGAAGCATGAAAAGCTATTTTAATCATCAAAAGCAACCTAAGTAATAAAGCAAGATCTTAACCTAGATAACAGAAATTATCCTATGAATGTAAGGAAAACTCATAAAAGTACACAAAGGAGGTACTGGAACTTGGGTTGGGCCCAACCCCAAGAGCTACAGCCCCCTAAGAAAGCTCAGATCTGGTGCAATGTGAAATTTATCTCCATTGCTCAAAAAATAATAATCATGTCACAAAACTGTTTACAGCAAGAGCTCGAAAATGAGCTGAAATGCAGAGCTGCACATAAGTGCGAAAAAGAAGTGTTCAATAGCTAAACTACCAAGGATTGAAGCCTTCCTACTTATGCAACACGAGGACTCCTAATAGTCATCCTGAACTTTAGGAGCTTGGCTGCTCAAGACTGCAGTTAATCAGCCACTTCACAAAACCTACTCGGCTGCCCCTTGAAATCAACTTTGGTGGGTTGTTGAACTCCGAGCTAATGGTGGAGAACTCAAGGAAGGGGTCATTTAGTGCAGGAGACACCCTTCCTACAAATCCTCAGCCTTTTTCCTTCGTATTTGGCTGTCAACTTGTTCATAAATGGTTGACCTTGGTCCAAAAGATGTCCAAAAACCTGCAATAAGCACATATTAGACTTTGTGGTCAAGTGACTATTCTCATTCATCAATTAACATAAATATATTCGAAAGCATGCATAAAACTATGAAGAATGGTGGATTAATCAAGAATAATAGGCAAAATGAGCCCATAAATTTACCTATTTTTGGGGCTCATCATCATGCCGAGGTGCATCATGGAGAATAGTATATACATAGCATGACTTACAGTAAATCAAGTTGTATTATTAGGCTTTGGTGAAGGCCTCAACTTCTATAGTTAGCATGGTCGATGTGACATCTTTGGCAATCGATGGGAGGGTGGATTTTAAAAACTAATCAAGGAGAAATGAATCACTGAGATCAATTTTACAGAGGCTATGACATCTCTTCCATTCATTAATTTGGTCTAAAATGTGGACAGCCATAGTCTAACATAAATTTGAAATAATTTCAATCCTAAGATCGTGGCTTATAGGTAATTGGCAGTAGTTCAAAAACTATAAATCCAACTAATTGAAAGTGGAGTGTGTCGCAACAGTTGTATCAACATACTATTTGGTTGAATTACTGGTGAGGGTTCACTGAAACAAGTAAAGGTGAATAAAATCTTATGTGTAAGTGTTGGATTAACACCACAGATGAAAGGACGTCGTCTGATTTATGGGGTCTTCCCTAGGTTTTCCTTCAAATTTTTGGATGTTTGCTAGGATTTTGGTTGGCATAACACGCCAAGTGGGATCATGATGGATGGGATAATTTATGAGTTTGGTCAAGTTTGAGAGATTCAAACATGCCATAAAAGGTAAAGTGGTGGTACTGACAAGATTCTTCTGTTGACCAACCATTTTGGTGAGTGGGGGTGCGACTGAAGGAGTTGACATTGAGGTAGAATGTGATTGAGGGGGAGTCCCCTAAGAAATGGAAGCATCGAAGTTACGAGTAAAGAGGATCCGGTTACCAAAACTTGAGATGTCTTCTTTTTGGTTACCTTTTTGTGGGTGGGAAATGGAGAAAATCCCCCTTCAATGAGAGGAAGCCTTTAAAGTCTTCAGGACAGATGTTTTGGGCCAAGGTCTACAATGGTGACAATTAAATTGATTGTGGAGATATGTTAAGCAAATATAGTTCATTTTTCTAATTAATGCACATGTCTATATAAATGACAAAAATAACTTATGCAAGAAATGCAATTAAAGATGTTATAAAAAAGTGTCAGGTACTTTGAATCCACACATTCATGCAACAGTAAAATAAAGCATTCTTACACACCTACACTTATTTTCCACTCAATATAAGTCACTAGAACCTTTCAACAAGCCACCACTGACAGGGGTCTCAAGCTTTTCAGATGTATGGTACTCGCGTACTTGTTGGAAACTAGTTATAAAAATAGATATTTGGGAATGTATTAGAAACCACCGAAATATGATCCAGGTACCATTTCTTCCCACAATGGTCACCTATAGGGTAAGGTAATGTTCCTAAGACTGGTCACTATGGTACCTTGGTTAGATGAGGAAAAGTAATTGGCCCTCGAATAGTATATGATCAACGCATAACCAAAATTGTGGGTAGCCACTAAGTGAGTGCACTAACCAACAACCTCAAGCTTAACCCCCTAGTGACATGGTGACACTTCCCATGGATAATATTTTTAGTCTGGTTATAAAGTATTTTTAAGCTCCCTTCTTAGTCGACTTATGTTTCAGATGTAAATGAAAAATGGGTATTATTTGGATGCCTAACCCTAGTGCCCTACTTGAATCAATGTAAACTTTGAAATGGGAACTATAAACTCAAAACAGGAACTCTAGCAAAAAAACCCCGAAAAAACATCAAAAACAGTGCTAAAAACGAAAAGTGTTGATGCTGAAATAACACTTTTTTTTTCTTGGGTAAATTTTCAACATGTTTTAAACATGGCGGTTAAAACCAATTTTTTGCGCAAAAATTATCCAAAAAACACCCCTCAAAATGAAAAATGTTAATTCTAGAAGAACATTTTTTTTTTCAAAAGTAAAATTTCAACATTTCGAAATAATGGCGTAAAATATTTTATCATAACCTCTAAAAACATTAAATTTAAAAAAAAATAATGAAAACATAAAATAAAAAAAAAAATGAACAATGAAAAAACACAAAACAGAAAAAAGTTAAAAAAAATAACAAAACATAAATTAAAATATATACTAAAAACAAAACATAAAATAAAAATATAAAACTAAAAAGAAATCATATATATATATATATATATATATAATTAATGAATGTAAATCATAAAAATGTAAAAAAAAAAACAAAATTAATGGTAAAATAATAAAATTATAAACAAATAAACTGTAAAATATATATATATATATATCTTGTAAACCATAAAAAAGATTGGCAAAAGCAAAAAAACAAACAAACAAACAAAAATATGGAAAAAAATAAATAAATAAATAAACATTTAAAATAAACTAAAAATTAAGTAGGTAAAAATAGAAAAATTTAAAAAAAAAAACAAAAAACAAAAAAAAATTAAAAACAAACTAGATTTTAAAAAAAAAAAAAAATTAACCTAAAAAAATTAAAAAATACTAAAATTAAGATTAAAATGTTGATTACTTAAAAAAAATATATATATATATATAAAAGACAAAAATAAAAAATGTTAAAAAAAATTTATCTCACAAATTCTTTTATATATATATATCTATATATATAAGTAAAAACAGAGAAATTATTAAAAAAAAAAAAAAGAAGCAAAAACCGGGAAAAATAAAAATAAAAACAAACTAGTTAAAAAAAACGAAAAAAATTTTAAAAACTATTAAAATTAATAATTAAAAAAAAAAAAAAAAATCGCAAAAAATGCGTATTTTTTATTAAAAAAAAATCTAATTATTTTTTAATTTTAAAAAATTATTAAAAAAAATTAAAATTTAAAATTTGTTTTTTAATGGATTTTTTTTATTAAAAAAAAAAATTTGTGGCCCTCTGCTCCCCGACCACCCATGGTGGCATGGCCGATGGTCGTGCCACCACGGGAGGCCAAGGGGCGGGAGGGCGATTCCAGGCGCCTCTGCCCATGGTCGTGCCACCACAAGCAAACGGAGAGCGAAGGGCCACAAATTATTATTATTTAGGGGAGCGAAGGGCCACAAATTATAATTATATATATATATATATATATATATATATATATATATATATATATATATATATATATATATATATATAGATATGTTAAAAAACAAATTTTTTTTTTAATAATTTTTTAAATTTTAAATTAAAAAATCAAATTTATTTAAAAAAAAAAATTAAAATATTTTTAATTATTTGTATTTTTAAATTTAAAAACAAAATGTTTAAAATTAATAAAAAAAAGATTGTTTAATATATATATATATATATATATATATATATATATATATATGTTAAATAAAAATTGTAGGTTTAATAAAAGTAATTATTTTTTTTTTTAAATCAAAAATATGCAATTTTTTTTTAAATCAAAAATAGGCATTTTTTTATAAATTGTAATTTTTTTTTTATTATTTTTTTTTCCATTTGAAAAGACATATATTTTACGCCATTTTCATATTTTTTTGGGTTTTTTTTTTATAATTTTATTTTATTTTTGTTTTTTTTAATATCAATTTTACTAGTTTTTTAGTTTTTTTCGTTAATTTTCTATTTTTTTTAAAACTAGTTTGTTTTTTATTTTTTTTTCCTAGTTTTTGCTAATGTTTTTTTTCTTGATTTCTCTATTTTTACTTACTTACTTACTTATATATATATATATATATATATATATATATATATATTCCAAATTCTTTTATGGTTTATGAGATAAAAAAAATTTAACATTTTTTATTTTTAATTTTTGTCTTTTTTATATATTTTTTTATATTTGTTTTTTAGAGACAATTATTTCATTTGGATTGAAAATTTAATTAACGATGTATAAATATGTAGAATATCGAAAATGTAAAATATCAAACTTCTTCGTTAAATATGTAAAACAATAAAAACCTCATTACAAAAAAAAAAAAAAAAACAAGATAATATGAAGAAGAAGACCACTTCCAAAATTATTAAATTTACAAAATAATTATTTACATTTCATACAATAAAAAAATTAAAGTAAAAAAATAGGTCTTTTAAAAAAGGGTCTGATGCAGAATAACCACTTTTTTAAATCAGCATAAAAATCACTACCATTCTAAAACGCAATGTACATAAAAAAAAAATAAAGTGCCAAAAACTATGCTCTAAAAAAAACATGTGTGTTCTGCATCACCCCTTTTCAAAATCGGGTCACTTTTTTGCTATCTCTACAAAACGGGTAACAGTATCAGTTCTCGTTTCAAAGTTTACGTTGTTTTGAACTACTTACTTATTTTGTGTGCCTTCTATGGAGGTTGAATGTTGGTGAATTAAGATTTTCGCTTGATTTTAAAGTCAATTTTGAATTAAGGATTGTTGTATGGGAAGAGTGATATGTCTAAGAAAAGAAAGAACTTGGAAGAAATTAACTAATAAGTAGTGAGTGTTAAAGAACTTTCCATACACTAAAATTCACTTTCTTGCTTAAATAACAAAAAAATATGACCACGTGAGGGGAGTCAAGTCCAAACTAGAATACAATTCTATTTTGCAGAGATTGCTCATAAGAGTGCAGGGAAAAGAGCACATGTGGTATTCTACTTTGGAGTGAGACCTCTTTGTGTCTAAAGTGTTTTAAATAGAATTATATTGTTGCTAGAAACAAATATATACTTTGTTTGAAGAACTCTAGTTAGGTTGGGGTTGAACCATCGATTAAGCAGAATTTATGAATCTAAGTATGTTTTCCCCTACTTAGACTATCTGAGGTAAATTTTACTTAATGCTTGTTGATTATGGTTTTCAACTTTACATCTTGTAGAAAACAAGCAAAATTTGTCGGTCTCAAAGAGGGAAAAAGCCATTAGCAATTGAGACAGACTTAGATCACGTAGCTTTATCTCAACCACATGACTGTTACATGATTATATGTGTGGTATTGCATAATGTCATGCAACTGTTCAAAAACATTTTTCACGTTTACACACAAGTGGTGCTTTACTATATAGTGGATTTCGACAGATGATTTAGCTCCAATTTCTACAAAAGGTCAACAAAACATCATATGGGAGGACAAATAAGGTACCTGAAAACAAATGTGATAGGGAAAAAACTAAAAATATGGAAGTAGATGATAAAGAAAGTATAATCTAAACCTAGCATATTCATCACTCCTATTGGTGGTTATTTCCCTTAAGTGCATAAGGAAAGATAAAATAATCACTTGGTTAGATGGTGACATACAATAACATGATTTTTAGTGTAGAAACTATGTTAGATCCATAATCCATAAGACAATAGAAATGCACAAATACTTCATGAAAAATAAATAGATAAAGATACTATCTTATAAACATAACCCAATAGAAAAGGAAAGAAAGTTTAATACTCATCAAGTTTACTGTAACTTCCCCTTATTGTGTAATAAGCTAAAAGGGAAGCAACCCAATATCTCCCAAGGGATGGGCCTTTGTCTCGTTCTCTCTCTCTCTCACACACACACACACAATCCTCCTTTATTATGCACAATACTATAAGCATAACCTTACTCTAGTTGTCCCCTTAAAATCCTTAGCCTGGCTCCTCTTTTATAGATCTGAGTGGATGAGTGTTATAGACATTTTTAAGCCCTACAATCCCAAGCATGAAATGTCCATAAACCAAGGGCTCCTAAGTCCCTAAAAGTGTTGTTCTAACCCCTAAAGGAACAAGGTCAACAGATTACAGCTTCTCCCAGAAGTTCTCCATGAAAAACTGCTCAGAATTGGTCAAAACAGGATCATTGCAGCTACTCCACTGGCTAAGTGCGATGCATTGCACCTTGTACACATGGGAAGTGCGTTGCATTTCAAAAAGCCCTCTATAGGGTGCGATGGACGAGAAAAGACAAGTGGCGGAGACAGTTTGCGAGGTGGATGATCATGGAATCTTCCAGAAACTTCTCCTGGGACACTTGCCTCTCAGAATCGCACAAGGATGAGTAAGAGATCAATGAGATCTCCAAGTGGCATCAAGAACTATCAGAGAGAAGACACTAATCAAAAACCCAGAGCTGACTCAAACCTCTGCAAATATCTATATATAGATCTCTCATCCCAGAGATCCAGGGGGGAGGCTGGAATTTTGCATATTGTAAGGAATTGTTGTTGGTTTCTAGAGACAAACATCATATTGTTGGGTGATTTATGCTTTGTTTGAGGTGAAGAGGGGCTTCTTTGCTGGGAGGTTGATGTTGGGTCGGAACCATTGGTTGTAACTCCTCCTGGATCTTTTATTGTTTATCAATAAAAACTATTTGAGTTCTCCTCCATGCTTTTGTATCATTGATGCTTGTTACATTTGTATGGTTAACTTAAATCCGATCCTAAGTTGTTTATGAATATAGATCCATGTCTTTGTATAGTGCTCCTCTTCTGTGATCTTACAGGTACTTTGTGAAGCTGAGCATGCAAAGGAGCAGGTAGCTGGAGACTATCAAAGAAGAGAGGGATTGGATCAAAGGATTAGCGCAAGACACAGGTTGGTTCTTTCTATCCCTCTCTATCTATAATTCATAAAGGAAATACAAAAGTATTTTTTCTCTGTTTGTTTCTAAGCTAGCGGTCACGCCTTAGTGGGATAGAGCAGTTCTAAATAGACACTTTTCCCTGTAACAAAATGGCAACTCCGCTGGGGATGTCTAATTAGTTTGTTTGTGTATCATTCTTTGTTGTTTGTTTCATAAACTTATAAGTAGCTTTCGAACTGCATTTGCCATAACAAATGCAAAGTAGGTAACTGCTGCTTCAATCCATTCACTGGATCTGTTTATGATTTAAACAACTGATTCACAAACTATCTGATTGCCCTTGTGATAGCTCTTAGATCCTCCTTAGATCTACCCCTGATTGTTGCATTACTGATTGCTTTTTACTCGGCCAAAAACCAAGGACTGAATTGTAAATTGTGACCTGGAACCCGGACAGAGTCTCATTTCTGGCTCAGCGCAAGTACTGTTCAGAGACCCTGAATTTCAGTGCACTTCCCGAAGGGGCAACCTGCGCTGCATTTCAGATTCTCTGTGTTACAGGTGCGCTGATCAGACTAGCTCTGTGCAGCTGTGGTTCCTGTGCTTCATTCTTTCCAGTTCTATCCCTGAATTTTGCTGCCTGTGATCAGTATATGTCTATTTGAAACCTCTTTTCCTTGTTGTTATTCCGCCTCCTTTGAACAAAAGAACTGTAGATGTTTTTATGTGTTTGTTGAGTCGTTTACAGTTTTCCTTTGCAAAAGTAGCATAGTCGTACTGTCGTCCTTTGATTTGAATATGTCGCAAGTGTCGATTTCGATCATAGGAGAAAGTTTGATTGCTGTTGATGGTCGATTATCCTGTTACTATTTCCTTTGGTCTGAATTTGTAATTTTCTAGTGTCAAGAACAAGTGTTCATTTCAAAATTGTAAGGTGTCGTAATCATCTCTGTTTTTTGATTTCGAAAAAGAGCTTGTTTATATTTGTCGCTTGAAAAGAAATTCAAATTTGTACATCAACTTTCTTTTTAGCATCAATACCAAGAAAGTCAAAAACAAATACATGCATGTGCATTTGCATATAGGCAGTATGTTTGGCTTGATTTAGGAAAGTGCATTTACAGTGTGCTCTTTGCTCTTTGTGAAAAGATTCTGTCTTTCTTTTCCCCTAGTAGCTAGGATTTTCATTGCACAAAAGAGATAAAAGTTTGTTTATCATCTTTAGATTTGATTTTAGGAATTACATCTACATCTCGTGGTGAACCCGAAAGGCAAACTTCATAAACAAGATCAACTTAAAATAAATTCAATGAATCTAACAACGCTTTGGAACTTAACGCACAACATTTAGAGGTCTAGGCTAGAGACGTATTCCGGCGTCGTAAAGCCTGGTAACTGTTATCCTCACTGATGGTTGGGTGATTCCTCCACTTTGAGACAATAAGTGCTAGTACGGACTTGTGCTCCCACGTACCGTCGAGTATATTTTGGGAGACCCCTATAGGCTTAAATCCTTTATCCATAGGAAGCCGTGTCTACCGCCCTATCGATCGCAATGCACTGAACACAGCATTCGGGAAGATTGACTGCCGTACCGTAAAAAGTATTCTACAGTTTTGCGATTGGTTTGGTACTCCCTCTACCTAGATCTCTAGAGTAGTCCCTTTCGTTCCTTTTCAGACTCCTTAACGGAAAAGGTCCATCTGAGCACTTGTCACTTCAGGCTCATTAAAAATCGAAGGTGACTAGAGTCATCTTTTGTTTTTTTCTCGACTCTTAAAAACTGAAAAAATAAGTTGTGTCAAAGTGTCTAAAATTCATTTAATTCGGAAACATATTTCCCCTTTATTTTAGTTGATCGAGTAATCTGCAATCGTGGAAGAAAGTCAATTGAAACCCCGTCATTCGCGGAGGCTTACAAGTCAACCGTCTTTGTCTCCAGAATCGAAACCAGTACGGATGAAGCGAACTTGTTTAACCGGTTCCAAATCTCCTATTAAAGTTAGAATAAGTGTTCCAATGACATCAGAGACTCCGGTTACTCCAAACATTTCTGGAATCCCTGCCTCTACAGAAGAAGTTCAGCAGCCACAGAAGGACAGTGATACTGATCCTAGTCTGAGAGTAAACACTTGTGTTACCGAACCAGTTCCATCTACAACCGGTTCGGAGAGTCTTACTCTTCAAACATCTGTCGCTGCCGATTTCACACCTTCTTCGGCACCAGAAATATTTTACGGACCTGACGGTCTTCCCCTTCCACCTGGTCTGATTTCCATAGAAGAAATTGTAGAAGATCCTCAAACAAGTACTCCAACGCAATTTGGAGTCGGGATCACTCTATATCCTTCTTCGTCGGAAGTTAGTCTACCACCAGCGGAAGCTCCTGTAGAATCGCTAGGTAATCTTTTGGATAGACTACAAATGTCTGAACAACCGTCAACATCTAGGACTGTGTCGTCTGACACAGCGACGGCAGAACTCCCTGCTATCACTCCGACAATGTTCGCCGGTATACCATCTGTCCCGACTAGCTCTCAGCCGCTAGAAGGAGCCCACTCAGGGGCTATTTCGACAGTATGGTCTGTTCCTGTTTGTTCATCCGGAATAATATCCGGAAACTCTTATGTTGAGTCTCAACAAATTGATCCATTTGGAAGTCAATTTGGGCAGTCCATCCCCCAAGGGCAAACCATTCCCTTGAGTTCTGGATTGCCACCGTATGGGGGGCAGTATGCCCTTTCATTATCCCCTCCGGGAGGATATCCTTACGTGAGTTCACAACAACATTCAGGTTATACTGGAATTACCTCAAGCGGTTGGGTACTTATACTACCTCAACAACCAAGAGTTGTATATTCCATGCAACAATGCTTACCTATGTCAAACATACTGACTACGCCAGCTATTGTGACGGTGTCGCAAGTTCAAACACTGCCTGTCGTATGCCAACCTCAGGTTTCTCAGGTTGTAATGCAACAGCCCCTTGACCCTGCAACTCAACCACAATCGCTGACTAGTGGAATGACACAGGTTCAAACGAGTACAATTACCCCTCATCTTGGTCAAACTGTTAGTATCGGTCAACAGCACATGGCTTCACAACCATGGCTAGTACAATACCAACAACTGCAATTCCAACAAGTATACCAAGGTTCTGAGCAACAAATCTTTGCTAATAGTGGGCAGCCGTACATTCAAAACGGTCAAAATCAACCATTTTACAATGGCCATGCCCACCAACCTTACCAAAGTTACCAGCATCAAATGCATTATGCTGGTATGCAAAGACCAACTGCTCAGGAAATCCCATCTTATCCTGGGTATGCTCCACCTAACCTGAACCAACAGTTACCCTTTGTGGCAACTTTGGAGTTACCTAATTTAAACCGGTTAACCAACGATCCAATTGCTTAGGCCCCTTGGTGGCCAGCGATTCCGCATAAACTTCCATCGGATATTCCTAAATTTAATGGAAATCCGGGTGAAGATCCATCGAATCACGTGATGACTTTCATCTATGGTGTTCATCAAACACCCTAAATGATGACTCGATAAGACTTCGCCTCTTTCAGAGGACATTGACGGGTCCAGCGGCAAAATGGTACATCGAATTGCCTAGAGCTTCGTTCGACAACTTCAGAACCTTAGCCACAACCTTTTTAACCCATTTTCAGTTACCAATAAGGTACGAAACGGGAACAGAACTTCTTACCAATTTCAAACAGACGACGGCCACTCACATATCTGATCATATACATGAATGGCGATGTCGTCGTAGAATGGTAAAAACGTATGTCCCCGACCAGCTCTTAGCTGAATGGTTTATCAAGTCATTACTACCTTCCATCACGGAAGATGTGGCAAAGGGGGGAGTCGTAACAGAAGAGCAAGTTATCGCACGTCCGCAATATCTGGACTTGATTTACACTCAGTCTGTCACGCTCTATGATAAAATACCTGACGCCCCTAGACCGGAATTCTCAATTCCTCCTCCTCCTAAATCAAACAATGACTCTCATGCCGGCGATGGTGTGATTGGCACAACAGACACGAAATCGACAAAGGCTACATCCAAAAAGGCCCGTAACATTTCAAGTCAAAATGCAAAAGATGAACTTCTTGCCTCAGAAGTAAATGCCGTGTTGACTGACAAGGGCAAACAACTGAAGCAACCAGGGGGCAAGAAGAAAAAGAAAGGGAGAAAAAGAAGCAGGATGAGTCATCTCCTGGAAAACCTTCTACAAACCCTTCTGGGCAAAGGAAACCCCCTACGGGGTGTCATATATGCGATGAGGATCATCAGACGAGAGATTGTCCACATAAAGCTGAAGTTAAGAAACTCTTTAAGAGTTCAAAAACCTCAGCAGTATTGACTGATCCGTTTCCAAACCCGGGAACCAAACTGGTTGCTAATCAAAATGCTTCCCGATCCCAAGTGCTTATGTTGTCTATCTCAAAGCAGCAAAATGATGCTTTGACAAGGAATAAAGATTACGGGAATCCACAGCTGTCGAATAACAAGGCTAATGAACAACCTAGTAGTTCGACAACAACTTTGACCGAAGTTGTGCCACCCATCATTCCTGAACCAATGATAAAGTCACAAAAGGGAGTAGTACACAAATCGACATTTAATCCTCGTGCAAAAGTAGCACAGAATTATAATATAATAGAGGACCTGGCCCAATCGCCATCCGCTATGTCGACACTTGAGGTACCGCAAAATTGCCCCTCCCAAAAGCAAGCTTTATTATCAGCAATAAGTGGGATTGACCCAATGGATTCCAATCTTGTGGCCTTTGATCATAAAGGATATGACCCTCAGTTACCAGCTCAACTAGCTTTCCTTATTCAAGTGAAAGCCCTCAACAAAATTGTTCATCGAACAATTATTGATGAGGGGGCATCTACATGTATTATGTCGATGAGTTGCTGGAAAAATTTAGGCTCACCACCCTTGTCGAGATCGTCAACAACATTAAAAGCATTTGATGGACGATCATACACTCCATACGGGATTTTAAGTAACTTGCAAGTTGAACTAGGGGGAAAACAGTAGAAATTGATGTTGAAGTAATTGATGGAAACCTCGATTACAACATCCTACTGGGAAGGCCCTGGATATATGCCATGGCCGCAGTTGTGTCGACCTACTTCAGGAAGATTGCATTTCCCTTTCAAGAAGGAATTACAATCGTCGACCAACAAACATTTCTCCCCAACAGTTCACAAGTTACGGGAAGCATTCCAATGATCCATGGAAGCAATCATTCACTTCAAAATATTGGAGTAGGCCTCCTAAAAGACCCTACCTTAATGGGTACTTTTGCCCTACCACCTCCGAGAAATTTGGGGGAAGTGGCCACAGTGGAAACCTACAATATGAAATCTTCTATATCTAATGGATTCGGAAGATTCCTAAACATTTTGTCAGCATGGATCATTGCCATTTTAGAAATATTGTAGCAATCAAATTTCTTGGCTTGGGGGGCAAACCCAAATCAACACTCATCGAGTGTTTGGATAGACAAGTCTAAGGAATATGGCACCTCTTCAGATCCTTGGTCGCATGTACATTCTACAGATGAAGGAATCATTCAATCAATGATGATAGGAGAGGCACCATGGGAAGATTACCACCATCGCTCCCATCTTCCAGATTACCAAGATGATTTTTCCAGCAACCTTAATCATCCATCAGTTTTTGATTTTCTATCAAATATTGTAAAGACGGTGGATTTTGACGATGGTTCTTATCTCGTGTCGACCTCGTTAAAAAATGAAACAAGAAGTCATGAGGATAGTTCTTTTACTGTGTCAACCTCATTAAAAAATGAAACAAATCCCCTTTCCAAATCTCAAAGCTAAACCTTCATTCCAACCACCAAGATGAATGCAATGAAGCTTGGGGGGCATGCACCTCGATTTGCGTTATTATGCTGGGGGCATGCAAACTTATCATGAGCAGTGTTACTGCAGGGTTCAAGCTCGTTAAAAAATAAACCCACCACGAGCAGTGTTACTGCAGGGTTCAAGCTCGTTAAAAAATAAACCCGCCACGAGCAGTGTTACTGCAGGGTTCAAGCTCGTTAAAAAATAAACCCGCATCGAGCAGTTTTAGCACATAGTTCAAGCTCGTTAAAAAATAAACATAAGCCATGAGCAAATGTTTCCCCCCGCATTTAAGCTCGTTAAAAAATGAACTATTCCTCGGTAAATAACCATCGTGAATGTAGTACTTCAGCCATTAAAGCCTTGGTCGTGTTTGCACCGTCACCTCCACTTTTTCATTGGCCAATCATTCACCCCCAGTTGATTGTTTACCCATTTTTAGGAACAGCTGCGAAGAGTGATTTCACTAGCCATCCTTGTAACACTGCCGTGATTGGAAAATTCCAAACCTTACCTAGAATCAACTGCTACCCATTTTATCACTCGTTCCTCAAAAGACGAGTCTCCTTTAAGCTCTTTTCAACTGACTCATAAAATATGAAAAGATTGTTGAGCCATTGGCCTCTCCAGCTCGTTAAAGGGACAGGAAGTGCTATCCCTCCTCTAGATTTTAATATTTTTGGACCTGAGGGATTATTACACAAAAAGATCGAGCGCTTGTTTTGTTCTGCTCGTTAAAACTATCGAAAATTCATCCCTTCTGTATTGTTTTATACTTTTTCGGACTTAAGGGATTAGATGACGAAAAATGAATTTTGGAGTTACCTTTACATTCCTTTTCAGACTCTCTAAAATTGAAAAGGACCGAGTTGTCTTTGTTGTTAGACTCGTTAAAAAGATTAATAGCGACAAACTTGTCTTTAGACGAGAACGAGTTTCACTATCGCTAGGCTCGTTAAAACGTAGCGATGGGTTTGCTCGAAGGGCAAATTATAGAGCAAGCATATGTTATCCTCCTCAAGCTTGACAAAAATAAAGAGGTACTGGTCAGCAATGACTGGGGAAAATTTGGGAAGAAAACTCAAAGAAACTTTGTTGGTAGCAAGTCGCTCTTGAACATGACACTTCCACTCCGTGTCCGAGTCGGGTTGGGTTGTTTCATTCACTGGTCACATCACCATGGTCACACCATATCATCCACATTTGGGGTTAATGCTACCAATCCATCACATCAGTGTCGCCGATATGTTCAAGAGAAGTCATCCAGAGAAGTCACCTATGTCTCACCCACTACCATACATTATACTCCATTCTTTCATGATCGCCACCCTGAACCTTATATCACCAGATCGTTTTCACCTCCATCAAAATCATTTGCTCCGTTCCATGTCATTGATGTGGGATTCATTAAGGCCCTCCTGTGATGGATCACTTCTTGTCGACATCAGCTCATTATCCAAGAATTTGATCTAGGAACACCCCATTCAGTACTTTGAAGCTTGCATGCCTCAATGGCAAGTTTCTTACTTTCGGCGACAGGTTTACATCAATGGCCTTCGACCGAAAGATTTTGCGTGGTGTTCGACGCCAAGTCCTTTATTCACACCACGTGAATTGTACTGCAGTACCTTGAGGGTCATTATCATTATCGGTGATTCCTCTCACGCTTGTTAACAGTTTACATCATTGACTGGTAATCAAGCGATGTCCTTCCATGTTCTACTTCAGAACATTTCTCACATGGATCGACTTGTACTTCGAGTGAAGATCGGACGAGATTGAAGACCTCGGATCTAGTTTCATCCATCCGGGCTGCAATATATTCAGGGAAATAAAAACATCAAGTGTACATCATTGCAACACAGATAATCATCCTACCAAAAGGATGATGGCTCTATCAGAATCATCAGTCTACACTCAGACGATTGTCTGTCCTATGTACATGAAAATGAATTTATAAAGCTGAGCATGGGAATGCCCGACTCAGCTAGATCATGAAAATATTATGAAGATAATGTATTGTGTTGTATCTTATTATAGGCCTCCTCCCAGCATTGAAAGAACTTCGGATCCTCATAATAAATCATTTCACCCGACACCAAAAGGTTAACGGCCTCATACTTTAGGGGGCAACTGTTATAGGAATTTTTGGGCCCTACAATCGCAAGCATGAAATGTCCATAAACCAAGGGCTCCTAAGTCCCTAAAAGTGTTGTTCTAACCCCTAAAGGAACAAGGTCAACAGATTACAGCTTCTCCCAAAAGTTCTCCATGAAAAACTGCTCAGAATTGGTCAAAACAAGATCATTGCGGCTGCTCCACTGGCTAAGTGCGATGCATTGCACCTTGTACACATGGGAAGTGCATTGCATTTCAAAAAGCCCTTCTATAGGGTGCGATGGACGAGAAAAGACAAGTGGCGGAGACAGTTTGTGAGGTGGATGATCATGGAATCTTCCAGAAACTTTTCCTGGGACACTTGCCTCTCAGAATCGCCCAAGGATGAGTAAGAGATCAATGAGATCTCCAAGTGGCATCAAGAACTATCAGAGAGAAGACACTAATCAAAAACCCAGAGCTGACTCACACCTCTGCAAATATCTATATATAGATCTCTCATCCCAGAGATCCAGGGGGGAGGCTGGAATTTTGCATATTGTAAGGAATTGTTGTTGGTTTCTAGAGACAAACATTAGATTGTTGGGTGATTTATGCTTTGTTTGAGGTGAAGAGGGGCTTCTTTGCTGGGAGGTTGATGCTGGGTCGGAACCACTAGTTGTAACTCCTCCTGGATCTTTTCTTGTTTATCAATAAAAACTATTTGAGTTCTCCTCCATGCTTTTGTATCATTGATGCTTGTTACATTTGTATGGTTAACTTAAATCTGATCCTAAGTTGTTTATGAATATAGATCCATGTCTTTGTATAGTGCTCCTCTTCTGTGATCTTACAGGTACTTTGTGAAGCTGAGCATGCAAGGGAGCAGGTAGCTGGAGACTATCAAAGAAGAGAGGGATTGGATCAAAGGATTAGCGCAAGACACAGGTTGGTTCTTTCTATCCCTCTCTATCTATAATTCATAAAGGAAATACAAAAGTAGCTTTTCTCTGTTTGTTTCTAAGGCAGCTGTCACACCCTAGTGGGATAGAGCAGTTCTAAATAGACACTTTTCCTTGTAACAATGAGCTTTTCTAGAAAAACTTCCATAACCACTATAGATCGTTTTTATGGAAAAAGTGAAGCTTGGGGTCGATTTTTCCTTGACCAAAAGGAGAGATCTCAATGTGTGCAACCAAACACTATAAATCCACCGGTTAGAGAGTTAAAAACATAGAAACAATTGTCATGCAACTTTTATGCCGATATCCATGTTATCCCACGTGATTAGTTGGAAAGTTGCATGGTGAATGAAGTTCTAATTTCTTCCTGTCTATTTTCATGTATCGGGAAGTTTTTTCACCTAGGAATGATTTTACTAATATTTGAACCTATTTCTAACATGCTATTGTTCTGCTATCATTTTTATGAAATTTTGGGATAACAGTGTGGGCATGCTCTAGGCTTACTCAAGTGCCATCATGCAAGTGCTCTCCAAAATGACTTGGGCATCTTTTGTGCCAACAAATCAACTCGGCAATGATGGGATGGCACCTTGGGAACTTGGTTGATATGGGCACGCATGTGGGTGCCTAGGGTAATTACACCACACCTTAGCAAGACTTACCACCAACATACCCCCATGGGGTTGCAACAAGAACTACAAGATATGGAACATGAATTTATCGAGGACAAAGAAAATCAATTAGATTCAAAAGTTTTGGTTGTAGTTTCAGAATGGGTGCTAGACTTGGGCAATGCTCAAGCTTAGAAAAACTAACATTTACTCACCATTAACATTTACTAGCACATTAAACAACTATTGGGCAATGTGTTGTTTGAATGCAATGAGAGCAAGTATGAGTTACTTCCTTAAATGGAGGAGCTCCAACTTCTCTACAAAGACATGAATGAAAGGATGGGGCAAATGGAGGCTATCATACTTCAGCACTAGTAACCTCTTCCCCTATGCAGTCTTGATCTAGCAATGTCGACATATCAACCTTATGACACTCTAGTTATAGTTGCATTTGGAAAGAATGTTCCATTTTATGCTCTCTTTTAACTACACATTTCTTCAAGTTTTATCCTCTCAATCTCAATACTTATTGATTAGCCACGATTTTATACAATTTTTATGTCACTACTTATATAGTGGCATATATGATTGATTTTTTATGTTATTTAGCCCGTACCAAAAAAAAATCCCATCTGCAAATTGGAACTTAGCTTTGATTTTTTGTAAGACAATTTACATTTGTTGCATTACCGAATTAGGACTCCAAAACCTGAAGTAGTTGTGTACTTTGAAGTTCCGGGATTAATTGAGATATGAAGGTGGCATGTTCCTTTATGAATGTTAATTTAATTGATAATTTCCCATGTTCCTGTCACAAACGAAGCCTTAGTACGACCCTTAAAATAAATTAGGGTTAAAAAAATGGTCATAAATGTTGAAGACAATGGAGAATATCCTACAATAGTGTGAGTTGGTTCATGTGACCTCAGGATAGGAATTAGTTTCTATTTCTTAGGTTATTGTTCTAACTTCCCTAAAAACCATGATTACTATATAATGTGTGATGTACATGAACAATGTAGAGCGTTCTGTAGATCCAGACTCTCTTGCTTCAGACTCTCTTTCATAGAGCTGACCAATGGGTTTTATTTCTTTTAATACGACATTACCATTTTTATCATGGTATCAGAGCGTCAGGGCTGAGGAACCTGTATGCTGAGAGGAGGGTGCGACTAAACCGAAATCATCACAGGTTTCAGGAGAATAAACGCGACGATTACGCAATCAAACATAGCATCACCGTCTCAGATATTAGGTGTATAGATGCGACAATGTCTCAGATAAGTGGTGTACATCTGCGATGACGTCTCAGATAAGTGGTATACATCTGCGACGATCGTGTAAACAACAAAAAGGCTCCATGGAGGCCAAGAGAAGGCTGCAGAGGCTGACAACAAAAGGTTGTCTGGAGGTTGTGAAGGAATCCATGGTGATCTGCGGGTGTGCTGCGAGATCAAACAACATTGAAGATCAGTGATCTGTCTTTTTCATAGATCTGGGGTCAATCTAACATCTTCTTTTTCCTGTCGAATTTTTTTTATCTAAATCACCAAGATGAATAATAATATGTTTGAAGCATGCTTGAATGAGCATAATAAGCTCGATGGTTCCAATTATGCAAATTGGAAATTCAAGATGCAGACTCTATTAGAAGTGCAGAGTACTTGGATGATTGCAAATGGGGATGAGCTGAAGCCAAGGATTGGATCAACATCAATCCCAGATAGGGAGAAGTGAGAAGGTAGAGCAAAGATGTTGTTGAAGATGTCAGTGAAAGAAAGCATCATACCACACATCAGAGAGTGTAAGACAGCTAACGAGATCTGGGGAATTCTGAAGGATTTGTATGAGATCAGGAATTCAAATCGTCTTTTGTTCTTGAAGAGCAAGATCCTATCCCTGAAGATGGAGGAGAATGAAATATTTGCTTCATTCATAGCAAGGATCAAGGATCTGAAGAACAAACTATCAGACATTGGCGATGTGGTTGTAGATACAGATCTTGTAACCATTACAATGAATGGTGTGACAGATGACTATCAAATGTTCATCACTGGGATAAATTCAAGAAGGAATATCCGAAAATTTGAAGAGCTGACAGGAATACTGATGCAAGAAGAAGAAAGAAGATTGACTTTGAAGCCCCAGAGTGTTGATCTTGCATTGATAGTGAAGAAGAACTTCTTCAAAGGGAAAGGAAATATGCAACAGTGAAACACAGGACATTCACATAAAAGACCAAATCAGACCCAAGGTATGCGTCCGAATATACACAACTCTGAAATTAATGTTTTTATTGCAGAAAACTTGGTCATATTGCCAAGGAGTGCAAGAAGAATTAATATCATGAAGAATAGTAGAAGCAAAAACGACATGCAGATCATCTCGCAAATGAAAATCATGTGCAGAATTTCAGATTGTTTATGCAGATTTTGATGAGAATGTTGATGCAGACATATGGTATGTAGATTCGGGAGCATCAACACATATGATAGGGAACAAGAATTGGTTCGAATATTTTAAAGAAATCAATGAAGGAGCACAGATTTACCTAGGTGATGATAGAAGTCATCAGATCAAAGGGTGTGGGAAAATTTTTGTCATTCTACCTAATGGTAGTGTAAAACAAATTCATAATGTCATGTATGTGCCCGGTGTAACAAAGAACTTGATTTCTGTATCCATGATCACAGATCAAGATCTTAAAGTTGAATTTTTTAAATCTAACTGTTATATTAAAGATCTGGTAGATGGCATGAAGACAATTGCTATAGGAATCTGAACAGGAGGTCTGTACAAGTTGGATGTAAGACCTGCACCAGTTTGAGCCTTCACAGCTGCGATTTTCACTATAGAAGAGCTATGGCATCATAGATTTGGTCATATCAACTACAATGATTTGTTGTTACTACAGAAGAAGGAAATGGTAAGAGATTTTCCTATGCTAAAGCAAGTACATAATGATTGTGATGCGTGTACATTAGGAAAAATGCATAGAGAAGAATTCTCTGTTCAAGTAGAAAAGAAACAGAGGGATATACTTGAATTAGTGCATACAGACCTGTGTGGACCCATGCAAACAAAATCATTAGGAGGTGCACTATATTTTTTACTGTTTATTGATGACTGCACAAAGTTTTCTTGGGTATATTTCTTGAGTAAGAAGAGTCACACATTTGAATACTTTAAGCAGTTCAAAAACATGATTGAAAGGCAAACAGGGAAACAGATAAAGATTCTCTAGTCTGATCAAGGGGGAGAATACAAGAAAGATGAGTTTATCAGGTATTGTTAATACCATGGAATATTGTAGCAGTTCACAGTACCCCATACTCCACAGCAAAATGGAGTAACTGAAAGAAAGAACAAAACACTGGTGGAATGTGCTAGGAGCATGTTGAAAGGTAAGAATCTTTCGAATGGTTTTTGGGCTGAAGCATTGAATACTGTAGTTTATTTGAAAAATAGGAGTCCTACAAAGAGTCTTGATTTTAAAACTCCTTATGAAGCATTATATGGATTTAAGCCTGCAATAAAACACTTAAGAGTATTTGGATCTAAATCATTTGCCCATATCCCTTAGTGAAAACTGGTACTTGGAAGACGACTTTAAAGACTATAAATAGTTTGTAGCATTTAAAGATGCCTACAATGCCAAGCAACTGCAATGTTATATGAATTTGTTAGTGAAGGCATGTTATTTGACAAGGACATTTTGGCCACATGGAGAGTGGAAACTATTGGTAGCATGTAGTCCCTAGGGTAGCCTTTTTCCCTTATCTATAGGTGACTCGGGGGCATCCAACAATCGTGGACTTAATTTTGTTCAATAGATTATGAATCTCCAATTGTTTTAATCTCACTGAATCCCTAGAGTTGTTCGTTTATTTATGTATAGCTTATGATTCTAAGAGTTTAATCTCACTGAATCCCTAGAGGTGTTCGTTTATTTATGTATAACTTGTGATTCTATCTCTTAGAGATGAAATATAGTTATAGCTCTTATGCTTTCAAGATACAAATCTTTTTTCTTTAAAAATGTATAGAAAACTGCTTGCACATGAAAATTCTAATACCTTTTTAATTAAACTATTGAATCAGTATAAAACTGCATTAATGTAGTGCCATGAGATCAGCTAATTTTGCTTTATCCTGAATGTGTCTAGAAATGACTATAATTTAAAAATTATATTAGGAGAAAAACTTTATTATCATAGGTTGGAAAAATCCTTTGTTTATATTTATTTTGGTAGAGGTTCGATGGTTTTGTAAGTTTTCTTTGAGTTTCAAAAGCGAATTGAAACCATTTTAATTAAAGGATTCCACTGAAAGACAATAACAATGAAAATAAATATCAAGATTTTCATTCATATATATAATATCTAAAATGACAATGCTCTCGATGAAATTCTTGTTTTCATTATTTTATTCAATATTTACAAACTAGCATAACCAATCTATAAACTTGTTATAAGGATATCATAGTTTCTTACATGTACCGTGTGTGACTAGTATTTTTTTACCTTATCGCTTCATGTTCTCATAAACCGTATATGCTTTTAAAATACCATGAAGTAGTCCATAATGTTTGAATTAAAGAAAAAGTTTTTGTAATTATTTTGTTTTTTAAATATTATAAAATAATTAAGATAAACTCTTAGATGTACATGTGACTCTTTAATTCAATTTAAGATATGTATCGTTTATATATTAAAAAAATAATATATATTATTAATATTGTGATGGTTAATGTTTATTTTAAAATTTAAATGGTTTAGGAGATATTCGAAATTATTGTATTTATTAAAAGAAATGTTATAATAAATAAGTTTGGAACAATTTGATACAAAATTATATGACAATACTCAATAGTAATGACAACAATGACAATATTCATTGTAATGGTCCTCGCTTTCCTATTCAAGCCACTTTAAAATGGGTCAACATGTCAACATGTCATCTTGATTATATGTTATTGATTTCAAACATAGAATATCAAAGGAATTGAATGCAACAACCAACAAAAACAAGGACAATACAAATAACACATGTCTGTAAGTTTTAAGATCATCAACACAAATTCCTTTCCTTCTTTCTCTCTGACTAGAATTTTGAGAACATAGCTAGTATGCAATTTACCTATGTCTCAATTTTTTCTTTTTCACATTTTGTTCTATATACTAGACAACATTCCTTGCTGCATTTTTTAGTTCATAGTTCAGCATATCGTGTGCAAAAGATTAAACAAATCCAATTCCTTTGCAAGCCATAATGGTTTTGGAAAACACATTTCCCAAAAAAAATTAATTGTTGTGCTCAATTAAATCTATAAACCAAATATTTTTTTGCTGCTAATCCAAAACGTTTGCATATCAACCAACTATGCTTTATAGAAATAGAGACCAAAAATGTTGTATATTGACAACAAACGACCATGTTCTACACTTCATTGGTAACTCTTTATTCTTTGTTTATTCTCCTCGTTCCATTGACTACTTTTGCTTCATAAACATGTGTTTTTCATATATTTTAATTTGACCAAAAAACATATTTATAGCTAACAGTATCATTTATTGTTGACAAAATACACAATTGTGAAGGTTTTTTATAAGTTCATTTCATATTTAATCCCTTATGTTTCCTTTCTTTAACAACAACTGCTCGAAGCATTCATAACAACAACATGGAAAAAACTACTTCTATCAGCAAGGTGCTTCATGGACAAATAGTAGAAGATCAAAATACAAAAAGGTAAGAATTATGTGTTCCTTTTTTATATTTGTGCACTCAATTTACACCTTTGCATCAAATCAATTACATTCTTTTTTTATGTCTATTGTTTTGACTTTACAAATGCATAGACTAAAAACAATGCAACCATCGCCTTACTCAATCTTTAAAATATGCTCAAGAGCACACACAAAAATTTTCAAGGGTGATGTCCTAGTTGTTTATGGCCCAAAAAAAAATAGAAACCCCAACTCACCTGTAAAGACCCAATTGGTCCACGTTGATCTAGTTGACGATTATGGCCAACTAAAAACCACAGTCAACATGAGAAATAGTCTAATAAGTTGTTTCCAAGGCATCATTAGTGTCAAAAACAGTGTTCACATTACAAACTTCGTAGTAAGAAACAAAGGAATTTATGAAAGGAGTGATGCAAAATGTTATATAGTGCTACAGGAAAGAACTATAGTTCAACTAATACCACGAATTTGTAGGAAACATAGACTGCCTCTAGACACAACAATGCAAAACCTTCTTATATCAGGTGATACATATGTAGTTAGCTCCATCGTAGGAATAGTGATAGGTTTTCAGCAAAATAAAAAATAACTTGAACTCAATATCAAAGATGGTGAAACACCAGGAGACAATGTAATTGTAAGTTTGTTGCTACAATGACCAATTCTGCATCTCTCTCAAAATCTTAATAGATTTTTCCCCATCTCGTTCTCTCTTTTATTTCCATCTTAATAAAATTAGCATTTAGTTCAACATTCCTATAAAAATTGCATAACAAATGTGCATCCTCTAATTTACTAAAACTACAACTGAATGGCAATCACAAAGAGAATCTTTTCAGAATCCAACATCAATTGGCATCAAAACCACTCCACTCTACTTGTTCAAAATCATTGTCATGAACTATGCAAAAGACAGTCAACAATTGCATTTTGGATCAACAACTTTTTTTGATGCTCTTAATGATGAATTTGCAAGAGAAAATTTATGATCTTTTGTCAAATCAAGAAAACAAGCAATTTTCCCATATATTTTCTATTCTATTAAGAATATTTTTCCTCTAATATACAAAAATTTTCATCTTTTTCTTAACATATTCCAAATTAACAATCAAATCTTTTTACAAAGAAGGTACAAGGAGTGTTAAAACCAAAAAATGTGTTTTCTTCTCCTTTCCAACGAATTTGTAGCAAATGAAAATAGCCAATACATTCAAACTCGACTAAACGCACACTCTATAAGAGAATACAACATTGAGTTATAAGCATAATGTTGAATGTGCATTGGAAACATATGGTTGCAAAATTGACTTCATGTTCAAATGCCACACCTACAAGAATATTGCCCAGTTATTCTCAAGACAAGTTTCCAATAATACATGCACAACATATCATTCACATTTTTCCTTCTAAGGAAACTCTACATCCAAGGCCCTTTTACTTTAATAGTTCACAACATTATTACTGAAATCAAACAGTTGTGATCAACATCTACTTCTAATGTGCATCAACCTTACATGCTTTTTCATTTAAGATATATGTCTTTCTTCTACTTTTCTCCTATACATTGTTCTCAAACACTATTTACATATTTCTACAAATGCACTAATATATACTTCCCTCTTTCTTGTAGGCTTAAATATTACCATGTATAGAGACACTATATTCACTGCTGTGCCAATTCTGTTGCCATGCCTACCATCAATAGTTGTATTTAGTAATCAGTTTTTTGGTTTTTTTAATAAAAAACTTTCTTCCCTGCTAGTATAAGCAAACAATAAATTGTGCAACATGCACTGCTAAAATTTAGATATATAATGCTTAACAAAAAAAAATTCAGAAATTATTCTTATTTATAGAATGCAAACCAAATTACTACATGAATTGTCATGTTTTTTTAAAAAACTTATTCTCCAATTGTTTGTTCATTTCACTTTAATGCAACTATCAACTTATGCTCTTTAATTGTTAACTTGCACTTTAACGAATCCATTTTCACTTTTTTCTTCTATTTAAAGTTTGTTGATTACTATTATATTCTCAACTGGTTGTCTATCCTCATTAGATGTCAACTAATTTGAAAGACAAATCATATCAAAATTCCAACAACTTCACACGCAAATTTTTTCCACTAAGAATTATGTTTTTCTTTTTTTATTATTTAGGGTATTATAGCTTACGAAAGATGAAAGAAATAATGATAGTTGCATTGTTGATAATAAAAATTGATATCACGTAGGAAGAAACTATAATTGGAAATAGTGAAATACTATAAAATATTGCATAAGATTTGTGTTTAGTTGGTATATCAATTCAATTGTATATTAATTATATATGGTTAATTGGTACATCTTTATTCAAAACTAAATAATTCTTCTATTATGTTTTGTGCAACTTCAATTTTTTTTCTAGAACATGAATATTCAAATTTTTTTCTAGAACATTAATATTGCCAATCTCATTTTGTGTCAACTTGAAAAACATGTTACTCCACCATACCTATCAAAAATATATAAAAATCACTTTACAAGTTTACCATGACCATGTGTAAATTGAGTATGTATGGATAAATTGATGGAATTGATTCTTAAGACTAAGAAGGACAACTTTTATTATATGTATCACTTTTTTATTTTCAAAGGAAGTTTATTATTTATCATGTAATTCATTTCCGAGAACCTTTAATAATTGTACATACTTGTTGCATTCCACACTTGTGGAGCTTTGATTTCCTTTAAGACTTTTAGTACAGTATTGAGATAATTATTAATCATCAAGTTAACTCTAGGTTTAACATGCTTCATAGGAATCTTATATTTTTTTCAATTCTATTAATCTATTTTTATTGTTGTTAACATTTTTTACATGTTTGAAGATTGAGTGATTAATAAAGTTTTGAGGAAATCCATTACCAAAAATATGATAGGTATGTTACACCATTTCACCATTACCAAATTAAATAATTAAATATCTCATCTTTACACTTATTGATAATATATTTAAATCTTCCCTTGACTTAGCATTTGACATAAATACCATATCATTTCAACTAATCAAACTAAAAGTACATGCACAAAATTCATCAACAAAAAAGGAGTGGCATGTCATCATGTGGCTATGGTTATCTCTTGTGTTAAAAATATCAAACTTTAAATTTTTTGAAAATTCTTCAAATTTATTCTTATTTAGTTTCCAAAGTAACAAAGCAAAGCAAAGAAAAAATCTAAACAATTATCAACATGTGTAATATGCAACATTGTGGCTTAGTACCTATCTCTTATGAAAAATGTATTTGACAACTAAATTAAAGTAAAAACAATAAAGAAATAAAATTGATTATATGGTTAGAATGGGCAAAAAATTGGTCAAATTTTGATTTTTTTCGTTGTTTAAATTATTTTTTTGATTGCATATATAGATGGATTCAACACTGTGAAAAACTTAATATGGAGAATTCAGAATTCAAGCATGTGATTCTAACAAATTTGGGCAAATTAGACCTAAAAATATGTTGGAAAAACTCTAACAAATAGACTGAGGTGTTCTAGTAGAATAAGTTCCGCCTACTTTTGGAGAGATTGTAGAAAATGACAGACAATTTGACTAAAAAGTGCATTTTTTTGCTAATATGGAGTTAATTGCTTTTTATTAAAGTGCATTTTTTTTTGCTAATGTGGAGTTAATTGCTTTTTATTTGTGATGTGGATAGATCTTTCATTTATATCATTAAATTAGCTAATTTAACTTTAGATAGATTAAACTCTACTCAAATCAACTAATTTAACTTTTATAAATACCAAAAGATATATTAAACTCTCCTCAAATTAACTAATTTAACTTTTATAAATGTTGTTTATAAAAAATTATTTTAATCTTATTGAATCTAAATACCTATAATATAATTTCCAAAAATATTAATGTTCGTTTAATCTAAATAACTTTTAGTAATATAGCCTAAATGTCATTTTATCCAAAAATCTTAATATTTACTCTAAATATCATTTTAATAATATATTTTTAATATAATCTAAATATCCTTTTAATATAATGTTGTTTGGTCTAAATTACAATAGACCTCACTTAAATCAAGTGATTTAACTTTTATAAATATATTATTCAAGAGTTAATATAATTTAAGTTTTATACTATTATCTTAATATTCGGAAAAACCACCTAGGCCGATCAATTGGTGATAAGTATTATACAAGCAATATTCGAAGCATTAAAAAAAGATTGAAAGTTACAAACAAAACAAAATTGTATACTAAATATCATCAAAAACGTTGCTTAGCTTTTATAATTTGTATACCATAATGTTCTATATTGCACATATTTTGAGAATCCCCTCGAATGATTCAATTCCTCTATACAAGACCAAGCCGACATCATGAGATTAAGTAGCGAACAAGCCCTGTCATTTTGTGCATGGATCAAATCTATATTTTTTTATGGGATAAATGATTTATGAAGATATTTGTTGTTAGATATTTTTTTTAATTTTTATTTTTTAAAATAATTTTTAATTCTGATAAATTAATTGTAAAGTTCATAAAATTAGCTTAATCGAGTGTATCAACCAATTTTTTTTAAGAAGAGTTTCAGCGTAAATCACATGTAGAAAACCTAAGTGTGGTTCAACTACACTAGTTGGTTCGAAACGAGTCGACAAAGGTTTTTTACATGTGATTTACGCTAAAACTCTTCTTAAAAATATTATGGATCACAGAAGCCTCAATTCAATAATTGTATCAAGTAATTATAAATTAATGATTTAAATTTAAAAAATTCAAAAAATAATTTTAAATTTTCAAAAAAGAAAATATGTAACTTAGATATCATTCTTTCGGATTAATCATATTGTTAGGATTTGGCCGACGTTTGAACCAATTAATGTGGTTCATCCTCAGGACAAGGTGAGAAATCAATGAGAGTGAATAAATCGCAGGGATGTATCATGCCCAGAGTTAGTCGTTTGAGAAATAGATGTTAATTCGTTGAAAAATAGTTGTTAGTTAGTTAAATTGTTTAATAATTTAGTTAGAAACTAGATGTTATATATTAGTTAAACATTTATTATTTATTAAAATTTTATTATTAAATAATATCAAATTCTATATTATATATAATAATTAATTGTTTGTTGGGGTTTGGCTAATCTAACTATTATGAAATGTATAATTATGAAATTAATTATTTATTAATAGTAATATTATCTGTAAATAATTAGTTATGTTAATATAAATTAGTTATCTACCCATATTATTAGTAAATACTAATTTAAGAGGTTTACACGGTGTAATTGAAATTAATTCAAGTTAAATTAGGTTAAAGGCTCAGGATAAATTTGCAATAAAATGTTTTAATATTTTAATATAATTATAATTTAATATTAATTATTAGATGAAAACCTATTTATCTTAGATGAAATTAAAGGTTTACTAGAAAAGAGGATTGGAAATTGGATTAATTAAGATTAAAATATTTAGAGGTTAACTAACCTTCCTAAGAAAAATCTAAAGGATAACAAGGAAAGAATGAGGATAAGCTAAGCTCACCAATAAGAAGATAAAGAAACAAGGGGAAAAAAAGGGGGGCCCAAGGGTGGAAAAAGGGGGCGGGGGGGCGAAACCAGAAGGAACTAAGAGGAGAAAGGAGAGGAAAGGAGGAAGAGTCAAGGGGAGAGAGCTGGAATCCAGCTTTTACTCAATTTCCAGCCATCATCCCTATTAAGGTTTTTGGCATGCCTCTCAATTTCAATCGCTTCTCTGAGTTTCCTGTGGTGGAAATGATCCACCCTAGCAATGACTTTGGATTCTTCAATGCAGACATGGTGCTTTGATTTCTCTGCATGCTCGGCAAGGGCTGATGTGCGGGAGCGATTGTGTCTAATGTCGGTAGCATGCTCACCGATTCTCAACTTAATAGATTTTCTTGTTTCTCCAATGTAGGGGATACCACAGGAGCAGGGAATAAGGTAAAATCCTTTCGAGTCTTTAGGGTCAATAGGGTCCTTGACGGATCTAAGGGATTTTTTTATGGTTTGTAGAGGTTTGAAAGAAGAGTAGACATTCATCTTTTTAAGAATGTGGGCAATCTTGTCAAGTGGTACCTTGGATATAAGGGAGATGAACCTTAGAGATAGGATCAATTCAGGCAGGTTTACCTTTAGGCGTTTTGCTGGCTTTGAGAAAGGCCTTGAGGCTCTCGTGTCTACTATAACCATTATTATTAAAAACCTCAAGGAGATGAGACTTCTCTTGATCAAGGTGGCTATCATCGGAGATTCTTAGAGCATGAGTCGCAAGAGTGCTGAGAACCCTGAATTTTTTACTAGGGAAGTGATGAGAATGAGCATGGAGATACTGCTCCATGTGGGTCTTTTTCCGAAAAACTTGGTGACAGACGGAACCATCATCCTTCCTAGAAAGGAGAATGTCAAGAAAGGGAAGGCAACCATTCTCCTCAATTTCCATAGTGAACTTGATGGATTCTGATTGAGAATTAAGGTGGTTAAGAAATAGATCGAGTTTCTCACGACCATGAGGCTAGATGACACAGGTGTCATCAACAAATCTCTTCCATTTTTTAGGGTGAAATTGAGTGGAGGCTAGGGCCTTGGTCTCAAAATATTCCATAAACAGGTTTGCTACAATAGGGGAGAGAGGGGAGCCCATCGCAACACCGCAAGTTTGCTCATAGAACTCACCTTGGAAACTAAAGAAAGTTGAGGTGAGGCAAAGGCCAACTAACTTGGCAGTGTCTTTATCAGTGATGCGATTGATGATATCAATGGCCTCTTGGATGGGGATTTTGGTGTATAAGGATACGATGTCAAAACTAACCAACAAATCTCTAGGCTCTAATTTGATATCTCTCCACTCTTGAATAAAGGAGGTCGAGTCTTTTACGAAAGAATCAGTGTGACCCACAAGAGGTTTGAGCTTTTGAGCAAGGAATTTTGCAAGAAGATAGGTAGGTCTACCTATTTTGTTAACAATAGGTCTTAAGGGAGCCCTAGGTTTATGAATCTTCGGCAGGCCATAAATTCTAGGGGTAAGGGGATTGGCTTCAATGAACTTCGGGGAAAGAGGAAGAAGAGATGAATCTGCTTTAATAGTGGATGCAATCTCTTTAGAGATGGACTTAATGGGGTTCTTCTTGAGCTTGATGTAACTCCCACTATTAGAAAGGTGGTCCACCATTTTGTGGATATAATCAAACTTATCAAGAATGACAATAGCTCCACCTTTGTCCACTCTAAGGACAACAATGTCAGGGTTGTCTCTAAGGGACTTAAGGGCGAGAAACTCAACTTTGCTCAGGTTTTTCTTAGGAGGCTTAGCCTTCCTAAGAACAACAACACAATCCTGTCTAATAGTCTCCTTGACGGAGTCAAGAAGGTCTTTTCTCCCATATTCAATGCTACAAATAATGTCATTGGTAGGAATCTTACTAGGAGCAAGGGCAAAATTGAGACCCTTATTGAGGAGACTGAAGACAGGGGGATCAAAGAACCTGCTAGAAAGGTTGATCACATTCTTAAAACCTAACAAAGACTTATTATTATTATCATTATTAATCTCCTCCTCCTTATTATTATTATTATTATTATTATTAATGTCTTTATTATTATTATTAAGCGAAATAGTGAAATTGGTATAGTTATTATTATAATGGGAGGATAAATTTAGATTTTTATCGTTAATAAAATTCCTATTCCTATATTTAATAGTATTGAAAGAATGTTTATTGTATTTCCTAATGTTGTTTATAGAATTCTTATAATGTTTATTATTACTATAAATAATACTTTTAGAGCTATTTTTATTATTAATATTAATCATATCATAAACTTTGCTAAATTTGTTTTTAACGTTGAGGACAACGTTGTAATTAAAGCTAAGAACTGCAAATTCATAGTGGTTTCTCGCCTTGGACGATAGAGCGAGGGGATTGCTGACTTTAGGGGACAATAATTGGGGAGGAATGACACAGGGCGGAGAGGATGGGAGCCAACTGGAGGGCGAGGAAGGCAAGGAACAGGCGGCAACGGGATGGGAGGAAGAATGCGCAGCATTGGGTAAAGAAGCTGAGGATGCTGGAGGAGGTTGTTCAATCAAGGTTGACGGATCAGGTGGTGAAGAAGCGGTAGAACCAAAGAGGGAAATATCCAAGCTCAGGTTGGAGGGCTGGCTGGATAAAACCCAAGAGGGTCTGTTGGCAGGCGATCCATATTCCTTAATTAATCGATCTGAATGAAATCCTCTCCGAGTGTCGATGGGGAAATTTGCAATCGGAGAAACATCGGAATCAAGAAGGGATGAGGCTGAAATAGAATGCGGTGCTGAGGGTGGGACATATGACTACGTTGAGGACTCAAAAGAGAAAGGGATCAAAATCGAGCTCACTAGGACGACAGCAGCATGCTCAAAACATGACAGTGAAGAGGACAAAAGTGAGTCTAAGCTGGAATTAAGCGAGGACTCAGAAGAGGGAATCGAAGTTGAGCTAACCAGGACGATTAAGGTTGTAGCACGCTTTCAACAGGACGACGAAGAGGACATGGGTGAGTCTGAGCTGGAATTAAGCAAGAAAACCCATTCTGTTAATGTTGCAATTTGATCTCTATTAACTGCGCTTGGTGACTGGTGCAGTGCCAAACCCGGGTCAGATGCGCAACCAGAAGTGTACACCCCATTGTTCATTAATTTTTCAAATTTGGACTGATGCTTTATCGTGGAGTCTTCTTCCACGATTTTTCTTAGGAAGGTTAGTTCTCCTCTAAATATTTTAATCTTAATTAATCCGATTTTCTATCTTTTTTTATTAAAACCTTTAATTTCATCTAACATAAATAAGTTTTCATCTAATAATTTTAACATTAAATTATAACTAGCATTTGCATCTTATGTTGCAAAGGAAACGCCGTAAGGCATAGAGTGGGGAAGAATAGCGACATGTGAATGGACATTGTTGAAAACAAGGGTGGATGATAATGAGTTACAATTGCAATAGTTAGTTATGTGTACTCTGAAAATGGATATTTTGCTATGGTCAATCTAACACATTCATTAATTAGATGACAACGAAAGAGTTTCGAGCCCAAGATGAACCAACACGAATCTTTTCTACAAGACTGAAATTGCCTAAATTATTCCTCAATCAGTGGAAATAACCATTTCCCTCCTCTGATACCTAAAATACATTGTAGGAGACTGATTCTTCAAGTAATTTAATATAACTAACAATTGCCCCAAAAGATGCAAAGAGAGGCCGATAAAAATGTTAAATTGAAAGAATTGCATTTTGGTTCAAAATAATAAATATTATAATAATTCAATCATTCAAACTAAACCTAGTCAATAAATTGCCTAAAATAAAATAAATCCTTAATCAAAATTATACAAATTATTATTCTTCGTTTCTCTCAATTATTTATATAATAAAATCCAATCAATCATTCAAAATTGAGCACATCAGGCAGGCCAGTCCGCTTTGCCTACAATAAAACTCATTGGGTTTCCAAATCCATAGGTTGAGATTGAGCCCCCGCTTTGCCCACAATAGAACTCTCTGGGCTTTCAGACCCATAGGTTGAGATTGATCCACAACCTGTTGCTACTGGTTTTGCTAGTAATTCAAAGGTCTTCTGAATAACATGATGTGTGGCTCAGGACGATGAATGGCATAGTGCACCCATCCACGAGACTGCTGAACTCCAATGCTTGCCATTCGTTCTGGACCAAAAAGAATATCAATTTGGTTAAAATTATTAATATGTTTATAATAATAAAAATAAAAAATAAAACAAACAAACAGATTATCGCATTAAAAATGGCATTTGAAAACAAATTAGGCGTTGATTACCACATTGGGAAGTTGGCAAAACAGATGCATTTGCATTAAAAATAGCATTTGAGAAAAAAATGCGGTGCTTACCTCATTGAGAAGTCAGTTCTTGGGAAGCAATTTGGCAGTGTCCAGAGGGAGAACCACATGTTAGGAGATGACACATAATGCCCAATCATCAAAATAATCCATTTGGGTGAAATAAAACCCTAATTACATATATTCAACTCACCACCTAGACAACCAGCAATCAAGCATACCCACACTCAAAGATAAAACTATAAATATCTCAAAGAAACTTTGATATGCATCTGATTGTAACTGACCAAAAGCAGTGATCAGGCATTTATTTAATATATGTCCAAACTTCCAAGAAATGATTTGCAATGTAAGAACAACATGGACACATCGTCTCCTTCTCTGCATTTATTTAAATACCTAGCATTCTAACTTTAAAGGGACCTACATAAATTCATGGAAAACCTTCAATCTAGACATCAATAGGTTGTCTTGGGTGGAGGGCCATGATGACAAAGAATTTCGAATACATCTTATAAGGAGATTTTGAAGTTAACAGATATGAATGCGGGATTGGAACAATCGTCGATCCTTCAGTTTAGCAAAAGCAAATTTCTTAATAAATTCCAGATATCATGGGCAACGATTCCTTCAATTTTATTAAGATATTTGACATTACATCCTTTTATATACTCACTGTGAGGTTCTTATTAGTCCCTGCCTGGGACTCTTAGTGATCGATTGTGCGTTGACCACGTATTAATCTCTTGTTTGACCAAAAAATATCGCTGTGCATCACAACTTTAACCAAAGTTTTCATAGTAGAAAATAATATAAAATTTATTATGTAATTTTTGATTGGATAACAAAGTTGGGGGTCTTATTGCGGGCTTCACAAATTGCAAGACATTATGTTCGCCGTAAAAATAAGATATCCAATGTTTTCGGAGATGAAAAGTTTTTGTTATCCAAAGTTTCCTCATATTGCCGAGCTTTTCCAAAACAACCTTTTCGAAATATGAGAGATTAAAAATATTAGACAAACAGTAATGTATATTTGTGATAAATAAGATTTTTCCGAAAACATTAATATATATATATATAATATATATATATATATATATATATATATATAATCAGGAAAATAAAAATTAGTCATCTAACTTTGATATTACTTTAATATTATAAAAATGTAAAAAGTTAAAAAAAATAATAATCTAACCTTATCATAGTTATCAATGTAAAAAGCTAAAAACTAACATAAGCTTATCATAATTACATCACCCCATCCTTAACATTTCCAATTTCTCACCCAAAAAAATTATAATAAATTAGCTCTCATAACTTTTTCAGTTATCGAAACTCATTTTTCCAATTATAACTCATAAAATCCTACATTTCAAATTTTTTTCACAAATATATCTCATAAAAACTATTTTTTTTGGGGTGTATGTTTCCACTAATTTTCTGCTATTAATTGTTTGTTATTTCCTGTTACTTTTTGTCTTTTTTTACTGTTACCAAATTATTAGTAAGAACTCATATTTTACCGAAATATTTGACATTACTTTTTAGAATAAAATAAAACAAAAGTCACTAAACACTATTTAAATGATTCTAAAATTTTCTGAAATCTAATTAAATATAAATTACTTGATAAGAAAAACACACACACACACACACACACACATATATATATATATATATATATATATATATATATATATAACAAATAATCAGGAAAATAAAAATTAGTCATCTAACTTTAATATTATAAAAACTTAAAAAGTTAAAAAAATAATAATCTAACCTTATCATAGTTATCAATGTAAAAAGCTAAAAACTAACCTAATCTTATCATAATTAGATCACCGCATCCTAAACATTTCCAATTTCTCACCCAAAAAATTATAACAAAATTAGCTCTAATAACTTTTTCAGTTATCCGAAACTCATTTTTCCAATTATATCTCATAAAATCCTACATTTCAAATTTTTTTAACAAATATATCTCATAAAAACTAATTTTTTTGGGGTGTATGTTTCCACTAATTTCCTGCTATTTATTTTTTTGTTATTTTCTGTTACTTTTTGTCTTTTTTTACTGTTACCAAATGATTAGTAAGAACTCATATTTTACCGAAATATTTGACATTACTTTTTAGAATAAAATAAAACAAAAGTCACTAAACACTATTTAAATGATTCTAAAATTTTCTGAAATCTAATTAAATATAAATTACTTGATAAGAAAAATATAATAATAGGATGTTTATTGAAAAAGTTTTTGGCATATCAAAATTTATTTCTCCAGGCATTTCTCCGTGTCCTGCATGCAGTGTCGTGCATCTTGCAAGTGCCAGCTGTTTGCATATGCGGGTACATCTACCGTGGTCTACAAATGCCTTGTCCGGAGTCCGGAGTAAGTTCAGAGCAGAGAGTGTCTAGGAGCGAATTCTCCAGAGTAAGTTCAGAGCAGAGAGTGGAGCAGCTAGTTTGAGGAGCAAAGGAGCCGTGAGAGGAGGTTCATCTTTACAACTTGTAAGTTCCATTTTACAATGACTTAATATTACTTTCCACGATTACAGTAGTTCCACCATTACAGTAGTTGTTTTTGTTCATGCCATTTCTTCGTCCAGTCAAAGTTCAGCCACTCGTCTTCCATAGTTAGTTCCTTAAGTTAAATATATTAGTTCCATTTCCATTTTAATTTTGGGATTTGTAGATGGTGTTTAAGGACTTTTTTAATTGCTAAAAACTCTATTTGTTAGGATCATCCATAACTCACATTCACGGAATTTACAATAATAGGCTCTTACAGTGACTTATATACTGTGTTTCGTACCTTTATTAGAACATCTTTTTATCATAGAACCCAACACAAGGGAAGGCGGGGTCACAAGTTGAGATCTTCCCTATGATATTTGTAGTGGCGAATGCAATTTCCTGTGGGTACACACTGTTTTCATTCATCTTCTCCGTAACCAGCAAATTTTCCTCCTCTACACTGTAAGCCTTTCTTCTCTTTGTCACCAATTTGGTAATGCCTTTTTCTTCTTCTTTGCTATGAAGGTGTGAAAGTTGCGTTATAAATGTTGTTCAAATCTCGAATTGAATTTCATAATTGTGTGCAGGTGATGGTGGCTCTAGTATCGTCGGGGGTCTCTGCAGCTACTGCCATTGCTTACGTCGGGTACAAAGGAAATTCTCATACTCACTGGGGAAAACTCTGCGGTATATATGATCGCTTCTGCCACTCCATTAAAATTCAATATGCTGTAAGATATATCCGAAGGGTTGTTATACATGAATATCAAGCGGGAGACGGAAGCAAAATAGGCAACCAGAAGCAAAGTAGAAATAATAAGGGTGATAATTGGGAAACTCATTCTCTCCAACCCAATCTAACAAACAGAAGATAAACAAAGAAGTGAGTTTATGAGTGAAAATAGAGATTCATTTCTATATATGTACTTAAATAATTTGTTATAAAAGGTTGTTGATTCAGGATCTGTTAGATTTTTTTTTTTAATTATTTGAATATTCATAGTGGTATTTGAAACGTGGACAACGTTAGCAAACGTGACGTCAGAGCACTAGTGTTTTAGAATATAAAATCGCATGGTGTGTTTTAGAATATAAATTCCCCTGTAGCGCATGAAACTTTCTCATCAAATAGCTAATGACTTTCATTCGCAAACGATGGTTCTGCGTGCCTCAACATTTATTTATTTGTTTTAATTCTTTTATTATAAATTATGATGAGTATATAAATTTAGTTGTTAAATAAAGTTAAGAAAATTACATTTTTTAAATTAATATTATTAATTATAAAAGTAATAGTCAGATATCTACATTTAAAGGAACTTGTTAGAAATTTTTTAATAGTGGAGATTATTCATCATTTTATTATATTTATTTTATAAATAAAATTATTTAAAATATTATTCGTAAATATTATATTTTATTAATATTATTTTTAATTTATAAATAAGCTTGCTTAAAATATTATGAGTCAATATCATACTTTATTAATATTAGGTGAGAAAAAATTATGATTCATTTCACATTTAATATATTGTAGATAAATGTCCTAACATATGACTAATATTAGCAAGGAACTAATATTTCGATATTTATGGTTCTTATGCTGCATTTTACTATTTATAGTTCCCTATCTCTTTATTACTATTTAAAATTTTCCTATATTATGATTTATTTTGTTTAACATAATTATTATAAATATACTCTTAACATTTTCTTTTTCTTTTTACATAAATCATATTTTATAACAATTTCTTAATTCTTTATCTTTATTCATTTTTTGCAATATTATAAATTTATTTAATATATTTAAAATTATTAAATACACTCTTAACTACTTTATAAATATATAATATTTTATAGCAATTCTTAACCCTATCCTTTATAAATCTATTAAAATTTTGTTATTATAATTAGTTTATTTAATATAATGAAAACCTCTAACAACTACTTTATATTAAATATACTAATTCTTATTTTTTAGAGTTTTTTTTTAATTAATTATATTATTTTTTTAATTAAACTGAAAAGTAAAAAACTTTTAAATTACTAAAATATTTTATCAATATTTTGTAAAATTTAACTCTTTATTATTTATCTATAATTATAATTATTGATAATTAATTAAAATTTAAAAAATTATATTTTAATTTTTTTTATTGATAAATATTTGAAAAATAATTTTATATTAAATTATTTATCAAATAAATTTATATATATATATATATATATATATATATATATATATATATATATATAAATAATAATAACAATAAAAATAAAGTTAAAAATTTATTTAAATAAAAATAATAAAGAAAAATATAATAAATTTATTAATTTTTAATTAATGAAAGTAAACTATTCCCATCTACTTATTTGAATATACCTACAATATTTTTTTACTCTCGTAACATTTCACACGCTCTTACGTGAAACCATGTTCTAGGGATTTCGAAAAATTTAATTTATTGAGTAATAGGCCTAAACTACAAGGAAATATTATAACAATAAAATCACATTCGTGAATGTTAGTTTTTTTATTATCATAAAACCATCTATTTTTATGTCTTTCATTATGAACATCCAGTTCAACATCTTATATCATGTAGCTTCATGACCCGGATTATCCACAGTTTCTTGTTCATTCTGCCAACGTTTCAAACCCCAAAGGGGGTCCATCATCAGGACAAAACAGAAAGAAAAAGAATGAGAAATTATTATTGAGAGAAGAGAGCAAGCGACCTGGATATAAATAAACTAAGAACCCTAATTTTATATAATGGCCATTATATAAAATTAGGGTTCTTAGTTTAGCCATTATATAAAATTAGGGTTCTTAGTTTATTGCCATTATATAAAATTAGGGTTCTTAGTTTATTTATATTGAGGTCGCTTGCTCTCTTCTCTCAATAATAATTTCTCATTCTTTTTCTTTCTGTTTTGTCCTGATGATGGACCCCCTTTGGGGTTTGAAACATTGGTAGAATGAACAAGAAACTGTGGATAATCCGGGTCATGAAGCTACAAGAAACCTCCACAGAAGCCTAAAATCTTATATCATGTATTCGAGAATGAACGAGTTTTGAATAACAAGTTCAACGTCTTATATCATGTATTTCAGAATGAACTAATTATGAATAACAACTTCAGTGTCTTATATCATGTATTTGAGAATGAACAATTAATTCAGTAATTACATCGTGTATTTCATAATGACCAACAAAGTTCAATGTCTTATATAGTGTATTATATTTCAGAATGAACAATTAATTTAATAACTATATTGGATTTCCCATTCATGGTTATACCACCATTGCTTTGCCAACAATAGACAAGACATATTTATTAAAAAATAAAAAAAATTACTTCCCTTACGATTTCAACATTGTACTCTGACCAATACAGTTCGTTTAAAAACAAATCTGCAAAAATAATTTGAAAACAACTTCCACTGACATCTTTTTATTACAAAATAAAAAATTACTCTTACAATTTCAGTATTGTACTATGAGTAATACAAATCATTTAAAAATAATTTCGAAAAAATTTCGGCAGGTATGCCATCTGCAACTTAGATCTTCTGGCAGACCCCGGCAGGGACTACCGGCTGCATGCAGCACTTGTTTTCACTTGACAGAAATCAAGGACGTCTAAAACCAAAGGCTTGTCCAACAAAGAATGAAAAGCTCAAAATTGGATGCAAGGTTTGCCCTGGCTTAAGGCCTATTCCACGACTAAGAATACATGTTAATTCATGACAGGCATCACTAACATGGTTTGAATACTTGAAATCTTGTGTTGCTTTTATCACTTAAGTGTTTGGAGTAAGCTTGTTCTCTGTCGCATTAAAAATGGCATTTGAAAAGAAATTAGGTGCTGATTACACCTTGGGAAGTTGGCAAAACAAATGCATTTGCATTAAAAATGGCATTTGAAAACAAATTAGGTGCTGATTACCACATTGGGAAGTTGGTAGAACAGATGCATTTGCATTGAAAATAGCATTTGAGAACAAAAATGTGGTGCTTACTTCATTGAGAAGTCGGTTGTTGGGAAGCAATCTGGCAGTTTCTGAAGGGAGAACCACATGTCTGGAGATGACACACAATGCCCAATCATCAAAATAATCCATTAGGGTGAAATAAAACCCTAATTATAGATATTCAACTCACCACCTAGATAGCCAGCAATCAAGCATACCCACACTCAAAGATAAAACTATAAATATCTCAAAGAAACTTTGATATGCATTATCTCAAAGAAACTTTGATATGCATCTGATTGTAACTGACCAAAAGCAGTTATCAGGAATTTATTTAATATATGCCCAAACTTCCAAGAAATTATTTGCAACGTAAGAACAACGTGGACACATCGTCTCCTTCTCTGCATTTATTTAATTACTTGGCATTTTAACTTTAAAGGGACCTACATAAATTCATAGAAAACCTTCAATCTAGACATCATTAGGTTGTCTTGGGTGGAGGGCCATGATGACAAAGAATTTCAAATACATCTTATAAGGAGATTTTGAAGTTAACAGATGTGATTGCAAGATTGGAACAGTCGTCCTCGACCGAGCAGGTAGACATTCGCTGGCCCTCTATAACACACAATTTCTAGGGTTATCAGCGGGCAGCTCTGACTCGAGAAGTGCCTGGGAGACACACTCTAATCCCTGTTCGCACTGTTGAATTTCTTCGCAAGATATCTCATCGTCAGGCATGAATGCATGATACACCATCAATGCCATATTGTTGTCACTGGAATATTGCCTCTGCTTCTCTTCATGTCCAAACAGGGAATTCATCTTCCGAGGGATTGCACTGAATATCTTCTTGTTCTTTATGAGGCCGAATATTTTCTTGTTCTTGATGTGGCCGAAAACAACAACCTTACTCTTCATTGCGTGGGTTGCTTTGCCCTTGACAGCACATGATTTGGATTTCAGCAATCCGCTGAGGACTGCCCACAACTGCTTGACTACAGAAGGTGCCTCTTCTATCTTCATAATTCCTTCTGAAATTTAGAATTCAGTGCGATGGCGCAGTATATAAATAGTAATAAGTTAGGTCTGTGGCCGACAGACATTCCCAACGGAGAATGCAATTGATTTGCTCCTCCCCGGCCTATATATATATATATAAAACAATTTGTTCGAGCATTCGTATTAAAAATCATAACATACAGATAACCTTGAAGTTAAAATAAATATTAAAGAAAAGGAAGTCGGTTAGTCTATTATGTCCCTGCTGTTTCACAAAATCTGGACATTTCTTGTTTCTCTACTTAACTTGTTTCCATAATCTGATTCTTCATTTTGTGATGATGAACCACACAAAAATTTGATATAAATCCGAAAAGTATTAACTCAATAATCAATTTTTAATTTGTGACTATTATTACAAATATTTTACAATATCTGATAAAAGTTAAATTTTATCCTTCACTAATAATTATTCATAATTAAATTAATTATACCTACCTATATAATTAATAATAAAATTCTACCTCTAAACCTAATTAATAATAATAAAATTCTACCTCTAAACCTAATTAATAATGCACAATGATAAAATATCTAATAGCTAATACCATTTCCTTGCTTTTCTTACAAAACTTCTTAGCACAGCTAAGAGCAATGAAACGCAGCGCAGGATGCTTCGATCAGAGATTAATAACTAAACAATAAAATTCTACCTCTAAACCTAATTAATAATGCATAATAATAAAATATCTAATAGCTAATACCATTTCCTTGCTTTTCTTACTAAACTTCTTGGCACAGCTAACAGAAATAAAACGCAGCGCAGGATGCTTGGATCAGGGAATAATAACGAAACATTCAAAGTTGCGTTTAATGGACCATAGCCACCAAGAGTTTATACATGGATATCGAAGTTGCAAAATCAACAAAGAGTTTATACATAGCGATCAAGAGTTTATACATGGATATCAAAGTTGCGAAATCAACTAAGAGTTTATACAAAAATCACACAGTCGAGTTTAATGGGCGATAGCAACACAGAATTTTTATATGTATCTCAAAAGAATGAATACCTAACATGAGAAGACAGAACCAGAAACGAGGAAAATGCACAATGGTACAGTAAATTGTTGTTTCTCGACATTAAAAACAAACTTACGAAAACAAGGAACGGTGAGTTCCCTGTGTTCGTCGCAGTCCATCTGCTTGGCCTCCTCGTCTGCAACTTTAGACGTTCCATATCCATACAAGAAAGAACGTTCATGAAACACCTCGGTCCAACATCTCCCGATATCGTCGGTAAGAATTTTGTTTTTGCAAAACCATTTGGCTGCGAAACTTTCTAATGAAATCCTCCGCCAAAATGTCGATCTCGTCCTCGACCGAGCAGGTAGACATTCGCTGGCCCTCTATAACTGACACACAATTTCTAGGGTTATCAGCGGGCAGCTCTGACTCAAGAAGTGCCTGGGAGACACACTCCAATCCCTGTTCGCACTGTTGAATTTCTTCGCAAGATATCTCATCGTCACGCATGAACGCATGATACACCATCAATGCCATATTGTTGTCGCTGGAATATTGCCTCTGCTTCTCTTCATGTCCAAACAGGGAATTCATCTTCCGAGAGATTGCACTGAATATCAGAGAAAATAATTGACGGAGAAATTTTTTCAAAACACAGTACGCCTCGTATCCCGTACGCCTATCTCAAACACCTGATATTCCGAGAAGATGAAACTATTTGATGCCAAATGAAACGCCCAAACCGTTTGGGCAACCCTTTTGAATCAACGATCTACGGCTGAAATTGTTGCAATCGTCTAACATATAATCGTGTGGCTTACAAGATGACAGGTAGGCAGAGAGGGGAGTTGATCTCAGAGGGAACGCCTTACGGCGTAATTATATTAAAATTTTAATACTAAATTTTAATTATATTGAAATATTACAATATTTTATTTCAAATTTATTCCAAAGCCTTTAACCTAATTTAACTTGAATCAATTTCAGTTACACCTCATAAACCTCTTAAATTATTATTTACTAATAATATGAGTAGATAATTAATTTATACTAACATAAATAATTAATTTATATTAAAATAACTAATTATTTGTAGATAATATTCATAATATTATTATTAGTAAATAATTAATTCATAATTATACATTTAATAACAGCTAGATTAGTCAAACCCTAACAAACAAGCAATTATTCTAGATAATATAGAACTTGATATTATTTAATAATAAAATTTTAATAAATAATAATTATTTAACTAATATATAACATCGAGTTTTTAACTAAATTATTAAACAATTTAACTAGTTAATGGCTATTTTTCAAAAGGCTAACTCTGGGCATGATACATCCCTACTATTTATTCACTCCGAATCCTCAGAATAAACCACATTAATTGGTTCAAAATGTAGATCAAATCCCAACAATATAATTAACGTGAAACACTAATATCTACATTATAAATCATAAAAATTTTAAATCTAACAACATATAACTTTACAAAAACTTTAATTGGAATTAATTTTTTAATTTTTACGAATTATTTAAAAATCAAAACATTTTATTTAGAGAGAATACACTATAGTCTACCTTCTACCAATACAATAATATAAATACTTAATATATTAATATAAAAATAAACTTAACCCAAAAAACACTTAAATATATCATACAACATATTTAAATCAATTTATCATGTTAATCTCGTGTTAACAATTATTGCACTTTGACTTTAAATATCATAAACAACTTTTTTAGCCAATTCATGAAGAAGCTTCCATATCACTGAACGTGCCGTTTGAGAAAAATTGCCTTAGTAACGTATTCTTAAAATGATAAAAGATCATTGCATTATTTGATCCAACACGTCTTTATGATTAGTTTGAGTAGCTTTGAGCTATTGTACTTTGACCACATTGAAAATAAACATTAATATACATTATTGAAACATTATTTTTCGTGGGAGAGAAATGTGAGTGGTCTCTTGTGCTTCACAAAAGATGAATAACATTATTAATATAAACCAAATCTCGAAAGAAGTGGAATATTATATATAATATTTTATTGTTATATATTTTAAGTTAGATTTATTTTAATTTTGGATTTATTAAATCTAGACAGATTTGATTTTTTTTATGAGTTTGATATATCATAGTTAAGATGAATTTAAGTTGGTTTAATTATTAATTTTTTCGTTTAATTTGTTTTTTATGTAATTTCAATAAGTCAAAATGTTTTAATTAATAATTTTATTTTTATATAATTTCACTAGATCAAAATATTTAGATAACATATTATAACATACATTACAATATCTCTTCTATATTAAGATGGAGAGTGTCTCTTGGCCAATATATATATATATATATATATATATATATATATATATATATATAATTTTGATTGTGAAATGAGAGGTGTTTTTTCAGCATGTGGTATTGATGAACTGTTGTTTTGGCCTATGGCATGGTATGATTAATAATATCCATAGTAAAGCGGAGTGAGTATCTATGGTTTAAAAATCTTGTTATATTGTAAGTATTATTTTGATTGCGAAATAAGAGATGGTTTTGGGACATGGGGTATTGATGAGCCATCATATTGGCCCATGTTATGGTATGGTTAATAATATCCATGGTAAAGTTGGGGTGAATATTCATGATTAAAAATATTGGTATATTGTAAGTATTAAGTTTTTACGTGCTTACTAATGAAATTTAAATATGTCTACAAAAATATTATTTTAATTTATATGGAAAAATGGATCTTAATTTATATCTACTATTTATATCTTACATATTTTAATGTGATAGAAGTGTGGATATATCTCAAAAGTAATTATAATCCTTTTTTTTTAGATTTAATAAAAAAAATGTTATAAAATTAAAGTCAAATAAAATATTATGATTGTGAAATGAGAGATGGTTTTTGGGCATGTTGTATTAATGAGCCATGGTATTGGCCCATGGTATTGCAACAAACCTATTTACAAGTCAATAATATCTATGGAAAAGTGGATGTGAATATCCATGGGTGACATATTGCTATATTGTAAGTTTATTGTAAGTATTAAAGTTTTTATGTGCTTATTAAATTTAAATATGGTTACGAATCATTATTTTATTTTATAAGATAAAATGGATCTTAACTTATTGTTGCTGCTTTATAAGTATATATATATATATATATATATATATATATTGGACTAATTCTATTAATCAAAAATATGATACAAGAGACAGAAAACCGGCCATCGGCCACCGGAAATGATAAGACTATCAACCTCAGTTCCAGAAAAGGAGTGAAACAAGCACGAAGCTAAAACATATGGCTGGAAGCCAAAAGACTGACTTCTACCCAAAATGGGCAGAAGCCTCAACACGAAGCTTTTTCCCTCTCCTTTATTTGACTTCGACCCAACCATCCTAGGGTGAATGAGAAATGGCAACTTGAAGATTGGGGATCTCCACAGGGGGGCCCTCCTTTTCTGAATCAGAGGAGGAGGTCATATGGACGCGTTTCTGGGCGATGGCTGGATCGAAGGAATGCGGCGGACGATCGGTGGAAGGAACCCCTGAAGGAGGGGATTGATCCAATTCTGCACCGCTACCTTCATCTTCAGAGCTAGAGGATTCAGAATCCACAACTGGAGGAGGAAAGTAAGGAGCCCATCATTTGGGCTTGGGCTTGGAGAGGTTATCCTTATTCATTTTTGCCGGGAGAGAAGGGTAGGAGTTCTGCAAATGCCCTGATTGGTGGCAGTGGCGGCAACAGAATGCAATATTTTCGTAATCCAATGTCTGAGTCCAGACAAAGTCGTTGATCTTGAGATTGATTTGTTCTGGAAGTCCTTTGCTCAAATCTAACTATGCACATATTCTGGCATATGTGTAGAGACCTTTGAGATCCCGCCAATAATCTCCCATAATGAAACTGCCCAGGGTGTTGCCTATAGCTTTATACACTGCACTGTGCCATAAGTGGGCAGGTAAGTTTGGAAGCCTGATTCATACAGGTGTCCCGGTAATGACTGCAGTTGCTGGATCAAAATCTGGGAACCAAGGAGTCAAGAAGAGCCCTGCAGTTCCCTTGAACCAAGGGCCTTATTTTAAAGCCTTTTCATAATGCTTATTGTCCTCAAATAGAACAATGAAGTATCCTTTTGAACAGAAGCTGATTTTACAATGATGAGTCCAGTTTGCATGGATCCATGCATAGAGATCTTGAGATCGCGGCCATAGTCCGTTAAATCTACAAATGATGGCTCTTTTTGCAAAATCTTGAAGTTGGATAGCAGGACCTTCATGGGTGATTTCAACAGAGGGAACTTCCTCTATCTTGTCAATCAAAAAAGGCTGGTTTTGGGTGCTCAGAGTGTACTGCATCTTTGTAAGAGAAAGGAGGAGCAGATGATGACTGTCCCGTTGCACCTCCTCTCAAACGAAGGGTTAACACCAAAGAGCAGTTTCTGGTAATGTTGTAAGAAGAGAGGGGAAGAAGGTCTTCGAGTTGTTTACCTTGAAAGAGAAGTCTCTGAAGGCCTGAAGGGATCCCAATCCGTCGTTCTAGATCCAGTTTGAGATCCAGCACCAAATCTGAAGAACTGACCCATTGCAGGATGGTTCTGCTTGTAGGTTGAGAAATTTGGATCTGGAAGGAGTCAAAGAAGTGCCTAGACACAGTGTTAGGGCCTCTTGTGCGTCCGAGAGAAGATCTGCCATGGCAATGATAGGGAGGGGATTTCTCCTCTGCAAGCATATCTGGCGAGTTCGAGAATCCGATCCGCTGCTTGCTTACGGCATAGATGAAATCTGAGGGATCTTCACCATTAAGACTTATGCACCTTTTTGTTTGCAGATCGGCATGAGGGCTTGGCTGAAAATCGTGTCGTCCTGTGTGAGGGCAAGAAGGCTGCATTTTTTGTCTTTGCATAAATGCTCCGTGGAGGAGATCGGTGGCCTTGGCAAGATCGGACCACGCAGGGATCGATTGAGGCTGCATTTTTTGATTTCAAGCAGCATCTTGGGTCGCTGCGGACTTCCTTGGAGAGTGCGTGCTGAGTGGTGAAGAGGATTGTCGACGGAGGTTACAAGAACGATAGCGCGCGTGGAATGGTAAGGAATACTGCCGAGGAAACCAGCCCCAGCCTGTGGGTCGAAGGAAGTCGACCGTAGTGATCTGCTGTTGGAGAGGCCCATTTCTCCAAACCCTCGATCCTGTCGTAATATATGTTGTTTGCACGATGATTTATCCTTTTGTCCATAAGTTATATGTTTTAATGCAATATGTATATTATAATTTTTTTTTATCTAAAAAATTATTAGTAATTTTATTAATAACAATAAAATTATAATGTAACAAATTGAATTTTATTATTTTTAACTTTTTATAATAGGCACTACAACATCTCTCCCATAATAGACTCTATATTACTTTTAACGAACATGTAAATTCAACCTAATAAACTGACATGTAATTGATTTAAAAAAAATATATATCTCTTTGTTATTTTTAAAAAATAAAAATAAATTATATGTATAATATTTTTAAATTTAAAAAAATATATAATATTTTCTATTTAATTAAATAAAAATCATATTCATATTGACCTTAGAAAGTCTATCAAAATATATATCCTAAATTCAAAATAAATATGTTTCTTAATCAACATTAACATATTGACATTAACAAGTCTATCAATCTATCTATATATAAAAGATGATATCCATTTGAATGTGTGATTTTTTTTAATGATTTGAAAAATATATTAAAAAAAGAGATGATATCCATTTGAGTTTGTGGTTTTTTTTCAATGATTTGAAAAATATATTAAAAAAATAGAGATGACATCCATTTGAATTTGTGGTTTTTTTAATGATTTGAAAAATATATTAAAAAAAAGAGATGATATTTATTTGAACGTTTTTTTTAAGGATTTGAAAAATATATCTAAAAAACCAGTAACATTGACCCTTATAAATTGAATTGATTTTTTGAAATAATTTTAATATTATATAAATAAAAAATGTTTTATAAAAATTTGAGTGTGTGGTTTTGAAAAATATATTAAAAAAATAGAGATGACATCCATTTGAATTTGTGTTTTTTTTTAATGATTTGAAAAATATATTAAAAAAAGGAGATGATATTTATTTGAACGTTTTTTTTTAAGGATTTGAAAAATATATCTAAAAAACCAGTAACATTGACCATTATAAATTGAATTGATTTTTTGAAATAATTTTAATATTATATAAATAAAAAATGTTCTATAAAATTTAAATTAAAATAAATTATATTTTTTTGGGGATATATTTGATTGTTTTGTTTATGAGGTGTTATTCATTTGAAATAATGTTTTTTCTTTAAGGATTTAAAAAATAAAATAAGTAACATTGATTTTAGAGGTTTATTGGTAGTTACTTAGAGGTTTATTGGTAGTTACCTATAGGTTGTTGGGTTTCTCTAGAATTAAAAAAAAAAAAAATTACTTAATAAGTGAAATTTTTAATAGAATTTATGGTAAAGAGAATAAATATTATTTATTTGATTTTTCTTTTGTAAAAAATATAAAGATATTTTAAGTTATGAACAAAATAACAATATAAGAATTTATGGGTAGGTGGCTACCTTGAGGGAAACTAGACTCCCAAGCATTTTAATATACAGAGCTCTGCTCCTAACTTTAAGTTGTTTATCAAATAGTATAACAAAAAGATATCCTACCTAAATTAGATATCTATGACTTTATAGTAATATTTAAATGGAAATAAATAAATTGGGAGTACCCATGCCAAGGGTCAGGTGTGAGTTCCTCCTCATCCCACACATCTTCATAGCTTCCAACTATCTTCTCTTGGTTATGAGAAGAAGATGAAGGTTTGATCTCATTCTCTCAAAGAAATGGGTTGGGTTGAGTGCTTGCTCACTCCACTTCCTTTCCTTAATTTTCTATTTCTTTAGAGACCTAGGTGATTGAAGAGGAAGTTCCAAATACAACCTTGCACATTACTCTGAATTTCCCTTCAACGATTTTGATTGTGTGCAACATATCTTAATGGTCAACCTCAGTCTTCTCTAATTATTTTTATGAGAGTCTTCACCATTCAATCAATTTATGCAATTTAAAAAAAATTGGTTTCTCTTATGCATGAATGGTGTAGGTCTATGGCGTAGCCTTAGACTTCCTCCAAAAACACAACTTTTAGGGTCTCTGTCTCTTCTTCGACACTTCCTCCTCTAGCCTCTCAACTTCTTGTTTAGCCTCCTCCAAGCATTTTCCATTAAAAAAAATATTTTCCTCCCATGCTTCCCCAAAAATTCATGATGGATGATTTTTAAATTGCTAATAATTTTGATATTTATACACAAAAATTATAATATGAATGTTATTGTACCTAACTTTTTAACTTGCTAAGTCTAATTGTTCTATGTTTTTTCCCTTTTCATTGAAATTTGGTAATACAATTCAACGGGAGATCATTATTTTTCATTATTTAAAATGCATTTTTGAATGCATAGATAGGTCCAAAGCCCCAAAAAAACCCAAGAGCACTCAATTTATATAAATTTAACAAGTCAAATTTGTCATCCCAACAATTGATGAATAGTTTTTGAGTAAAACTCATTAAAAAGTATACCTAGAAAGGGAAAAAAATCTTAAAATGTTTAGAACGTGCTTTTAAACTTAGTAAACTTAATTGGGTGGTTGAGTGCCAATTTTGTATTTTTTAGTACTCACTTATCAAACAACATTGGGTACCATTGGAAAAGTAACATTTATGAGATGGTGCCATTTATTTATTTATAGGATAATGAATAACATTTATGAGATGGTGCCACAATTTTATATGATAATGAGGAGAATTATCAAAAAAAAATTGAGTTTAATTTTAGTTTTTCATATTTGTAAAATGGAGTTAATTATTTTGAAGTGAAGTCTAATTATTTTATGTTGTTGTTTTGTTTTTTGTTTTTTTCCGTCTGAATCCAATGATATAATTCTTAGTGAGATCACTATTTTTTAATGCTTGAAAAGCATTCTTAAATATATTTAGAGCCTTGAAAATCCCCTAGGTGTTTAGTTTTTATAGATTTAACAATTGAAATATATTATCCCAACATTTTTTGGCTAGATTTCAAAGAAAAACTCATAAAAAAATATGTCTAAGAAAGGGGAAAATGTAGAATGTTTAAACTATGTTTTTTTTCCCAATGGAAAAAACCTAAATTTAATTCAACTTTTGAAAAAGGAACAAAAATACATTTTGTAGATGCTATCTACATTCAGTAAGGGTAGTATCTCAGCTTATGTGCTTAAGAAAAACTAAAAATATAAAAGAAGACATGAGAAGTTGAGTGTTGTAGTAATCACTTAACTTCTCTTTCTTTCCTTTCTTTCTCTGAACTTTCTTCCATCCCCTTGAGCATGAGTAAACTAGAATCATAGCCAAATCACTCACAGATATCTTTGTTGGGGTTTCTTCGTTTGAATAATAACTTTTTGAAACATTGACTCTCTTTATTCCTATTGTCCCATCCTCTTTGTGTGCCACCATTTTCTATTGATATGGTTCAAGGTTCGCTTCAGATTCCCTATTATTATGCTTATGGGTTGCATTCCCAACATGTACCTAAGTACTCCCTTATTCTTGGTTTAATGGGCTCTCAATGATTTCCCCTTCTCGATCCTCCATGATGAAGGGTTCAAAAGGTTTCCATCCTTTCGTTTTGTAGTCCTGCCCCTTTTTATTTTTTTGATGTTTTTTAAACTAGGGGCAGGTGTCCTGCAAATGTCTTATTGGTAACATGAGTGAAATCTGAATGCCATATTTTCAAAATCTATAAATTGGGTCCACTAGAAGGTTTTATGTTTTATCTAAATGCAGTAAGGTATATCGTTACTTAAGTCTATTTCTACACACATTCTCATGAAGGTAAATAAACCTTTCTTCATTCTCCTGAAGTCTATCTTTATGAATGACCCCAAATTGTTTCCAATATCCTCGAGAACCTTGTGATACCATAAAAGAAGGGGAATATTTGGTAGCCTCACCCATATGAGCATTGTTGAGACCACCACTGTTGTGGAATCAAAATCTTGGAACCAAGGGGTGATGAAAATCCCTGCATTTCCCTAAAACCAAGGCCCTACTTTCAAAACTCTCTCCAAATATTCATAGTTATCAATCTAAACATTGAAAAATCCTTTGAATATAGATATATGTCACAGTTGTTGGTCTAGGTTGTAAAAGCCAACTGATGGAAAGCATTGGATCTGGGCCAAACACAATGAATCTACAAATCATTGCCATTGATTGGAGAACTGGAATAATAATAATAATAATAAATAAATAAACAAATAAAATAAAAAAATAAAAAATAAATCAAATAAATAAATTAAATTAAATAAAAAAAAATGATTTACCTCTATTAGGTTTACCTTCATGGTGGGTTCTTCTTGTTATTGTTTGAAAATGTAAGTTCCAAGATTGTATTGCAGCAGATCCAATAAACTAGAACCCTTACCCCATGCCACATCATTGTAGGAGACTAAGCCTCCTAGGTACTTGGATCCCTAAGCACCCCCATAACCTTTAATTCAAGAAAATGGTAGAATTTCTTCAAATATTCTAATCCTTTAACTAAGTTAGATCCTGAATTTGCTTCCCTTCATGAAGAAGATGTGGTATATATGCAAGAAAACCATGAAGAAGATGTGGTATATATGCAAGAAAACCAATCGGTTATCTATATTCTACTTGAGATTCACCATAAGATCTAGATCCGAGACCCAAAAAAGGAAGGATTCACATTAGAGGTCTTAATAAAAATTTGAAATTCCTCCCCCTATTCTATCTCTTCCAACCCTCCACCCAACCTATATCGATAAGGATATGGGGTTTTTTGAAGGTGGATTTGCACCATTCTGAAGGTTTTTGAGGTTGTGTAAGCATAGATCTAAACTTGCAGCCCAAAAGGACTTGAAAAAAGGGGCGATACCTACCTTATCCATTTTAATACCTGACATCCGTTCAAAAAAGACATGTAAAAGATCATGTGATATGCTCGACCAGACATCTTCATCGGAGAACTGCACCCTACAAAGAAGAGGAAATCCCTTTGGGATCTTGACTGTGAGTTTAATAAATAGAGTAGGTAGTCCCACATCCGCTAACACCTCATATCCCACTTCCTAACCATTTGAGGGTGTTAAAGAATTGTGAGAGCTTGAGGAAGATGGTGACCAAACAACTCTCGAGATCACCTAGATCAGCCTTGAATGATAAATTGTGATTTCCTTCTCTGTTCGGAAATAGTCATCAAATGCTTGGCTCAACTGCGTGGCAGGAGGCCATACATGACAAGAAACCATAAGCTCTTCCTATGGTAGAAACCTTAATACGCAAATCGAGATCCATTTTTGTCCCCCATTTAGACTATGATTTATTTCATTATCAAACTACTTTTATAATAGAATAACTTAGAAATCAAATTTCTGAAATGTTTCATTGTTGTAACCCATTATTGTATGATTGGTTGCATCTACTACAAATTGTTAGTATAAATGAATTTTGCTTCATTTCAATAGTGAATTTTAAAGGTTTCATTGAGAGGCATTGATCCTTTAGAGTCTTTGGGTATTTTTAACCAAAGCGACATACTCATGATAATAGTTGCACTTTAAAGGAAGTTATAGAACTTGTTGGTGACTCCAATCACCCATATTAATTTGAAATGCTTTCAGGAGGCCTTTATATAGATCCACTTTCACACATATTTTGACACAAGAATACAAATTTCCTTTTGGTTCTAATAGATTATGAATCAACTCAATTCGTCCCTAATGGCCATAGGGGTGCTTTCATCCTAGAATATTAAAGGGAAGTGAGAAAACCCAAAAAAATAGGTGTCATTGTAGTCTCCTATTCGAGGTCGAACTAAATAAATCAATGGGATAAAAAAATTCCCTTAGATCACAAAGAATAAGATTCAAAGTCAAAATTCAATCTCTATCCTTCCCATCTTGAGAATTAGCATATTCTCAACCACATGTAAAAAAAAATACCTAAATTTGAATATGGGATTCTTAGCACTAATTTGGATTGGATCAATATATTATTTTTCATCTATCTCAATTCTTTTAGAGTGGAAATTTGGAGGAACCAGCTTGGAAGGTCATTTTTATTGGTAATCCTAGTTTGGAAAATTTCAAGTGAGAAACTTTAATATCTGTCATGATTCCTTAAATGACCACTTTTTGTTGTCTCTAACTTATTAAATACTTATATTACATAATATACACACCAATACCTTTTCAAGGAAACAATAATCACCTCAATCACAGCTTGTATGAGAAATATATGCCTCTCGAAAGTTGACCTATTGAAATTGACTAGCATAATTCAAGAGGATGCCATGTCAACCCCTCATTACTCATGAAAACTAGGGCTAGCCACGTGGAAATTATGAATAATACTCTAAAAGGGCCGAGTATTAACTCATATTTAGGATTGAATGGGATAAATTTAACCCCTACTTAGTTATTGGGTTGTGTTATAACTAGGTCACTAGGAGGAAATTGGATCTCATTGTATTTGAGTGCATTATGTTCCATTAATGGCTAAAGTATATAAGAGTGGATAGAGAGAGATAGAAAATAGAGAGGATTTTCTCATTGTAGCATCCATGGGCCATATGTCTCACTCATTTATACTTTCATCCACTGCCATTTAGAGAAAGAGAGAGCAGAGAAACCGCACCTTCCAACTAGGTTTTCTTCTATAAGGGTTTCCAGATCATATCTTCTGTTATTATGATTGTGAGTGATTTTGTGTATGTTTTTTTCTTTGTTTATATATTGCATTCATGAAAACAATAACTTAATAATTCTAGAATTCTAAAGGAAAGAATCATCATAGTGTAGATTTCTAATTTGGACTATAAGTTTATCAAATCTGTTGTAACGAACAATCTAGTGGATTATCCATGACACTTTATGAATGATATTGGTATTATAGAAAGTTACTTTGGGTATTTTGTGTGAATTTGTAGGTGATCCACATCATTTTAAGCAGAAAGTCATAAAACACTAGCCATGGATGAAAAATCTATAAATAAACCTTAAGGTGTCGTAGAGGAGAGGTTCTCAAAGTTGAAAGAATAAGTCATATAATTACCTGTAACATGAATCTCCTTATGGTGGCTTTGGAAAACAAGTTGGGAATTGGAGAATGTGGAGTTTCCAACTTAGAGGTCAAATCCAAGGGGGAATCGATGGATTGAGAAGAACCAAAGAGGGAGTCTAAGAAATAACCTAGAAAGGAACAACCTAGTTTGAGTCTCATGAACCATTCACATTCCCTATTCAAGATGGAAGTGAAGGTTGAAAACAAACAATGTCAAGGTAATATTGACACTATAGAGTTAAATCAATAATTACAACAATTAATAGTTTATTTTAGTGTTCATCAAGTAGAGGAAGAATAGAAATTTATTTCACCCATTTGAAACTAAAGAGCCATTCCCTGACATGGTCAGAAATCCATATGGAAGCCTTGTGTTGGAGGGGAATCCTCCAATAACTAAGTGGGAGAATTTAAAAACTCGCATAAAGTCTTAGTTCTACCTTATCAAGTATGTAGAGGACCAATAAATCTAGTCGAATTACTTTAGAAATATATTGAAGAAAAGTGTACAAAAGTACACTGTGGAATTTAGGAAAATGGAATAATGATGGGTATCTCCCAAAAGAATCTATACATACTACACAAGTGTCCATGGGTCCACAAAACTAGTTATGGAAGAAATTTTTGTTGTTCAAACCAACAAAAATGGATGAGGTTTATGTATAAGAATATTAATTGGAGAACATAGGCCAAAAGAAAGGGAAATAAAGTGGGTAAAAGCAGAAGAAGCATCAAGAAGTTTTCAAAGGAAGTGGAAAGGGGGGAAATAAAAAAGACAATAGCCACAACAAATCAATGCAAAGATCCCAATAACCACTAATTTAATATTCCAAATAGAAATTTTACAAAGATAATCAAAGACATGCACAAAAAAAACAACACAATAAATTTCAACAAACACCCATGAACAAAAAAATGCTCTGGAACACCCAAAATGGCCAATTTTATTATAAATAAATTGTTGGAGAACAATAAAATTGGAAATAGTGCACCTTGGCTTGCTCAAGGCAATCTACAAGCCTCATGTGATCAATCTCCAAATGCCCAACTGTTGTAATAATTTGACCATCTAGAAATATTTGTTGGCCCAGTTTTTCTGCACTGCTCAGTGACTTGGTACCCTGATTTGGCCCCTCAAAACTAACCAAAAAATTATGTAAATTTGGGGATGTGATCCTTGTCAAAAGCACATAAAAACACCTAAAGGTTTTCTCTTGTTTTGACCCTCCAAATTTGACCCCAAATAGCTTGGCCCTCCTCAAATACTAGAATGCTTCACCTGTAGTAGAAAATGATGAATTTCTACTCCAAAATGCTAATAATCTCCCCACAATTTCCCTCCAAATGAAATCCTAGCAGCTCAGCCCCTAAATCATCCAACCAACACTCCACAAAACAATCACCCAAGAGAACTGCGCGTGCCTGTGAGAGAGACGAGGTAGCAAGCTTCAACAATTCGTACAATAATGAGGGAATCCCTTTTGCCTCCCAAAATCTCCCTCCTTTGGCTGGAATATGATCAAGAACACCCCTGCAGTAATAGAGACCCCAACTTTCGTCACTAATCCTCCCAATGATTGTGTGGCCTCGACCTCTGTGTCTCAGTTAAACCAGAATGGCGTAATGTTATGTGATGCCTCTCTCCCAACCTCCAAATAAGATAGAAACACTTCCTAAGGTGGCACTCAAGGTCCACCTAAGAGATGGTTGAGCTTCACTCCTTGGGAAGGTCTTGTTCTAAGCAGGACTTGTAACGGGGTTGAACAACTAGAGTAACAATGGATAATCAAATGTAAAAAAGCCTCTAAAATGAGAGCCTCACCTCTAATTATGGCTAGCCATCCCTCATGCTCCTTGTGGGCTCCACCCATCAAATTCCCTCTCTCACCCAATTCGAATTCCTCCAACGGGTGCGTATTCCCTTGGAGTGGTCCCCACTCTCCACTTCTCATCAAATTTCTTGGCTTTTCTAATTTTTGGGGGTGGAAACTTTATAATTTTTTCTTTTTCACCCACTTTTCCTAAGTTTATATGCCAAATATTTATCAACTGCCAAAAATTGAAAATTTGAGAATTTCCTTAGCAAAATTATTAATTGGGGGCATTTTAGTCCTCCCCACAAAAAATTGCTTGTCCTCAAGCAATTCCTGAATAAGAACCCCCTCTATCAGCTTACCCAAATGGTTACTACAAAGGATACCAAGGTCCCAAATGTGGCACTGAGTCATCCCTATCCCCAACACTATCATGTCATGAAGGAGTCCCTTAATGCTAGGACCCAAAGCCGTCCTGGTCAACGTGAAGCACCCATTTCTACACTCACTTTCCAACCTGTTATAGGCACCTGAATCCCTCTGTATACCATCAGTAAAGAAAGCAACGTGATCATATAAAGCCATGTTTGTCTCCCTGTGCATATGCTTCGTTGATTCATTTATCTCATGTACTTAAAGGGTGGGCAACTGAAGATACAATCCAACTCTTGTGGAAATAAATCCTTGTCCCCACAAGCTTCCGTTTAACTCGCCCTGTTGGTCATCCCTCCATGTTGGTGAAGTCCCCCGTGCCAATAAAGAATCACTATAATCCAATGGAAGGTTAGAATGATCTCCCCCTATCAAATCCAGCTCACCCCTAAAGGTAGTTGAATTGTCAAGTACTCTGATCCCATGGTCCCAAGCCCATTTCAAGAAGAAACTATCCTGTAGACCCTGCAACACTCTAGTCATGACTAACTATCTAACATGCTTGTACCATAGCATCATCTCCTACAACTCTTGACCATAATATATGTGATGATCAAGGCTATGCCCAACGTGCCAAGGGGACTCAGCAATGTTCGTGCCTATCATTCCATGGTTGACCCCAATCCTAAACAACCACCTGCCTCTCCATATGATGAAGACCTTAGTGATTCCCCATGTGTTAACCTGATAATGAACCACATCATCAGCTATCCCAACCATACTCACTAAGTAATGGAGTGTCCCCCACATCAATTGGATCCCTAGTTCCCATAACCATACTGGAGGTCCACGACTCCCACACCTCATGGGTTGATGTTGCATAGCACTATGACCTACTAGAGGCCATCTGGTCCTCATCTCTGACCCATGTATGTATACCATAGGTGGACCCTAAGTATCACGAATCTTTCCCAAGCATGTCAATCTTCCCTGCTCCTACCAGATCGTGTAGTGGAATCCACTATCCCAATTCCTGATGATACACCTAGACACTGCTCAAAGTTTGGGTACCCTCCTATAGATGAAGTCTACCATCCACTGTCCCTTAGGCTCCTGTACTGCCTCAGACTGTCTCGCCAGAAGTGCATCATGCAGCTCCCTCGCAATTGAATCCCCAAGTGTGAGTTCAAAGATGAATGGTATACCACCCTTGTAGAATATGGCATCATCTCCTATCCCATGGCTTCCAACTTGTGTACCGACCCTACTCCTCCATCAAGGAATCCGTATCATACCAATGATGCACTAAATCCCATAGAGTCATCGCAAGAAAGTCTCCCAGGTCATTCTATCCACAATGAAGGCCTTGATAGGACACAACACAACTCTCCTCAACTGCCTGCGATGCCAATGAGTGAGAGATGCGTGGGTTCCGATGGGTATGATCAGGAACCCATGAGTACACTTTCGACCCATCCCATGACCGATCCACTCTCCCAATCTAGGTATGTCCATCCCAATGGCATGCCTAACATCCTCTTCAAGAAATATCCCTACTAGTATCACTCCCTTAGTCTGCAATGTATCCCCACACACTATTGCATATAGCCAGGTATCCTCATGTCCCCTAGCATACAACTACACAAAATTACACATCTCTGTGCACCACTGAACCCTGCTACATGTTATTGCATCATCCCAGATCAACTGGTATCCCTCCTCTATCGATGTTTCTGTCACTTTATGAGGTAATGTATTTTGATGTGAACCACTCCTCCGACAACTTAGTGTGACACTACACACCACTATCCACCACTGCGCACCTTCGTGCTTCACTTCATATTGTTGTGCACCACTGCATTCTCCTAGACACCCTTAGGTGTCGTGGTCTAAAGCTATGTTTGTAAGTATCAATATGAATCTTGTCATTACAATCACATCCACCCTTTCATCTCCATACTCTCATATGAGTAGACTAACCCTCCTAATCCTCCCTGAAAGATCTGATAGGAAAATCTCCCTATGTGCCTATGGTGGTGTCACTAGGGTGTTTCTCCTTGGTGACCACAATGCCCAATATATCCATGGGAAATCCTCCTCTCTATATTAGGAACTATCTAGTGGCCTGTTGATGCCACCTCCTCTAACAACCTCCCATCAAGGTACATTAATCATCCAATGACCCCACGCATGACCAATATGCTAAGATGACTCACAGAGTCTTTCGACTCCCTTCTCATCCCAACCTGTCACTGGTGTTGTCCAGAACTCTGATGGGAATATGAAAATGGGGGTGAGTCTAATCATCAGCTCCACCATCCTGGTAGTACCGTGACTAACCAAATCCATGAAGTGATGGGGAGTCCTACCTAGGTCCCAACGATGATCTAGCCCTCGAGCCCCTCTAGCAAACCATAGCCCCTACCGAACTGTGCTTCCGACCATGAATGTATGCAAGAACCTAGCCAACTCCACCAAGTACCAACTCAAGACTTCTTGCCACCCAACCCCATGAGAGGGATCAAATGCAAGAACCCACAAGTACATAACAAATCCATCATGAGAGTGTTGTGCCCTACGCAACTCATGTTACCTCGTCTCACTGGCCCGATCAACATATAAAATTTGTCTAGGTAACTCAGGCACTCTCCCTCCAATATGCAGATGAAACTTGATATTGTTGTAGGCCCCATCTACATAAGTTTGAATGGAGATACTGACTGGAAGTACTACAACTTTGTTGTCCGCCTGCCCATGTATCTACTCTCCATTGATGGCAAGTGAAAAAGATGACTTCCCAACCTCCTCTACCATGGGCTGAACTAGAGGCTCAAATTGTCCCTCCACAAGTAGCTCATTGAGCATAACATCCTCATCTAGCTCACGCTCCTCAAGGTGCTCTTCATTTTTTTGTGGGTAGCTATGGTATGAGAACTTTTTCACGGCTCTGGATACCTCTGTGCACATTAGCACCTCCCTAATTTGTTGTAGGTTTTCATCACTTGTAAATTAAAACACGGTCCTGGACACCTCATTAATGGATACCTCAAAAATGAATGGCACCTCATTAATGACGAACACCACATCATCAAATGGATCTATGGGTGTATGCTCCACTCTCTTCGTTAAGGTGTCAACTAGTGTTATCAAAGATGTCTCCAAAAATGGTGACTCATTTGCCACACTGGGTATATCGATGTGCCTCTCACCATCTGGCATGTCCTCCTGCTCAACCTCCTCCTCAATATTCTAACATCTAAATATCGGTCTCCACCAACAGAAATTCCCCCCAGTCTCACCCTCTAACTACCTGCATCTACAGGATGATCTCATCCTTGATCCATGCTTCTCCTCTGGCTCATCCAAAAAATGAGGCATGGTAGGACAACCAAATTGGCCATACATATGGGTGTTGTACTGTTGGGTTTTGAATGCATGCACATGGATTCTTTGTTGGGTATGACTCAACATCCCCACCATTTGTTGCATCCTCTCTAGGAACTATTGGTTTTTCCTCCTCAATTGTTGGTTCTACCTCATCAACTCCTCCATGATCCCCTATGTACTCTTCCCTTTCTGTGTCATTGGAGTGCCCATAAATTCACCAGTCACTATGCATGCATGGTAAAAACCTCCATGACCTTGCTAGCTCCCCCCACAGTTGGCCAAGATCATGCTTTGATACCACTATAATATTCCAAATAGAAATTTTATACAGATAATCAAAGACATGCACATAAATAACAACACAATAAATTTTAGCAAACACTCATGAACAAAAAAAATGCTCTGGAACACCAAAAATGGCAAATTTTATTATAAATAAATTGTTGGAGTACAATAAAATTGGAAGGAGTGCACCTGGGCTTGCTCAAGGCAAGCTACAACCCAAGGTAATGAATCTCTAAATGCCCAACTTCTGCAATAGTTTGTCCCTCTAGAAATCTGCACTAACCTAGTTTTTTGCATTGTTGGTTAACTTTCTACCCTAATTTGGCCCCTCAAAACTACCCAAAATATTTTGTAAATTTTGGGATGTGATCCTTGTCAAAAACCCTGAAAAACCCAAAAAAGGTTTTCTTTGGTTTTTACCCTCCAAATTCGACCCCAAATAACTTGGCCCTCCTCAAATACCAGAATGCTTCACCTGTAGTAGAAAATGATGAATTGTTGCTCCAAAATGCTAGCAATATCCCCAGAATCTCCCTCCAAATGAAATTGTAATAGCCATGTGAAAATTCCATGTAAAAATATATATAAGGCCACGGTGATGGGACATGTATTCCAAGCGGAATGGTGGGAGAAACATCCTAGTGGGCGTTGATTTAGTTTATTATGGCTAAGGGAATTGGCAAAGGCAATGGCTAAGGTTTTGGAAAGGAATGGGGCATTAATTGGAATTTATTTATGAAAATAATGGAAATTAGGAGAAAAAGGAGGTGAAAGGTCATAGGTTGCACGTGAGGATGAAAATGAAGGAAAATAATGGAAAAAGAAGAAAATAGAGGCCTCATTCATAAAAAGGCTTATGGGGATCAGTTGGTAAGCATTTGACAGGTTTTGGTGGATCTCTCTTCTATTCTCTCTCACTCATACTCTTGGATACTTTGATTTTTTTGGAACACTCTTAGACGATGTGGCATACATGGATTTTTAGAGCAAGAAGAAAAAGGAAGAGGAGGAAAGCACAAGATGGCATCAAGATCAACACTTACAACAATTTTTCTTACAGGTACCGAGTTGCATGTATGTTTTCCTCACTAGTTTTGGCATGCATAGCATATTCATGTGGTTTCTTGGTTATGATCTATCAATGGCATGGATGATTGCCTGTATTGGCAACTGATTTGCCTAGCCTTGCCATTTCCTGGATAGCCATGGAGATTGTGGGTTTATTTCCTTGTTTTGTTTTGGTTGGTTCTCATGTTTCCTTAGCTTGGGTTGAGTTATTAGTTCCTGGAAGCCTTGGTTGGAAAAACGCTCTAGAAGCCCTATAATGGCTTGGGTTGAGTTACTAGTCCCGTAGCCTTGGTTGGACAAATGCTCTGGAAGCCCTGTAACAACTTGGGTTGAGGTTTTAGTCCTAGAAGCATTGGTTGGAAAAATGCTTTGGAAGCCCTTGGTGGGTTGAGTTACTAGTCCTAGAAGCCTTAGTTGGACAAATTCTTTGGAAGCTTGGAAAAAGTTGTGGGTTGAGTTACTAGTCCTAGGAGCTGATTTGGAACAAATGTTCTGGAGCCCTGGAAGAAGGATAGAGACTGATTGGATGATGATTTTTGTGATGTCTGATCATGAGGTGGAATCACTATTTGATGGGTTGATGTGGATTGCCTCTAGAAGCCTTTGATGGTTTTTTATTATGTGTTCTATGAGATCCCACATTCATGCTTGGGAAATGGCACGAGGGTGAATGGATGAAGAGAGATTTGGCTCATCCATTCTACAGTCGGGTGGAATGTGGAAGTCCCATATCAGGTTTGGATTTTTCATCATTAATGAAAGGTTATTTCTCCTCCTATCTCTATGAGCATTTTGATGGATTATATGTGGTTTATATGGATTTACTTTCATTGGTGTTTCTATTGTTATTATGCTGGTTATGTGTATGTTCTATGACAACAACTATGTATGGATCTCATCAAGTTTTTACTTGTAAATGAATGAAAAATGTATCTGTGACCTAATGGATGGAATGGCAATTAATGTGATAAGGAAACAATGATTCATGGCAAATCTCAGATAAGTAGGAGACCCCTATGCTTAAAACTATTATTTACACCTCTAGATTACATATTCGTGATATGTTTGACAAATGCCTGTCATGGCTAGTAGGGGTCCAATCAAGGTCTTAAACAAGTATTTGCTTTAATACTATCATTTCCATGTTTTTTTACTGTTCTGTAGAGATGGTTCAATTATGGGCAGTGACCTGGGCTCTGGGCCTGGAAAAAGTGGTTCAAATCTCAGGGTCACTGGCATAGCACTGACAAATTTAGTCTCTGGTCATGGCAGACAAGCCTATGAGAGCAACTTTGGGTTTTTGGACACTTTCATGCCTATAGCATGAGAGTGACTGAGGCTTAAGTTATCCAAAAGTTCAGTGGGCCCAAGGGAAATATGTCTAAAGGATTGGATTGGTTCCTGAGGGTCCTGTAGCTAATGTTGAATGTCTATATGGTGTGTTTCGTTGGTTCCACTTCCTTAACATGACTTAGGAGGTCGAATCATATCATAGTGGTCTCTCGTCACATGCTTACCTTGGCTGGCCGATTGCTTGGGTAAATGTGGGAGGAGGGTGTTACAAAGTGGTAACAGAGTGTGGTTGTGCTCTCCTTGGGTGAATGTGTTGGTCATGCATGCATCTCAGTTGCATGTGTGTCTCTTACACTTGCATTCCATGTGTTTTTTTCATTGCATAATGTTGAACATGGTTGTAGAAAGGTTGTCATGAGGAACTTGATGTTGATTTGGTGGAATGCATCGTCATGAGTATATGACTTGTCATATGATGTTATATGTTGCTTACATGTTGTTATATTTCGATTGATTACATTCTTGTATGTTAGGTTTCGTTCTTGTATGTTTAATTACATGTATCAGTCTTGTAGGTTGGTTACAAGAATTTATTGCTTATGCTCGACTGCATGCATTCATGCGTATGTGTAGTTGATTAGGCATTTCTTATGCATGTTGATGGTTGCATGTGGCAATGTGTACAATGGAGTAGTGGTTGTTTTCATGCATGAGGTCATGGTTTTTGTGTTTGATATGGTCATGCATTAATGATTGGACTTTAGCTAGAATGATGTGTATATGGTTTTGTACTCATGTGTTATATGTCTACATGCAATTGTCATGCATGTATGGTCTTGGTTATAGTTATGCTTGAATAGTAGGTCAAGCATGCCTTGTGAAGTCATGGTATCTAATTTAGGTTATCAGGGTGATATTGATATGTTATGATGCTAACTTTTTGGTTGAGATAGAGTAGGAGATGTAGATAATCATAATGAGGTTGTAGCATTGGACTTTGGGGTAAGAGTAGATCATCATACATGTATTGTATGTTTGGCATGGAGGTATGTAAGTTAAGGATTGTTATATTCATTAGGTTTATGTACATGTCTTTTAATGTTATGGTTACATTCATGATAGATGTTAGTTGATTAGTGTAGTTATATGCACATGTGTTGGATGGTCAAGAATGATAGTAACTTGTAGTTGTATGCATTGCTATTATTGTTTTATATTAGATAACATGATGATTATGTTATATGTTGTTGATGAGCATGATGGGTTAACTTCTTGTTGCTATATGCTAGTAACTTGATGATTAGAGTTATTACATTAAGATCTTGATGTTATATGTATCATGCTATATCGATTGTCCTATGCATATTGTTAGGGTTACGAAATTTAGGTATGAGCCGACATATTTGTGATATGGTGTTATACTAATCTAGATTGACTTTGCATATGTGCGAATGATAATTATGTATGAGTTATGATGTAAAAATGTTAGCTAGTGACTATTTGAATATCATGATCTTGTTTATGTTTGAGTTAATATCTCGTAAAGTTATATTAGGTTAACTAGATTGATTGTGCAGACAAGATTGCCTCCCCTGAGATACATTAAGGTATGAACTTGTTTATGTCATCTAGCTTGTGATTGATTGTTTTATTATGAAATCTATTTGGTGTTTGTGTTTGGTGCCTAGTTGATTTATTTAACATGGTATGTTTTCAAGTTGGTTGAATGTTTGATGAATTTCATAATATGAGTATGTGTTCCAATGATCTTGTTTTAATGTGATTGTACTAACACATAAGTGTTGAGACAGTTGATATGTACTTGAATGTAGTTGACAGTTGTAGCATTATGTCTAATCACTATGAGTTGACTATGGGTTATGACACGATTGTTTGTAAAAGTTGATTTCAAATTGATAGATATTATTGTCTTGATATTTGGAACATGTGGTTGACATGTGTGAGTAGTTGCAGGAAACGTGTTTGGTATTAGTATGAAAAGGTAATATTTGATATGTTTATATAACTAATAGTTGGATGATGTGATAGTACATAGTAAGCCTCGATTGCAACAAGGTAAAAAGGGGTAAAATAAAGGAATTGGATAAGAATTCCTTTGGCTATGTTTGGAAACCCTAATTCCAAATGAATGAGTGCCTTTCATACAAGAAGTCTTCTTAACCTTGATTTTGTCTGACATTATGTGGATATGTGCTATAGTCATGAACATGTACTTGACAGGTATATTAGCCAGTCTCTAGTTATAGGTGGATTTGTCAAGGGAATTAGAGTCCCTTGAGAGATGGCGTGGATGTGTTCAGTTGTAAGAAAAGTGCTTGGCACAACAAGGTAAGGTAACTGGTGTATTGTTATATTTATTTATGCACTGACATATATGTGTTTATGGTAGTATGATGCAAGAGATTGCATGGTAAAGAGACTGCCATGAAATCTTGAAGAAGGCTTGGGTTGAGCTTTCATTGGGAACCATGGGGATTGCGTCATCGTGTTTATTGTTAGTCTTGTGCTTTTGGTCTTTTGTGATTGTTGTTCTTGAATGGCGATTTTGATTGTGTATGGTGCATAGCTATGCCACTTTGTTTGTGGTGTCATATTGTTGTTGGTTTTCCATGGTTTTCTTCTTGTTTTCTTCTCGGCCTTTCCTTTATTGTTTTGAGTGTCTTGGGAATTAGTTGGGGAAGGAGGAAATTTAACGAAGCTCGGGGATAGCTATGTGGCCCAACAGGTAATGTAAGACATGAATGAAGCTCTGTGCATGAGTAAGTGCAACAGAATGTAAGACTATGACAGTTGGTTGTATTGATTGGGTCCATTGTGCTAAATGGATGATGACAAGACAGTCATGAGAAAGGTAACCAAAAAGGTAAAGTAAATGGATTTGAGGTGTCAGATGCCTTGGCTATGTTGGGAATGACTATTATTAATGTTGCATGTGTTGCATGAATAAAGGAATTTCTATTTAACCTTAAACTTGATATCTGGTAATTATGTTATGATCATGATTATTAATGCTAACATTTATGTGTATATATATGTGTGTGTACATGCATATCGTTGTCTGACAGGATCATGATTGTTTATGCTAATGTTTATGTATATGTATGTATGTATCCATGTATCTATATCATTGTCTGACTTGGTCATCAGGAATCATTCTTGTGGAGGAATGATTACTTACGCGGGTGAATGGCATGAAGAGGTTCCTGGTTTTACGAGGAATCATTTGGGAATAGTAGTCACAACAATATACAAGGTCAGTATCATGTGGTTATGAGTTGATATTATGTGATTATATTATGTCTATGTTATGGATAGGTTATACCGAGGGATACAATAGTGAAATGAAAGCAGTGTGGTCTACGACATGTTGGGACAAGCGTGGATAAGACACTGGAAGCAAGGTTTCTTGGAAAGGACAGTGTGGTTTTGGATGTGTGGTACTTCTGTTGTGCATATGTTGTATATTTGTACATGTTGCATCTATGATGTACGCACATGCGGTGTTGTAAATATATAGTGTGTGTACATGTTTTTTATGCAATGTTATGTACGAGATGGTACAGATAGTGTTGTACGAATATTGTATATGGTGTTGTACGCATGATTGGATATGCAGTGCTATGTACATATGATGTTATGTACATGTTGGATATGCAGTGCTATGTACGGGTGGTGTTGTGTGCATGTTGTACATGTGGCACTATGTACATATGGCATTGTGTGCATGATTGTACAAGTGGTGTTGTGTGCATGTGGTGTTGTGTACATCTTGTACAAGTGGTGTCATGTACCTTTCATGCACATGGTACTGTGTACATGTGGTATTGTGTACACATTGTACAATGGTGTAGTGTACATGAGGCATTGTATACACAGTGTGCAGGTGGTGTCATGTAAATGTGATGATGTGCACTTGTTGTGTAGATGGTGCTTTATACATGTGCTATTGGTGTACATGTGGGATTGAGTGCATGTCATACATGTTGTATTGTAGGCATGCGGTACTATGTATGTCATTGTATAGTCATGGTATCGTGTCATATGCATTCAGTGTGTCGCACTCTATATACATATTTTTGTTGTGTTGTACACTGGGTGTAGGTGTATGTGTTGTATGTCAGGTGTAGGTGCATGTATTGCATGGTATTGTATGTGTGCGATGCACACTATGTGTATGTTCACATGGTTTAGGAGAAGGCGCTGGGTGTTTTTCCGGTGTGGAAACAGATCCGGAGTGCGTAGAGAATAAAGACAAAGGTAGAAGCTAGGGATTGATTAAAGGATATGTATCAACATTTTATTTCAGTTTTATCATGCATGTGATTTATGATTATGGTATATGATGATTATATGTGATCTATGATTTTGGTTTATGATGGTTACATGTGATTTATGATGTTGCTCTATGATGATTGTGTTTTGAGATAACCAAATGTGATATGTTTATGCATGATGTTTTTATCAAACAGTTAGTTTCACTTGTTATGGAAGTAAGCAAACAAAATTTCGAGTGTACCTTATTGATGAGCTACCAATGAGGTATGATGTGAATTTATTTCAATTTATTTTAAATCTAATGGGAGTTATGTGCTTGGTACAAGAAGCATGAACATGCATGTCATACAACATTTTGTCATTATCCCTGTACTCCCCATTCCATGATCTTGGAGGACCTCTACAGTGAAGCCCACATGCTTTTCCTTCATGGAGAAACTCCTGTCATGTCCCTCTTCATGAGAAAATCAATTCCCTTTTGCACCATTTCCCCTGAAACATCTATTTTGCCCAGTTTACAAGGCCAACGCTAATGACCTTTGTCTTCCCCATGTTTATGTGCAGAGATTAGAATTATCCCTAGCGCCAACTAGAGTAACTGAGCTGTGTTCTAGTCATGCTGGTCCTGTTATGGAAAGTTTTTTAAATTAAGATCTGAATCTTCCAGCTCTAGAAGCTTCGTAACGGAAGTTTGGTAAATGGTTTGGCCGGATGGGGTCAAGGATGTCAGTTTGGGCTCCTTTCCCCTATAATTATGGAACTACCTCAAGGGATGAGACCTTATCCCATGAGAAGAGTATCCATCTACCATCCATTCATCCTATATAAACCTCCCTTCTTCCCAAGCACAAGCTAGTGTTGATGTTGGTGTGCTAGTGCTTGATGAGCCCCAAAAATGGACAATTATTTGGGCTCATTCAACCTCCTAATTTGACTTAATCCACCATTCTCATTGGTTTATTGCATGTTTTTGATTATTTTTATGTTAATAGAGTGAATTTGGTTAGTCATTATGCCAACAAGTCTAATGGGTGCTTTGTGTAGCCTTTTTGGTCAACTTGGAGACAGAATTGAAGGTCTTAATGAGCACTTGGCAGCCAAATTCGTGGGAGAACAAGCTAGAGGATTTGTAGGAAGGTGTCCCCTTCATTTATGGGCCCTTACCTCGAATTCTCCACCATCAGCTCGGAGTTCAAGGGCCACCGAATCAATCAGCACAAGGGCATCCAAGCAAGTCAAGTAGGACTGCTGTTAACTCCAAGTTTTGGGCAGCCGAGTCCCTAACTTTTAGGAGGATTGTTGGGTCCTCAATTTGTATAAATAAGAGGGCTTAAGGCCTCATTTCAGTTAGTCAATTTGGTTAGCCAGTTAGTCATTTTGTTTTAGCCATTAGTTAGCTAGTTTGTAGTTCGATTTTTATGCAATAGATTAGCTTTGATTTCAGCTCATGCTCAAGCTCTCCTTGTGGACAGTTTTGATGTAACTCTTCATTCTTGTTTAATAAAGATGAATCCAGCTTTGCACCAGCTCTAAATCTCTCTTGGGAGGCTGTAGCTCTTGGGGTTGGGCCCATCTCAAGCACCTAGTACCTCCCTTGTTTATCTTTATGTGTTTTGCTGCATTCTGAGAATAAAATCTGCTATTTTGTTTTGTTATTTAGTTTGTTTTTTTGATGAGTAAAATAGCTTTTCATGCTCAGATTTAGTTGATAGGTTGTTAACAGAAAAAGCTTCAAGAAAAGGGCCAACAAACATCTGTGGTTTCACCTCTCCCTCAGTGGGATCAGGAGCTGTGACTAGGATGACTTTGCTGCCCACAAAAACACTGATTTTGCTTTGCCATGCAATCACTAGTGTTTGATTTTCATGTGTAGAAGTTGGTTACAAGTTCAATCTTTCATTTACTTATTTGCATGAGTTAAAATACATGGTTTCATTGCAGGTCACACTTCTGTTCATTCTCTTTACTAACAGCTAGCAAATTAGGTCAACGTAACTAGGTCTTTGAATTTATAAGTTTTGTTGGTTTAGATTGGAAAAACAACTTGCAGAGCACCTGTACCACTCCTTCATCTGCTTATTCTCCATCAGCACCATCCATTCCACCCTCTACTTAGAACCTTTGCTTCATGTTTGTCATTCGCTCCCAAAACCCTAATTTTTGTGCAACATTGCTTCACTCTCCCTTGAACAAATCCAATCGCTCCTTAGCCCCATCCACCAAGCCCTAGACCTCTTCACACCCCTATTTCACCTCCATACTCGTTCCTCCACCTTTTTCCCTCCATCCATTCTCCAAAATCCTCTTTTCAGAACATCCTGTAGAAATCTCTGAACATCCTGTAGAAACCCCTGCAGACATCCTGTAGAAGCCTGCACACTCGGTTGCCGAGCACCTGAACGTTGTGGACTTCTGTGGAATGATGTTTTGGATCCCCTGGAACCTCTCCTAGCCCTCCTGACCTTTCCCAAGCTTTCTTTCCCTTCAAACCACCCCTGCACAGTCAAAACCTAATAAGAAACAAGTCATAATAACTCCAACCACTTAAGCAAAAATATAAAAACAATGTTCTTTTCAATGGAAGTAGTTTAAATTCATGCATCTCATATCACTAGAAGTAATAGCATCATTTCTAGAAGTTTGCACTCCCACCATTGCATCATACGGATTAGACTAGTCAGATTAGGGTTTACTAGGGTTTCCATGTTCTGTTGGCTTTCAGTTCATTCTTGCAAAGTAGGTTAATTTCCTTTCAGATAGTCTTCGTTCATCATTTAGAAAGCTTCTTCTGAGAACATATAGAAGTTGGCTTGAGCCCTAGCGGACTTGTGCCAGCTGACCAAGTGACAGCTGCGACAAGAGCTAGTACTTGTGCATACAGCACCGTCGCTTCCAAGTTTGTTACGAACTACCGGGTTGATAAAATTAAAGAAGGGAGTTCCAGGAGTTGTAGCATTATTGCTACAATACTGGGGCCCACCAGTGCTCTTTTGGTTTGGAGTAAACAACAAGCTATTCATAGTTGTAGCTATCTATTAGCGCTGCTATGCAAAAGGCATAAAAAATGAATTTAAACACTCTCGAAGGCTGCAAATACCTTCATAATCATCCCGAAGGAACCATCGATGCTGTCAAAATCCTCATTGTTGGGCCAAAATGATCTATCGGGAGGCCTGAAACACTCCGAGACAAGCAAAAATTTAAAATCGCAGGCCTAGCAGTTCAAATGAGCGACAGCCGTTTGATCTGGCCGATCATCGGTCCAGATCGCATCGGCGGGTTGCAATCGGAGGCGGCAGCGGCAGTGATGTGGTATCACCGATGAGCGATCGCCGATATCGCATCGGCATATCGCATCGGCATATCGCTATCGGCATTTCAATGGAGCATGGCCTGTGCATATATGAGTGACCGCCGATGGGCCGGACCCGGCGACCATACAGCGTTGTCTTCTATAGTGTTTTCGGATCCGCAATGTTCGCTGATATCGCATCGGCATTTCGCTGTTGGGATGCCAAAGTGGACAAGGTCTTTACCTTCAGTTATCTGCCGATGCGATGGGCCGGATCCGATGGGTGTACTTAGGTCCTTTTTTATAAATTTCAAATCCGCGCTTAAGCCACTTTTAATGATTTTGGGCGCATTTTCTGTGTTTAATGAAATATAGAAATACAAGGGGCGGACCCGATAGAAAAGATATATGTGTGAGGGCCTTTGACATTTAAAAAATAGTAAGGTGGGCAGTATTTATAAATGGCGCGGAAATGATTAATGCAAGCATGCAGCAGTACAGCGCAGTAGGTAGTTGTCTTCAATCAACAGTATGGCCTGGCAGGAAAGAAGATGTGCCCAAAACAGATCAACATTTATCAGTCATGATTGACCCGTGGTTGGGACTTTCAAGTCCAGATAAAGCATTGTGGGTGGGAATGAACAGTGTAGCAGTGTTTCACTGTCGCCAAGCCAGGCAGTCATATTAGAGCCGTTCAATAATTCAACAGCAGCATTTAATCAGCAGTATGGCCGAGGAGGAAATAGGACGCCACAGATCCAGTCAAAGCATTCAGTGGTTATGGGATTTTCCCATACTTCGTCTCACCTGCCCTAGAAGGATCGCAGAGCACCAGAGAGGGACAAACCTATTCAAAGCACTGCCTGCCAGATTTGTACCAGAGGCCCATTCTTGAATGTAAATATGGTTGGTGGGCATTTATAGGCTCCTCCACGCATTGTTCAGCAGAGATATTTTGTATTGTAACAGTATATATACCCAGAACAGAGATGTAATGGATTGATGAGTGTTTGATGAATGAGAGCTTATTGTAGCCTTTTAACTTCTGGAGACTGTAAATACTATGAGACCTGCAGCTTCTGGTCTTGATTTCTATTAATACAAGCTTCTTTTGCTATCACCTGCTCACTTTCCACTTCTTCTTCTTGTTCTAGACTGCGCCTGCTTGCATTTATTTGATGTGCTGTGAATTTTTGGCATCGGAGGGGCTGTCATCCCACCTCTATGTTAAAATTTAGTAGTTTATTGAAACTTGTTTGCAGGTTGCTATTGTTCAAATAGCAGAGAGCTGTCATCCTCACTGCCTATTGAATAATAGTCGTGCTGATCCTCTAACTGATTGCAGCTGGCCATCGCAGAGTTCTGTGCATCTGCTGGTGCAATCAGTCTTCTCCATCATCACCTTAACTTTAAACTGTGAGTAGTTGGTGGTTGAAAGCCTTGTAGTCTGGGGGTCTTCACCCATGCCTGGGGTAAATCATAGTAGGAGTGGTTATTCAGCTTAAAGGTGCTGCACATCTTCCATTTATCCATCATTTTATCCAACAAAAACTGTTAAATTTTTAATGTTCCTGAGCATCACTGATTTACAACCTAGGTGAGTTTCTTGGGGTGATAACATTAATTGGCGCCGTTGCCGGGGAGAGGAGAATCGAAGCTCAACTTCCCTGGGAGACGACACAGCTTCTAACTTTGATGACAGACAAGGTTTGAACACATAGTTTGGTTGTAATCATCTGTCTGGCGACTCCGCTGGAGGAAGGCCATCCTTTGGCGACTCCACATTGAAGTTCTGGCGCAGTTTGTGAGGCATACTAGAAGAAATCCGCAGAAGTCTCCAGCTGTTCCAGTGCCTGACCCTGAAAAGATTGTTAACCCGAAGAAAAAATTGCAGAAAGGAGCATCGGGATCAGGTAAGCCCAAGAAATCTAATTTATCTCTGTATGAGGAGTTTTTAGTTGAAGATACACAATCTGAAGATTTAGAGCCTAGTACTATTAAGGGAGAAATACATACAAAGATTCATAAAGCTCCTTCTCCATTTAGTTCCCATTTGAATCTGAGTCCGAAGAAAGTTTCCCATACTGTCCAAAAAATCCCAATATCATTCCCATCCATTACATTATCTCCTACTGCTCCATCTGTTAGTATTCTTCCGCATATTCCAAACATGGCAGGACAGCAAGCACCTACTAGGATTGAAAGGATTGTTGCTGCTAGATATGGACCTTTGATATTGCCTACACCTTTAAATGCCATGCCTACAGGAGAATATCAAAAATATATGCCCAAATTTACTGGAACAGAAGGAGTTACAGCAGAAGAACATCTTGAAGCTTTTTATAGTTATGCTGATAATTTAGACATAAGTGAGAATGATGTATGGATGAGAGTTTTTGTTCAGAGTCTTGATGGAGAGGCTAGGAAGTGGTTTAGAGAACTACCCCAGAGATCTATAACAGATATAGAAGCATTAGATGATGCATTTTTGAAGCAATGGGGAGATAAGAAGGACTTGCTGTATTATCATACAGAGTTTGGAAACTTGAAAAGAGAAAAGGGTGAGTCTTTGCCTGACTTCAATAAAAGATTTAATAGAATGTATAGTAAAATACCAGCTGAGGTAAAGCCTACCCCTACTGCTGCCAAACTCACATATGCCAATGCTTTTGATGCTGACTTTTGCTTATTATTGAGAGAAAGACGATGTGTTACGCTGGGTGATATGCAAGAGGCAGCCTTGGAGGTGGAATCAAATATTATGGCAACAGAAAAGTTAAAGAGTCAAGGTGACAGAAGAAGGCCTAGAGCTTAGGCTTCTTCTTCCACTGCATCAACTTCCGAGCCTAAGTTAGACAAAATGACCAAAATGATAGAGTCATTGGCTACTGAAATTTCTAAGTTAAAGGTTGATCAGACCTCAGGCAAAACAAGGTAGCAAAACACATTGGTCCCAAGAAATCCAAACATATTCAGAAAAGCAAATGAGCAGCTACAGATTATGCAAAGGGGTGAAGAAGTAAGAGAAGATCATAAAGTAAAAGCTCCCTTTCAGAATGCAGTCATGGAGGGGGAACAATATGAAGAAGATGAAGATGAAATTCACTGCTTGGAGGATAAAGGTAATGCTGCATTTTTAACATTGGCTGAATATGAAGAATCATTGCTGCAAGAGCAAAACAGCCAGAGGTGGGACAGTGGTGCCGTTCTGCAATCCGGTGAGCAGCAGCAAAGATATAATCTAAGATCCAATGCAAAGAAGGTAAAGGAAAATACTATGCAAGGAGCAGCTGCTCAAGCAGTGCCACAGAACAGCAGGCAAAGAAGACCAGCAGCTGGTCTTGTTACCCTCAAGACCCCTGCTCAAGAGGTAAAAACTACTGATAAATCATTCTCGTCTTTCAGTTTTGAGTCAGAAATTCAGAAGCTGAAAATAGCTGTCCCTCTGGCTGAGTTGGTCAAGAGCGAATTGTTTAGAAAGCCCATCCTTGAAGCCCTTGAGCTAGAGCCTAACCAATCCTCCATTGACTCTGTCAATTTGCAAGACGACAAGCCTGCTATTGTGCTTAGCCCCATGATTGAACCTGCAGATGATACTTCTCCATCTTTCTACGTTTCATTAACTATCCACGATAAAATCCTCCACAATTGCCTGCTAGACACAGGGGCCAGTCACAATTTAATGCCTAAAACTGTCATGGAAGAGCTAGGCCTTGATATCACCAGACCCTATCATGATTTGTTCTCATTTGATTCAAGGAAGGTAAAATGCCTTGGATTAATTAAGGATCTGGCCATTTCCCTAACCCAGTTGCCCATGAAAAGTATGATGATGGATATAGTGGTGGCCGATGTTCCTCCTAAGTTTGGTATGCTGTTGTCTAGAGGGTGGATTAAGAGACTAGGAGGGACATTACAGAATGATCTGTCTTATGCAACTGTCCCAGTGTTTGGAGGAGAAAGCAGGAGGTTATATAGAGAAGCACAGCTTGCATATGTTATTAGTGATGAGAAGAATCCTACAAACCATCCCATATATGCAGTGGACACTGATTTTGGGGCTTGCATCCTCCAAATAGAAGAATCTCAGAAGGCTGCATTGCATATCCGGAAACCGGCAGCTCAGGCTGAACATGACATGGGTGGTCAGATTTGGGAAATGTTTTTTGATGGAGCATGTACCAAGGAGACTGCAGGAGCAGGGGTGGTGCTAGTATCTCCACAACAAGAAACAGTTCAGTTATCCCTAAAGCTGGTTTTTCAGGTGACAAACAACATAGCAGAATATGAAGCACTGCTGTTGGGCCTTCATGAAGCCAAAGATAGAGGGATAAAAAATTTGAAGGTATTTGGAGATGCTGACCTGATAATTCAGCAAGTAAACAGAACGTTCCAAGCAAAGCATCCAAGGCTGAAGGCTTATAGAGATGAGGTATGGAGGCTCAAAGAGCTCTTTGATTTTTTCTGTATTTCATATATTCCTAGAGCCCAAAATTAGCTTGCTGATTCCCTTGCTGTCTCTGCTAGTTTATTCATCCCTCCATTGCCTCCCAGACTAGTTTATGAGGTACAAATGAAGTATAGACCCTCTGTGCCTGATAATGTCCACCATTGGAAGGTTTTTGATGATGATAATGAGTTAAGTAGGTTCCTTCAAGTCATTGATGAGTTCTCTGAAATACAAATGGACCAAAACGATGATGCTTTGTTAGAAGATCCCAAGTCCCAGCTTAGAAATAAAATTGGCAAGAATAGCATAGTCCAGTTTCCTAGTAACCATATTCCTAAGGGTCTAATTCCTCTGGAGAAATTGTTTGACCACAATGATGTGCCTTACAGAGCTGCCCAAAAAGAAGATCAGTCTCAAGTCTGCAAGCATGATATAGGAGGTCCAGATCAGCCCAAATTCATAAATTTGTCCACTAAGCTATCTGCTGATCAGAATGCTGAATATTGCAAATTAATGAGGCAATTTGCTGATGTGTTCGCTTGGGAGTACAGTGATCTGAAAACCTATGACAGGAGTATAATACAGCATAAAATTCCACTTGAAAAAGGCACTATTCCTTTCAAACAGAAGCTGAGGCCAATGAACCCTATGCTCCTTCCTCTGGTCGAGAAAGAAATTAAGAAGTTGTTGGCGGCCAAAATTATAGTGTCTCTCAGATATTCTAAATGGGTGGCCAATCTGGTTGTTGTGAGGAAGAAGAATGGAGAAATCAGACTGTGTGTTGATTTCAGGAATCTAAATAAGTGCTCCAAAAAAGATAATTATCCCTTGCCCAAAATGGAGCATTTGTTGCAGCAGGTCTCAGGTGCCAAAGTAATGTCTTTCATAGATGGGTTTTCAGGCTTCAATCAAATCGCTGTGCATCCAGACGATCAAGAAAAGACAGCATTTACCACTCCTTGGGGCACGTTCATGTATGCAAAAATGTCGTTTGGGCTAATGAATGCTGGAGCCACCTTTCAACGCGCTATGGATATTGCTTTTGTGGGTGAAAAGGATAAATTCGTGTTGATTTATCTTGATGACATAACTGTTTATTCTGGCAGCCACCATGATCATTTACAGCATTTAAGAAAGGTGTTTTCGAAGTGCAGGAAGTTTGGAATTTCACTCAATCCCAAAAAGTCCCATTTCGCTTTAGAAGAAGGCAAACTGTTGGGGCATGTAGTGTCTGCGGCAGGTGTTCAGATTGACCCAGAAAGGGTAAAAGCAATTCAGGCCTTGACTCTTCCACGATCAAAGAAAGATATACAGTCTTTTCTTGGCAAAATTAACTTTGTACGGAGGTTCATCCCAAATTTTGCAGAGCTGGTCAAGCACATAACCTCTATGTTGAAAAAGGGAGCAGAGGTGAAGTGGACTGATGCGGCCAGAAGATCTTTTGAGTCCATTAAGATGGCTATTGTAGAAGCTCCCACTTTAATAAGCCCTGATTATAGCAAGGAGTTTCATCTATTTTCATTTTCCTCCAAGGATACCATTGCAGCTGTCCTGTTGCAGCAAGATGAAGCAGGGCAAGAGCATCCAGTTGCCTTTTTCAGCAAAAATCTGAGGGATGCTGAACGAAGGTATGATATTATTGAAAAGCAGGCTTATGCGCTTATCAAATCTTTAAAGGCTTTCAGAGTATACATATTGCATTCCAAAATAGTTGCATATGTCCCTTCTGCCGCAATAAAGGATGTTTTAACGCAGCCTGATGCCGATGGAAGAAGAGCGAAGTGGATTGCAAAAATAATAGAATTCAACATAGAGCTGAAACCCACCAAGCTGGTAAGAGGTCAGGGGCTTGCTAAGCTGTTGGCTGAAGAAAATTGCAGATCTCTGGACATTGATTACTTGTTCAATGTAGCAGAAATTGGCCAAATAGAAGAACATGAAACAACCGAAGCGCAGAAAGGACAGTCAGTGGCCAAGAACCTAGCCTCATGTAGCTGGTATGTTGCAATAATTAATTTCCTGCTAAAGCTAGAAGTTCCTTCAGAATTTTCTCAAAGTCAAGCAAGAACGTTAAAGCTCAAGGCAACGAAATATTGCATCAATGGTAGCTTGCTTTATTGGAGGGATCCATCTGGAGTGCTTTTAAGATGCCTGGATAAACAGCAGTCAATAGAAGCTATGCAGCAGTTCCATGACAGCATGTGTGGAGGACATCATTATTGGAGGACTACAGCCCAAAAGATTCTCAGAGCCGGGTATTATTGGCCCTTTTTATTTTCTGATGTATTTGCTTTTGTTAAATCTTGTGACAGGTGCCAGAGATTTGAAGGTAAGCAGCAGCTGAAATCCCTGCCCTTAAAGCCAATCATTGCGAAAGGACCTTTTCAGCAGTGGGGCTTGGATTTCATTGGTGAAATCAACCCACATTCCAGTGGCCAGCACAAGTGGATATTAGTCGCCACTGATTATTTTACAAAATGGATTGAAGCAATCCCAACAAGGAAGGCTGATCATAATGTGGTAATGAAATTTTTATCAAAAAACATTTTCAGCAGATTTGGTTGCCCACATAAGCTTATAACAGATAATGCAGCAGCCTTCAAGGCAAAAGAATTGGTGGAAATGTGTGATTCAATGGGCATTAAACTTGTTCATTCCACCCCCTATTACCCCCAAGGTAATGGTCTAGCAGAATCCTCTAATAAAAGTCTGATCAGGATTATAAAGAAGCTGTTAGAGGAAAATAAGAAGAATTGGGATGCCAAGCTCAAATATGCACTTTGGGCAGACAGAGTGACTATCAAAAGATCCACAGGTTGCTCTCCCTTCAAGCTGGTATATGGTACTGATGCTATTTTTCCAATTCAACTTACCCTCCCCGTGGCAAAGCTGCTCCAAACAGCAGAGAATGAAGAAGATGATATGGCCAATAGAATCACTGATTTAACAGAACTATACCAGATCAGAGAGCAGATGATTGAAAAGGCTACAGCACATCAACAGAAGGTCAAGGAAGCCTTTGACAAGAAGACAAAAAGAAACAATTTCCAGGTTGGGGATTTGGTCATGAAGTGGGATGCTTTTAAAGAAAAGAAAGGCAATCATGGGAAGTTTGATGCTCTCTGGACAGGTCCTTTCATCATTTCACAAATTCAAGGGAACAATACCTTCATACTGAAAAGTATGGGAGGAGAAACAGTCTTTGATGGCCCAGTTAATGGGCGGTTTCTGAAGAACTATGTGATTTAAGGTCTTTTGGCCTTAAAAGTTGTAAATATTCTGCTTTTATCGGTTTTAGTGTAGCTGTAATAGACTCCATGCCCAATGGAACACTAGGAATTTTGGCTAATTTGCTTGCTGCTGGAAAGGCATTGATCTGCAGGTTCTTGAGACCTCACAGGGAGGATCTCATCCCCAGAAGGAGCCAGTGTTAGCGCTGCTATGCAAAAGGCATAAAAAATGAATTTAAACACTCTCGAAGGCTGCAAATACCTTCATAATCATCCCGAAGGAACCATCGATGCTGTCAAAATCCTCATTGTTGGGCCAAAATGATCTATCGGGAGGCCTGAAACACTCCGAGACAAGCAAAAATTTAAAATCGCAGGCCTAGCAGTTCAAATGAGCGACAGCCGTTTGATCCGGCCGATCATCGGTCCAGATCGCATCGGCGGGTTGCAATCGGAGGCGGCAGCGGCAGTGATGTGGTATCACCGATGAGCGATCGCCGATATCGCATCGGCATATCGCTATTGGCATTTCAATGGAGCATGGCCTATGCATATATGAGTGACCGCCGATGGGCCGGACCCGGCGACCATACAGAGTTGTCTTCTATAGTGTTTTCGGATCCGCAATGTTCGCTGATATCGCATCGGCATTTCGCTGTCGGGATGCCAAAGTGGACAAGGTCTTTACCTTCAGTTATCTGCCGATGCGATGGGCCGGATCCGATGGGTGTATTGAGGTCCTTTTTTATAAATTTCAAATCCGCGCTTAAGCCACTTTTAATGATTTTGGGCGCATTTTCTGTGTTTAATGAAATATAGAAATACAAGGGGCGGACCCGATAGAAAAGATATATGTGTGAGGGCCTTTGACATTTAAAAAATAGTAAGGTGGGCAGTATTTATAAATGGCGTGGAAATGATTAATGCAAGCATGCAGCAGTACAGCGCAGTAGGTAGCTGTCTTCAATCGACAGTATGGCCTGGCAGGAAAGAAGATGTGCCCAAAACAGATCAACATTTATCAGTCATGATTGACCCGTGGTTGGGACTTTCAAGTCCAGATAAAGCATTGTGGGCGGGAATGAACAGTGTAGCAGTGTTTCAGTGTCGCCAAGCCAGGCAGTCATATTAGAGCCGTTCAATAATTCAACAGCAGCATTTAATCAGCAGTATGGCCGAGGAGGAAATAGGACGCCACAGATCCAGTCAAAGCATTCAGTGGTTATGGGATTTTCCCATACTTCGTCTCACCTGCCCTAGAAGGATCGCAGAGCACCAGAGAGGGACAAACCTATTCAAAGCACTGCCAGATTTGTACCAGAGGCCCATTCTTGAATGTAAATATGGTTGGTGGGCATTTATAGGCTCCTCCACGCATTGTTCAGCAGAGATATTTTGTATTGTAACAGTATATATACCCAGAACAGAGATGTAATGGATTGATGAGTGTTTGATGAATGAGAGCTTATTGTAGCCTTTTAACTTCTGGAGACTGTAAATACTATGAGACCTGCAGCTTCTGGTCTTGATTTCTATTAATACAAGCTTCTTTTGCTATCACCTGCTCACTTTCCACTTCTTCTTCTTGTTCTAGACTGCGCCTGCTTGCATTTATTTGATGTGCTGTGAATTTTTGGCATCAGAGGGGCTGTCATCCCACCTCTATGTTAAAATTTAGTAGTTTATTGAAACTTGTTTGCAGGTTGCTATTGTTCAAATAGCAGAGAGCTGTCATCCTCACTGCCTATTGAATAATAGTCGTGCTGATCCTCTAACTGATTGCAGCTGGCCATCGCAGAGTTCTGTGCATCTGCTGGTGCAATCAGTCTTCTCCATCATCACCTTAACTTTAAACTGTGAGTAGTTGGTGGTTGAAAGCCTTGTAGTCTGGGGGTCTTCACCCATGCCTGGGGTAAATCATAGTAGGAGTGGTTATTCAGCTTAAAGGTGCTGCACATCTTCCATTTATCCATCATTTTATCCAACAAAAACTGTTAAATTTTTAATGTTCTTGAGCATCATTGATTTACAACCTAGGTGAGTTTCTTGGGGTGATAACACTATATAGTTGTGTGAGGGAGAAGTGTGATTTGGTTTGGAATGAAGCTTAAATGGAAGATCCTTGAAACTATTGTTGATTGAGGCCATCATGGAATACTAGCAGAAGTGTGTGGGAACCTGGTCTCGTCAAAGGAGAACCACAATGTCAAGACAATGGTTGTAATCTCTTCCTAATATCAATATATATGAAACTATCGATTGATTTCCTACATGTTCTATCATCTTACATATTCATGGCTTAATGTTTCTTGACTTGTTAAGTAGGTTCAATTACTATTTGTCTATTATCACGGTTGTTGTTTGCTATTGTTTACTTGTTTTAGGTGCTTGAAGAAGGAAGCGAGATATAGCTGGAGCGAGCAAGCAAGGACATAATCAAACAAGATAAGTGTACTAAGAGGTAGGCCCTCTTAATTGGTTCTAACCTAAGGAAATCTTCCATAGAATGTATATGTTGTGGCTAGACCCATTATCGGGCTACAGGAATTTGTTTATGTCCACACTTATAATTTTACTTCACCACAAATTGGCGACTCCACTGGGGAACCAATCTTTTTGTTTGTCTTGGATTTCATGATTTTGTGAGAAATTTCCTATTTCCACTATTTTCCTTTGGTTCTATTTCTTTCCTCCTACTTACTGACATGAGTTTGAAATTCATACTAGTAGATCTGGTCCCTGTTTCAATTTTTTTTTCTTGGCTTCCTCGATCAGCGCCCTTAATTTGCTGATAGTCGCACCGATCAGCGCGATATGTTGAGGAATAGTCGCGCCGACCAACCTCTGGCGCTTGTTGTCAGTTAGGAAGTTGCGTCAAGTAGCCTCTGGCGCTTTTTGTCAGTTAGGCAGTCATGTCGTTGCTTGTAAGTGAATATTAGGGTTTATCCCCAATCTTGGCCAGTGTGTTCTACTCTTATGATTTTGACCCCGTAAGCCTTTTAGGTTGTTTTCTCCATGACTAGAAAGTTGCTTTTCATTTGGTTTTATCTGCTTGTTGGCTTATCATCTTCCTGCTTGATTGCTTGAGTCATTTGGTGGTCAGCGACACTAGGGCATTTAGATTTTCATCCATTCAGCTGTTTGTGGAGTCAGTGAGTCGGGTTGTCGGTGTACTTACTCCTTCATTTCGTTTTCAGTCCTTTTACGACTGTGACCTCTTTTACACAAGTTTGAAAAGTTTTCATTTGCTTGTCTCAACGTTTCTTTTCTGGCATGGATCACGTTGCTTGTCTTGTGGTTGGTAAATTCGATGTTTCATTAGTTTGAATGAGCCTCTCTTTTCATGTTTTCATCTTCTTGAAGATATTATTGTCTCGAAAATATTTTCACTGAAGAGTTGTATGCGAAAAGTTTATTTCATTGTTTCATGAAAAAGTATGAAATTCTAGTTTGTTGCATCATTGTGCTATGATAGCTTGCATCATTGAAAGACTAGAATTGCATTGGCATTTGGAAAAGGAAAAGAACTCTTTTGCTTTTGAAAGGGCTACTTTATATGTGCTTGTCAGGAAATTAGGAATTGGAATGCATTTTTCAATAGTTTATTTTTTCGAAAAAGTAAGGTGGTGAAAGATCATTTCGTTTTCAGTTGCTTGATTGTTTGCATTTGATTGAGTAGTTTCTACCCTCTCTAGTGTAGGCATTTCATCGAATTGAAAGGGTCTTGTCTCATTCAGTTTCATTTAAGTTTTTTTGAGTCGCATCGCTAAGACCTGAAAACTGAAACATAACTCAAGATAAACTTTAAAATGAATTCAATTAACCTAAGGTGCATTTGACATTTAATGATCATATCTAGAAGGTCTAGGCTAAAGACATGTTTTGGCATCTTTAAACCTGGCAGCTGTTGTTAGCTTCGGCATTAGAAAACGATAGTATGGATTTATGCTCCCCACATCATCGATTATATAACGGGAGACCCCTCTAGGTTGCAATCCTTTATCCTTAGGAAGCCAAGTCGACCACCTTACAAATGTGATACACTGAACACAACATTCAGGGAGATTTCCTACTCGTACTTCTTGGTTCGCCGAGAGGTATTCTACAGTTCACGCTTGCTTAATAATCCTGTCTACCTAGATCATCAAGAGTAGTCATTTGATATTTTTGACTCATTAAACTTAAAATATCATTCGATCACTTGTCCTTTCGAGTTCATTTCCAATCAAAAGCGATAGAGTCATCTTTGTTTCTTTCTCGACTCTTAAAAAATGAAAGAGCACCAATATTTTATGTGTCTTAATAATTGATTTCCCATGATTCGAAAACACCCTGTTAGTCTTTTCTGAGACAAAATCATGAGTTTCCCTTAAAGAACATTTTAAAGCCTTGAAGTTATTTTTTCTATCAACTAAGACAAGGTCATCATGGCTGAACCATATGGTTCACCTAGTTCCTCTTCCTCTCCTCTGCCTGAAATATTGTCTGAGGAGTCGTTCCTGAGTTACCAGAGTCACTCGAGGACCAAGGTGTTGAACTCAAAATTTTTCTAAGTATTCAACCTTTTTCATCTCATCCTTTGCCTACTTTCGATACTGGGTCATCTGTTGATCTTGGCCCGGAATCTCTAGACAATCCTATTCAAACTCTTGAGGACTCGCCGACCACTGACGGTCAGCTTGGACTGGTTATCTATCCTTTGAATCCTCTATTTGACCCTATTGTGATATCACCGCAACATCCTTACAGTCTGTATGACCAGCCTGGTGTTCCTTTGGAACTATCCCCTCGCACTTCTTCGGCCATTCGTCATCATTTGTTTCCAGATATGGAACCTAAAGGCGATGCTCTAGTCACCTCTCTGGAAGAGTCCAAAGTTTCTACTCCACACACTGTCGAGGGGGAAGAGTTGCCTTTTTCTCTTGAGGGTTTCCCCTATTCAGGGGATATTCCCGCCAGTTTGCCACCCAACTATGTGTCTTTGGTGCAATTGGTTTCCGGTACACTTAGTACCTCATCACTTTACCATAACCTTGTTTGAGCATCAGGCACCATGCCTACTTCAAGTCCATTCATTGCGAACACGATTTCCTAATAGGCTATTACCTTAGTCTCGGTGCAACCCACCATTTTGATTACCCTTGTATCGTCAATCCCAGTTACCCATCAGGCACAACTGGCAGTTCCAAAGAATGTCTATGTCAGTTCCTCCATCCCTCTAGTCAGTGGCTAGACTGTGCCACCACCTCGGGGGAAAACCATGAATGTTTCTATGGTATCAGGTGCCACCAATATGAGAGGCTCACAAGCTCACATGTTGGTATGAACCAACCTTCTTCCAGTATTATTCATAACCCTGCTGATCCTTTTGGATCAAGCAATGTCTAGTACCAAAAAGTTCAGAATCTCGTTGGCCCATCTGGATCAAGCAATGTTTAGTATCAGCATCCCTATGGGGCTCAGGTCCAATACCAAACTCCTTACATTCCATATGGTTCTCAAGGAATGGTCAATCAACCTTACACCCTCTAATCTGGGCAATACATTCAGCCTAGCTATGGCCAGATTTAGTTCAGAAATTTCCCGGGCACTATGCAAGTACCCTTGTAGTAGCAATGACAACCTCTACAACAACAAGGGAAGCCTTTGTTATCGCAAAGGAAACCTTTATTGTAGCAAGGGCTCTCCATGCAACCACAAGGGAAAATGATCCTGCAGCAAGGTCAACTGCAACAACCGCAAGGTCAACCATTGCAACAATTGCAACAAATCGTGTAGTAGCAGATGCAATATGCTCCGCACACCTCCCAGCCCATGTCCTCACATGGCCAACATTTGCAGCATCAGGGACAAATTTTGCAACCACAAGGTCAACCCTTGCAACAACAAAACCAACCAGGGAAGCAACAACCCTTGTATACATATCAGCAGGGTCAACCCTTGCATGGGCAGGGTCAAGCTCAAGTCCTGCAGTAGCAGGCTCAAAATCCTAATGTCCTAGCTCAACAAGTCTAGAATCCTGCTGGCCAAGGGCATTAGGTACAAAACCCTAATGCCTTAGGTCACCAGGTTCAAAATCCTTTTGGTCAAGGGAAGTAGGTACAAAATCCCTATGTCCAAGGGAAACAAGTGTATCAACCATATGCCCAAGGACAGTAGGTCCAAAACCCGCTTTTTTAGGGACAACAGGTTAATCACCCATATGTTCAAGGAAAACAGGTCCAATATCCATATGTCCAAGGTCAACATGCTCAAAAACCTTTTAACTCGTACATTTCTTATCAGAAACCTATGGCTGGATAGTTCCAAGGTATTCAAGGTCAAAATCCTCCCTATGGTCAAGGTAATCCACAATGGGGGCAGCCACAGATGCCATATGGCCAAAATCCTTACCAACAAGGGTGGGCTCCTCCGTTCGGACCCGCTTATTGACCTCCCATGCCTTTTAACACCCAATTGCCATTCTTGGCCACACTCAAGTTGCCAGATGTATCTCTCCTTACAAATGATCCTATCCTTCATTCACCATACTTGCCTTTGGTGCCGTCCAAGATACCAAGCAATTGTCCAAAATTCGATGGGAAAGCTAAAGAAGATCCTCAAGCCCATGTGATGATATATCACCTCTAGTGCTTGTCGAACTCATACATTGATGATTCCATTCATCTCCATCTTTTCCAATGAACCCTCACGGGCGCTACAGCCAAGTGGTACATCGAGCTACCTTGAAGTACTTACCATGACTTTAACTCTTTAGCCATGGCTTTCCTCATGCATTTTCAGCTGCCGGTTCAATATGAAACTGGCACCTATTTGCTCACATCGCTTAAGCAAGATACTGTGACACACATCTCTAATCACATCCATGAATGGAGATGTTAACGTCGCCTGATCAAATTTGAAATTGCTAATCAGTTTCTCACTAAATCGTTCACCAAATCATTCGTGGCCCCAATTTATCGTGATATAGCTATGGGTGGATGTGTCACTGAAGAGAAAGCCATCACTTGTGCCTAGTACTTGGATCTAGTTTACTCTCAGTCTCGCACTTTGTATGAGTTATTACACAATGCTCTGTGACCATCATCTGATCCTACAGCATCAAAGTCACAAGTTGTACATCCCATTGATGGAGTTATTGGTTCAGTATCCTAGACCCCTGCTAAATCTTCTTCTAAAAAAAAGTCAGTCTCAAATGTTGTTCCTAATAATTCATCCCAGAATCCACCTGCCCTTGGTAAAACGTCAGAGGTCCACGCTGTCCAGTCTATTGTAGCGGAAAAATCCTTGAAAGGAAAGAAGAAAGGCAAAGGAAACGGTAAATCTAATGCCCCAAAACAGGGTCCTCCCAAATTTTTTGTTGGCGAATCTTCACAACAAAAACCTAAGTATCATTGCCTCATTTGCGAGGAAGATCACTACACTAAGGATTGTCCCCGACGATCTGAAGTTAGTCACTTGCTAAAAGGGACCCCTGCTGTCATCAAAGAGTCGTTTCCGTCTCAGCAGACCCAAATGGTAGACCAACCCCAATTTGCTTCCTCCGAATCTCAAGTGTTCATGATGAGTATGCCTATTAATGTGGCTACTATATCGAAAGATTATCAAACTCTTGCTTTGATAGCTAGGAAAGAGAAAGAAGTCGTGTCTTCTTCTTCTGCTCCAAGTTTTGGCCCTCTTCATATTGAGCGCCCAAACCTTGATCCAATTATACGACCACCCTCTCAAGGTGTGCTACAGAAATCATCATATAATCCCAATGCCCGAACTGTTCAACACTACAATATTGTTGATGATTTGTCTCAGGCACCGTCAGCCATGTCGACTCTCGAGGTGCTCCAAAGCTGCCTATCATAGCAAAAATATTGATTGTCAGCTATTGGGGGCATCGATCCCACTGATTCCAATTTGATATATTTTGATCTAGAGAACCATGTTCCGTGACTCCCTCATCATATTGCCTTTCTCATCCAGGTAATCATCAATGAGAAAGCCATCCACCGAAATGTCATCGATGAAGGTGCTTCCACCTGCATCATGTCAACTGCATGTTGGAAGGCTATTAGTTCTCTTTCTTTGAACCAATCTCCGAACACTTTGGAGGCTTTTGATGGGCACGATTCGTGACCCTTCAGTGTCTTACCTAACCTTACCATCACTCTAGAAGGCAAGACAGTGCAAGTCGAGGTAGAAATTGTTGAAATTGTTGTCGCCAATCTCAATTATAATCTTCTATTCGGCCGAAGCTAGACCCATGACATGCATGTTGTGGCTCCCTCTTTGTTTCACGTGATTCATTTTCCCCATCAAGGGAAGATTGTCTTTGTCAAGTAGTTGTCTTTCCTTGCCTCTTCCTCATCAGATGGAAATGTTCCATACGTCAAGAACACTGGTGCTCACTATGAGATTGTGGGAATAAGTCTTTTCAAAAAAATTTCCTTAATGGGAATTTTTCCACTCCCACCTCCTCATGTTGCCTCTGTCAACATGATCTCGGTCAAATCTGATCCTTGGGTCATACATTCACTAGATCTTGTTGATACCTGGGGCGAGGTTATGACACTTAGTCCCACTGAAGTCAATTATGTGTAAATTGTCTCGGCTTCAAGTTTTCCATCCTTTGATTCTTTTATGTCGAAGACCTCTCTCGATACATACTCCAATCCCCATGTCTTGGCACTTTGGAATCTCCTGATACCTTAGCCGAGACCTTCCTTGCTGATGAAGATATCATGGAAGTCATGTCTCTCGAAGAACCACCTTGGATCGATACTCATCATCGCTCCTCATTCATGCCTCGTCCAGTGGTTATGTCTGCTGCTTTTGAAGAGTCCTCTTCTTCGTTTTTGCCATCAATCATGAATCATGAAGTATGATCAGAAGGAAATTTGGGTAATATTACCCAAACGATGTTGATTGACATTTCTATCAAAACTAGTATCGTTGAAAACGTTCATATTGGAGTATATTGTTCTTCGGATGAGATCAAGACATATACTCGTCTATTTCAGGAATTCCATGATGTGTTTGTGTGGTCCTACGAAGAAATTCCCAACATTGGTCCTAGCATTATAATGCATGAAATACCAACTTATCTGCACATGAAGCCCATTCACCAATGGCTTCACCTGGTGCACCCTAGGAAGGCTGCCACTTTAAGGGTGAAGTCAAAAAACTTCTTAAAGTTGGGTTCATCTATCCCATACCCCTTATGGACTGGGTGTCCAATATTGTCTTGACGACTAAAAAAACAAGGCACAATCTGCGTTTGCATTGATTATCAAGATCTCAATTTTGCCTGTCATAAAGCCAACTATCCTACTCCCTTCATTGATCAAATCATTGATGAATGTGCCGGGAGCAAGATCTTTTCCTTTATAGACAAATTTTTCTAGTTACAACCAGATCAACATCGCACCAGCTGATCAAGAAAATACAAATTTTATCTGTCTGTGGGGTACGTTCGCATACAAAAAGCTCTCTTTCGGCCTTAAAAATGTTGGGGCTATGTTTCAAAGGGCAATGTCCTATGCATTTCATGATATTTGCAACATTGTCCAGCCTTACTTGCATGACCTTCCCACTCATTCTTGTAAGTGCCAAGATCACCCAGACCATCTTAGGAATATTTTTCTGCACTGCAGACACTATAACATTTGCTTAAACCGACACAAATGTGTTTTATGCATAGAAAAAGGACGACTCCTCGGCTTCATCGTTTCCAAGGACGGTATTCACCTTGATCCACTAAAAGTCAAGGCCATTATAAATTTACCCCCTCCATCTTCACTGCACCAACTCTAGAGCCTACAAGGAAAGGCCAACTTTCTCCATCCTTTTATACCCAATTATGTCGAGATAGATATAGGATTTACCCAATTGCTAAAACAAGGAATGCCCTTTGTATGGGACGAGGTGGCCCAACAGCCTTTTGATGATCTCAAGGCCATCCTCATAAATTCTCCTCTATTGCACCCAACGGATTATTATCGAAATTACTTCCTTTACCTAGCCACGGACCCTAGCACCATTGCTATGGCTTTGGTCCAAGATGACGACGAAGGCAATGAACATGTGATCTACTACCTTAGTCAGAATCTCCTCGACACTGAAACACATTATGCACATGTCTAGAAGTTGACTTTGGTTGTCGTCCAGGTTCTTTAACGCTTTTGGAACTATATCCTTCTGCGTACGACTACAGTGATTTCTGAATGCAACCCCATGACCTGCATCCTGACTTGTCAGTTGCTGGGGGGCATGGAAAATTTTAGGGGCTAATGTTCGCCCAATGGGCTAATTTTCCATGATTTTTCCACAAAAAAGATTCGCCAATTTCCAATTTTATAAAAGACGATTCGCCCAAATTTTAGAATATAAAATTATTTTACCTTAAAAATCGCCAACATTGTATAGAGGCTATATATAAAATCATTATAAATTTGAATAATTTTACAAATATATCAATAAACATTTTATAGTTTGCATATTAGGGATTAGTGAGATTCGCCAATGTTTTTAAACTTCAAGAAATTTTTCCATCCTTAAAATTTTCCTTGCTGGGGGGGAAATATTCTAAATGGATAGTGATCCTGCTAAAATTAGATTTGGTATTTACCACTTCCAAATCTAAGAAGTCACTCATTTTCGCCAAATTGATCTATTCCCTTCCCTCTAAGTCTCTTCCTGCTGGTGTAGATGAACATCTTCCAGATGAGACCCTCTTTCTTATTAGCACCCTTGATCCATGGTTCGATGATATCATCGTTTATCTCTAGACATCCACGTTTCAGTCTGCATTGACTAAGGATGATCACAACCGGATTCGGCATCACTCCCAACCCTACCGTATTATTAGCACTACTTTATACTGTGTTGTTGTTAATTCAGTTCTTCGCCGATGCCTTACGATCGAGGAAGTTGAAAGATTTCTCAACGATTGCCACTTCGGGGCATGTGGTGGTCATATGTTTGGTTACACTACAACTCAAAAAATCCTTTGCACTCGTTATTTTTGGCTATCTATCTTCAAGGACTACATTCTTGTTGTTCGCAAGTGCCACGAATGCCAAATTTACCAACGCAAGATGCGTTCCCCACCTGCTCACCTACACCGCATCATTACCATTGGTCCTTTTTCCAAATGGGGCATCAATTATATGACATGTAACCCTTGTTCGTCCGGGGGGCATGGCTATATTATCATCGTTGTGGATTACTTCACCAAATGGGCTGAAGTGATGCCATACTCTATAGATGGTAATATGGCAACTCAATTCCTTTTTAATCATGTTATTTCCAAGTTCAACGTACCTCAAGCCATTGTCACAGACCATAGCTCCCATTTCAGAGATTACCTGATGGCTAAGTTGACATCTTCATTGGGCTTGCGCCACGATGGCTCGACCCCATCCTCAGGCCAACGGCCAAGTTGAAGCCGTGAACAAGGTTTTGGTCACAATGCTTCAGCGTACTATTGGGATGCACAAGTCAAATTGGCATCTCATGCTCTTTTTAGCTCTATGGGCCTACCGAACCTCAACCAAAGATGCAACTGGTTTCACACCATTCCAGCTAGTCTATGGTCTGGAAGCAACATTGCCAATCGAATGCGAGATTCCTTCACTCAAGTTAGTCGTTGAACTCCTCCCTGAAACATCACCTCAAGAGGAACACCTCTTATATTTAGAATGACTGGATGAGACTTGCCATCTCGTGGCCTTGGTTATTGAAGCACAAAAGAAACAGGTCAAATCCCATTTCGATCAGTCGGTCTCCCGTCACCCATTCTTTGAGGGTGATCTGGTCTTATTGTACAACCAAGCTAACGATAAGATGGGGGTAGGAAAGTTCTAACCCATGTGGCATGGGCCCTGCATTTTGAAACACATTTTGCAGAAAGGAGACTATGAGCTTATTGATCATGAAGGAAATCTTTTGGATAAGCCCCGAAATGGGCTTTACCTCAAGAACTACTATGCTTAGGTCATCTTGCATGGTTACTTCTATACATTAGTGTGTCATTCATTTTTGTATAGTTGTTTCCGAGAAAAATAGTGTCGATTCAAACTACTAGCCCCACTAAGATGGGTAGCTATCTTAGAAAAAAACAATCAAAGCAATTCGAGATTTCCTTTAAGTGTAATAGATAAGATGGAAGAAAAGAGGACCAACTTTGATCTTTCGCTTTTATCCTTGCTTGATTTCCCTTTCCCTTGATAGAATTTTCCACTTCTCTCCTACTTGTCCCGCTTTAAAGAGTACCTGTAGAGTCAAAGTAACAGAAAACCATCAAATCATCTCTATCTAAAACATCATAAACAATGTAGAATCAGAAACACATTGACCATACAATTGCATTCATAACAATAAGATTTACAAACACACGATTATATGGAGGAAAACTCAAAGAAATTTATTGATAGTAGAAGAGAGGATTACAACCCAGTTTTCTGATCCAACATCATCTTCCCAGTATAGAAGCCCTCTTCACCTCATGAAAAGCAAGATCACCCAATAATACAATGCCTCTTCTCAAAAATAAACCAACAACACTTCCTTACAAATTACAAAATTCTAGCCTCCAGATCTCTCAGATGAGGGATCCATTTATAGATGTCTTGCAAGGGTGTGAGTCAACTCTGGGTTTTTTATTAGTTTCATTCCACTGATATTTCTTGGTTCCACTTGGAGATTTCATTGATCTCTTACTCATCACTAGGCGAATTCAGAGAGGCAAGTGTCATAGGAGAAGTTTCTGGAAGATTCCATGAGCTTCCACTTAGCAAACTGTCTCTGTCATTTGTCTATTCTCACTCATCACACCCTACAAAAGGCCATTTTAGTATGCATCACACCTGGCTAGTGTGGCAGCCAATATGCATTGCACCTTGACCATGGAGCAGTCAGTATGGTCCAGTTTTGGCCAGTTCTGAGTAGTTTTTCAAGTGGAACTTCTGGGAAATGATGTAATCAGTTGACCATGATCCTTTAGGGTATGAAACAACACTTTTAGGGACTAAAGAGCCCTTGGTTTATGGACATATGAGTTTGGGGTTGCAGTGCCCAAATATGTCTATAACAGTTGCCCCCTAAAGCATGAGGTCGTAAATCTTCTGATATCAGGTGAAATGCTTTATCATGGCGATCCGAGGTATTCGAACTGGAAGGTGACCTGTACAAGATACAATATAATACATCATCATCATATTATTTTCATGGTCTAGCTGAGGTGGGCATTCCCATGCTCAGCTTCATAAATTCATTTTCATGTACATAGGACAGAGTGATTCTTCATATGAAGAGTCATCTTCTTTTGCTTAGATGACTATCTGTGTAGATTCTGTGCACATTTGATTTCTTTATTTTCCTAAATATATCGCAGCCTGATGGATGAAACTAGATCTGGGGTCTTCAAACTCGTTCAATCTGTGCCTGATTGTACAAGTCGATCCATGTGAAAAGATGTTCTGAAATCGAACATGGAAATACATCGCCTGATTACCAGCCAATAATGTAAGCTGTTAACAAGTGCGAGAGGAATCACCAATAATGATAATGACCCTCAAGGTACTATAGTACAATTCACGTGGTGTGAATATATGAGTCGATGTCGAACACCATGCAAAATATTTCGGTCGAAGATCATTGATGTAAACCTGTCGCTGGAAGTGAGAAACTTGCCATTAAGGCATGCAAGCTTCAAAGTACTGAATGGGTTGTTTCTAAGTCAAATTCTTGGATAATGAGCTGATGTGATAAGAAGTGACCTGTCGTAGGAGGGCCTTGATGTATCCCACATCTACAACGCGAAACGAAGCAAACGATTTTTTCTGGAGGTGAAAACGATCTAATGATATAAGGTTTAGGAATGGCAGTCATGAAAAATGAAGGGTGAAGGTATTACAGTGGATGAGGCATTTGCTGGATGGTGAATTCTCTGAATGACTTCTCTTGAACATGTCGGCAACACTGATATGGATTGATAGCATTAACCCCATGGATGGTACGGAGGACAAATGGTGATATGGTGAACGGAATAACCCAAACCGACTCAATCGTGGTGAGGGAGTGAAAGTGTCATGTTCAAGAGCAACCTGCTACCAATAAAATTCTTCAAGTTTTATTCCCTTTTTCCCTAGTAATTGCTGACCAGTACCTCTTTATCTTTGTCAAGCTTGAGGATGACAACATATGCTTGGTCTATAATTTTCCCTTCGGGCAAACTTGTCGCTATGTTTTAGAAAACCTAGCATCAATGAGACTCATTCTTTTCTGGGTGGACAAGTTTGTCGCTATTGTTTCAACAAGTTTAACGACAAAGATAACTCGGTCCTTTTCTTGTTTAGAGAGTTTGATAAGGGACGAAAAGGAAACTCCAACAGTCCTTTTTCGTAGCATAATCCCTTAAGTCCGAAAGAGTATAAAATAATACAAAAGGGATGACTTTTTGATCGCTTTAGCGAGCCAAAAAAGACAAGTGCTTGATCTTTTCGTTTGATAATCCCTCAAGTCCAAAAAGATTAAAATATATGGGAGGGATGGCGTTCCCCTTACTTTAACGAGCTGGAAAGGCCAATGGCTCGACAATCTTTTTATATTTAACGAGTCTAAAAAGAGTTTAAAAGTGACTCATTTTTTAGGAATGAGTGGTATTTTCGGGTAGCAACTGGTTCCAGGTAAGTTTGGAACTTCTCAAAACATGGCAGTGTGAAGAGGGTGGCAATCTGAATCACTCATCGCAACTGTTCCTCAAAAGGGTAAACAATCAAGTGGAAGCATATGATCGGCCAAATGAATGGAGGTGACGGTAGGAACACAACCAAGGTTCAAAAAGGCTGATAGGAAGTTGATCACAAAGTTTATTTACCAAAGGTGGATTCATTCTTTAATGAGCTTGAACCATGAGAAACTATGCTCAGTGGCAGGTTTATTTTTTAACGAGATTGAACCTTGCAGGAACATTGCTCTTGATATCAGTCAAAGATATTCAGTTTACCATTTAACACGTTAGATTCTTTCATCGGTTGTTCAACCTACTCAATTGCTCCATCAAATTGATTTAGAAATACACATATGTATGCCCAAAAAATGAATTAAAACTAACATTTTACTTGAAGTATGTGAATAGTAACATAAAAGTAGTTTTACCTCTCATTTTTACCATTTCATTTCGAATTTGGGATTTTGGAGCTTTGGAGTGGTTTTCCCCCTCAATTTTCATCAGCTGATTTCGGGAGAACCGGTGGACTATTCTCCATGCCGTCAGGACCAGGTAGGAGCTAACCCTGAGCTCTTCATTTTCATTCCATCTTTTTTTGATTTTGAGCAAGTTTTTCCTTGGTTATGGGCCCCTAGGGTTTTAGGAACTCGTTCCCTATCCATCACACCTGGTTTGCATCGAAAAGTACAATGCATACTGAGCTAGACACTGGCCAGTCAGTATGCATCTCACCTTGCTAACTGGCAGGGTGTGATGGGTGCAGAAAGGAAACTTTACACAGTGATTTTTCATTAAATTTTTGCCTGTTTTTGCTCAAATTTGGATCTTAATTCATCTTTTGCCTGTGACTCAGATATTTATTGGATCAAGATGGTCATTACATGGCATGAACGTGAACATGAAGAAGAAGACATGATTGCGTTACATGATTGGGGTACTGTAACTGCATTGCGAAACTGTGGTTTGCTCAAATTCTTACGTATATCTAGCATGAGGAAACAAATCAGTTTGTTGCAGTATTTTCTCAATGCTTGGTATCTGATCAACCAAGTATTCCAGATTAGAGGCAAATCTATTCCACTAACAGTCGAGGATATCTACTTTTTGATGGGTTATCAAAGCATGGTGCCCCTCTTTAACTATCGGGATCTACCTGTGGGGGTGAATCGGTGAGAGATTATATCCATCAACTTTGTAGAGATGGATCTCAGCCTAGCAGAGATGGCAAGATCAATATCTGGGATGTCATTGATCAGTCTCTAAGGACCATTTTATTCACCTTTGCTAGATTGGCTGGTAGCGTGACTCTTCATTTTGCAAACAGATCTTATGTGTAGTATGCTATGGAATGCCTAGAACCAAAGGTATTCAACTGGTGTGAGGCGGTACTTTCGGTGATAAAAGAATAGCTCTCTAAGGTAAAGAATGGAAGATCCAAGAACTTTGGCTATGGTTCCATTTTTACTACTTTTTCCTTGGAGAGGATCCCATTGATGCAACCTCAGCACATTTCACTAGGATTTCTAGCACCGAGAGAACCTAGGATGCAGAGATGGGTTGATCTCATGGACAGACATGTTGGTCAGCCACATATTTCTTTCTTTGATGCCTTCTTTGAGTGGTTCGACCATCAAGAAATGGTCTTCGCAGAGTTTCCATATGTCGGGATGGATTTCCATGGCGACCTGGATTTGGCATTACGGACTGGTGAGCAATGGAGTGTGATAGGTAAAGATGATTTGACCATATCTTGGTTTATTAGTTTTATAATATTTTTTCGATTTATCAAGACTAATTCAACCCATGTACTTGTGCAGATGTTGGGCCGGTGCAACCAGCGGCATGCCCAAGGGCGGCAGCTAACGTTCCAACAGGAGAGGTTGTAGGGAGGGTTGTCCTTCACAATCTGGACATAGCAGAGACCTTGGAAGTATTGCAAGATCAGATTGAGGGTCTTACCCTTGGTATTTAGGGTGTGAGGATCGATGAGTTACCTCTGAGGTTACAGTGCCATACTACTAGCATGCCAAGTCGATGGACTAGGCTCTTGCATATGATCGCACAGGTGGTGACATGTTATCACCAGCATCATTAGTATAGGATGCTTTTCTACATTTACTTTTGAGTTTCTTGGTCGCATGACCGATTTTTCCTTGTACACAAAACATTATGTGAAACTATAAACAGTTATATATTTTTTATTTTCAAAGTTTATTTTGGTTAAGTTATGTGATCCAAATGCAAGTGTTGATATGAAATGTTTTTCTTTACGAATGTTGCAAATGTCTGTCTAACGCATAATTCACTAATGAATCAGTTAATGTGTTTAAGTTTCTGGAAATGTGTTGATATTGAATGGAATCAAATTGCCTTTCCAAAATCCTAACCCTTAGGAACATACGATAGATAGCTGGGTTTCGAACTGAATAGATGCCAGTAAGCTGTAGAATGACAAGTTGCAAATCTAGCTTGACAACAAGTCAGCGTATGCCATGTGAAATGGCATCAGAGAGAAGCTCCATCAACACGTTGTACTCAGTGATGTTGTTCGTTGATTGACCAATACATATCCCTCTGAAACTCACTAACTCGCCGCTTGGAGCAAAGATGGCCCAGGTTGCAGAAGATAGGTTCCGCATTCTACGACTAGCTCCATCGGTGTACCCAACGAATGTTTCCAAAAATTATGACATCTGCAACAAATGCAAAGTGGATTACCTAACCAAAATGACAACTCTTGATGAAAACAAAAATGTAACAAAAGCATATCTATAAAGAGATTACTACGCTTGATCAAGCATAGTACCGCTTAAGATACAACCTATTTCGAGGTTGCGACAGTGGAATTCCATCATAATCTACTAGCTCGTAGACTCCTTTTGCTAATACTCGCTTAACAATGTAGGGGCCCATCCATAATGATTCAAACTTACCTGCTCCCAATTTATCAGAGTCCTGATCGTAGAGCAAGACCAGGTCACCTTCCGAGAAGACACGAGGCTTGACATTTTTGTAAAATTGCACTTTGACACATTTCTTATGCGCTTCATTAGCCAGCACGACATCACGACGGGTTTCATCCAAGTGGATTAGTTCCAAGAAACGAGCCTCTTCCTCTGAAGTTTCGGGAAGTAGATCTACTGCGAGCTTGAGAGATGCAATTTCACACTGAATTGGCAAGATAGGTTCTAGACCATACACCAATTGAAAATGCATAAATCCAGTCTCATTTCTCACCGAAGTCCTATATTCCCATAGAGCTGAGTACAGGATCAAATTCCACTTCCATTTGTGGACTCCAATCATTCTCTGCAGCATGCACTTAAGGAATTTGTTGATCGCTTCAACGTATCTGTTAGCCTACGGATAATATGGAGTAGAACTATCATGGGACAGTTTTAATTTGGCAATCAATTCAACCATCATGTGATTGCAAAAATGCGATCCATGATCTGTGACTATAGCCTGTGGAACACCGAACCTAGAGACTACATGATTGAAAAAGAAAAGAACAATCGTTTCGCCACTGTTGTTTAATGTAGGCATTGCCTCGGCCCATTTTGTAAAATAGAAGACAACAACTATGATATACCCATGCCCCCTGGCCGAGGTGGGATTACATGTCATGAAATCTATGCCCCGTTTAACGAATGGCCCAATAACAACTACTAGATGCAGCGGTGCAGGTGGTAATATGGTTTTGTGATAAAAAATCTGACAAGCATGGCAACTTCTGACTGAAATTATGATATCTTTGAAGATAGCAGGCCAAAAGTAACCAGCTCGTAGGATATTTTGTGCAGTAGCGTAACCAGATAGATGCCCCCCACATGCACCTGAATGACAATCATTTAGGGATTTTTCAGCCTCCTCATGCGTGAGGCACCTTCGTAGAACTATATCGACACCATGACGGTAAAGTATATCACCGACGATCATGTAGTCTCTTGCTTGGTATCGAGTACATCATTGTTCCAAGGGAGAGGTGTTAGGCGTAAAGGTTTGGGTTTGGAGATAGATTAGTATATCTCCATACCACAGGTCGCTTGATGATATTAGAAATAGAGTTTCATCCACGATTGATGCTTTAGATGTTAAATCATTGGATGGTGATGGGAGGTCACAAAGTAACTCCGCGAAGACTAGAGATTTCTTTGATTTGGATTTGGTGAATTCCAGATCAAACTCTTGCAAAATGGCTATCCATTTGGAATATTTGCCCCCTAGTAATTGACGTGACAGAATGTAGGTCATAGGGTTGCAATCTGATAAAATGGTAGTTTTGCGAAAGAGTATGTAGTGTCGAAATCTCTGTACTGCTTGAACAGCTGCTAAAGCCAGCCTTTTAATATAGGAGTACTTTCTTTCTGTATCATTTAAGTTGCGTCTTATATAATACACTATATGTTCTATTCCATTGTCTTCTTGTACCAAAACCATTGTGATGGTTGTATCTGTAGCGACGAGATACATGTTAAAATCTTTTTGATAGTCGGGAGCATACATTAATGATGCTTTTACTAGGGAATATTTTAAAGCATCAAAGGAAGCTTGCGCAACCTGATCCCAGTTGAAGGGTACTTCTTTTTTCAAAAGACACATATAACCTTTAGCAAGTTCTGCATAATTTGGAATGAACCTCCTTAGAAATTTTGCTTTCCCTTGGAGTTTCTGAATCTAAAGCAAATTTGAAGGTGGAGGCATGTTGATGATTTCCTGAACCTTACATGGATCGATTTGAATTCCGTCCTTAGAAACTACGAAACCAAGTAACCGATGAAAACCAACACAAAACACACACTTGTGTGGATTGAGTCTTATCTTGTAGTGTCAGCAACGTAGAAATATAGCTCTCAAATGCTGCGGGTGATCAGTTTGCTTTCGTGAATGAGCTGGTAGATCGTTGAGATATGGTTGAATGATGTGTTTGATGTCATGGAAGGCATAGTTCATTGCCCTCTAAAATGTTGCCCCTGCGTTCTTCAAACCGAACGGTAGTTTGTGGTACATGAATGTGCCCCATGGACATATAAATGAAGTCTTCGATTGGTCCTATGGGTGGATATTGATTTGATTGTATCCGAAAAATCCATCCATAAATGAAAAGACTTCGCAACTGACACATTCATCAATTATCTAGTCGATGAAGGGTGTAGGGTAGTTGTCCTTTGGACAAGCTTGATTTACATCCCTGTAATCGACGCATACTCTAATCGTTCCTTGCTTTTTCATCACAGGAACAATATTTGATACCCAATCAGTTAGAGGAATAGGGTAAATGAAACTAGCATGTAAAAAATTTTCAACTTCTGCCTTAATGGCAGCGGCTTTCTTCGGGTAAACCGGTCGAAGCCGTTGTCATACTGGTTTGACATATGGATACATCTTGATTTCATGTTCAATGATACTCAAGTCAATGCCTGGAATTTCTTCATATGACCATGCAAAGACATTTCTGAATTCATGAAAGAGAGAGCTGTATATTTCCAGTTCTGAAGGAGAACAAGATTTGCCAACATGTATATTCTCTACAACATTAGGTTTGGTTGAGATATTAATGGAAATAGTTTCTTCAATATTGGATAGATTTCACTCGGAATCCACCGTATTTACAGTATTTGATAGAAAATCAAAAACTGAAGGATGATTAAGGTCGCTAGAATAATCTTCATTGTTATCTTGAAGCTATGAACAATGGTGGTGATCTTCCCATGGTGCCTCCCCTATCATCATTGACTGAATGATTCCTTTGTCTGTAGAATGTACATGAGCCCAAGGATCGGAAGAGGTGCCATACTCTAGAGACCTATTTATCCAAACACTTGCTGAGTGTTGATTTGGGTTCGCCGCCCATGCCCAAAAAACTAATTTATACAACAATTCTATAGGGCTTGGGGGCAACACCTGGCAATGATCCACACTATCAAAATGTTCAGAGTTCTTCTTAATCTTTGTTGATGTAGAAGATATCATATGACAAGTTTTCGTTGTGGCAACTTCTGCCAGATTACTCAGAGGCGGAAGGGCAAAAGTACCCATTAAGGAAGGGTCTTTTAGGAGACCTAATCCAATATTTTGAAGTGATTGAGAACTTCCATGGATCAATGGAATGTTTCTGGTAACTTGAGAACTGTTGGGGAGGAAGGTCATTTGGTCAATGATTGTAATTCTACCTTGAAAGGGGAATGCAATATTTCTAAAATATGTTGACACAACAGCAGCCATAGCATAAATCCAGGGCCTGCCGAGTAGGATATTGTAGTCAAGGTTTCCATCAATGACCTCGACTTCAATTTCTATTGTCTTGCCCCCTAGTTCGATTTTCAAGTTACTTAATATCCCATATGGCATGTATGTTCTTCCATCGAACGCTTTTAATGTCGTTGATGATCGTGACAAGGGTGGAGAGCCTAAAGTTTTCCAGCAACTCATTGACATAATATAGGTAGGTGCCCACTCATCAATGATTGTTCAATGAACAGTTTAGTTGAGATCTTTTACCTGTATGAGGAAAGAGAGTTGGGCCACTAACTGAGGTTCGTATCCTTTATGATTAAAGGCCACTAGATTGGAATCCGTTGGATCAATCCCACCTATCGCTGATAACAAAGCCTGCTTTTGGGAGGGGCAATTCTGCAGTACTTCAAGTGTCAACATAGCGGATGGCGATTGGGCCAGATCCTCCACTATATTATAATTTTGTGTTGCTCGAGCACGAGGATTAAATGTCAATTTATGTACTACTCCCTTAAGCGGTTTTATTGTTAATTCAGGAATGATTGGTGGAACAACTTTTGGCGAAGTTCTTGTCAAACTACTAGGTTGATCTGTAGCCTTGCTGTTCAACGACTGTGGATTCTCATAATCTTTATTCCTTGTTGATATCAAAGAATCATTTTTTTGTTTTGAGATGGATAGCATAAGCACTTGGGATGGGGAAGCACGATCAGTAACAACCAAATTAGTTTCTGGGTTTGGAAATGGATTAGTCAATACTGCTGAGGTATTTGAATTCTTTAAAAGCTTCGTGACCTTAACTTGATGTGGACAATCTCTCGTGTAATGGTCCTCATCACATATGAAACATGGCTGATTAGGTTTCTTTCGTCTAGTAGGGTTTCCAGAAGATTTCTCAGGAGTCGAATCTTCTTGTTTCTTCTTTTTTTTGTCCCTTTCTTCTTGCCCCCTCGTTGCTTTGGATTTTTGCCCTTGTCGGTTGACACGGCATTAATCTCCGAGGCAAGAGGTTCTTCATCTTCTTTTTTACTAGAAACTGCACGGGCTTTTTTAGATGTAGCCTTTGTGGTTTTTGTGCTTGTGGTACCGATCACGCCATCGCTGGCATGAGAGTCCTTGTTTGATTTAGGAGGGGGAGGAATGGAAAATTTTGGTCTAGGAGCATCAGGAATTTTGTCGTAGAGCATGCCAAATTGAGTATAGATCAAGTCTAAATATTGTGCATGAGAAATGCCTTGCTCTTCAATGACAACTCCTCCCTTAGCCACATCCTCTATAATAGAGGGCAATAATGACTTTATAAACCATTAAGCTAAAAGTTTATCAAGAACATACACCTTTACCATTCGATGACAATGCTGCCACTCATGAATATGATCAGAGATGTGAGTGGTTGTCATCTGTTTAAAGCTGGTAAGGAGTTTTGTTCCCATTTCGTATCTTATGGGTAACTGAAAATGGGTTAAAAAGGTAGTGGCAAGGGTGCTGAAATTATCGAACGAAGCTATAGGAAATTCAATATACCATTTTGCTGCCGGACCAGTTAGCATTCGTTGAAAAAGGAGAAGCCTAATCGAATCATCATTCAGGGTGTTAGATGAGCACCACAAATGGAAGGTCATTACATGATTCAATGGATCTTCACCTGGATTTCCATTGAATTTAGGAATATTAGAGGGAAGTTTATGAGGAATCGTTGGCCACCAAGGGGCATAAGCTATTGGATCATTCGTCAGCCGGTTTAGATCTGATAATTCTAGAGTTACTAAAAAAGAAATTGTTGATTTAGGTTAGGCGAAGCATACCCAGGATAAGATGGAATCACCTGAGCAGTAGGTCTTTTCATACCAACATAATGTATTTGATGCTGGTAACTTTGATAAGGTTGATGGGCATAACCATTATAGTATGGCTGTTGATAACCGTTTTGAAAATGTGGTTGCCCGTTACTTACAAAGCCTTGTTGCTCAGGTCCTTGGTAAGATTGCTGGAATTGCAGTTGTTGATATTGTACCAGCCATGGTTGTTGGACCATTTTCTATTGTCCAATACCAGATGATTGACCAAGATGTGGAGTGATAGTACCTGTTTGAGCCTGAGTTGTTCCAGGTAAAGAGGCACTAACCTGAGGTTGTGATTGAAATGCGGAGATAAGAGGTTGTTGCATTGCAACCTAAGAGACTTGAGGTTGACACACAACAGGTAGTGCTTGTACTTGCGATACAGTCACAATAGCAGGTGTAGTGGGAATATTCGACACAGGTTGGACTGGTTGCATTGAATATACAACCCTTGGTTGTTGAGGCAGTATTGGTACCCAATCACTGGATGTAATTCCAGTTTGACTTGAATTTTGTTGTAAACTCTCATATGGTTGTTCTCCAGGAGGGAAAAATGAAAAGGCATACTGCCCCCCATATGGTGGCAATCCAGTGTTTAAAGGATAGATTGGCCTTTGAAGACATATAGGATCAATTTGTTGAGTTTCAACATAAGAAATACCAGATGAGACCCTGAATGAAGAAATAGGAACAGACCATGTCATCGAAACAGTCCCTGAATGGACTCCAGCTAGCTGTTGATAACTAGCCGGGATAGATGGTATACCAGCAAACATTGTAGGAATGGCAGCAGGAAGCTCTATCGTAGCCATGTCAGTTGACACAGTCCTAGATGTTGATGGTTTCTCAGACATATTTAGTCTATCCAAAAGATTTCCTAGCGATTCGAAAGGAACTTGCGATGAAGGATGATTAAAAGAACTAACTTCTGTAGTAGAAGGATATAAGTGGATCCCAATTCCAAAATGCAATGGAGTACTGGATGGAAGATCCTCTACTATCTCTTCTATGGTAATCAGTCTAGGTGGAAGAAGTAAACCGTTAGGTCTGTAAAATATTTCTGGATTCGAAGAAGGTATAACTTCTGTAGTAATAGATACTGGTGGAGTGGCACCTTCTGAATTCTGGAATTCAACTTCCAGATGTTCAGGTAAGTGAACTTTAGTCTCTAGTTCAACTCTAGATGGAGCTATCTCAGGTATAAAAGTGCCTACCATCACACTAGGATCAGTTCTAATGTCCTCTTGTAACTGTGGAGCTTCTTCTGTAAAGGCAGATATACTAGAAATGATCAGAGTAACTGTAGTCTCTGACGATGTTGAAACACAACTTTCAAATAAATCAGGTGAATTGGACTCAGTGAGACCGTTTTTCCCAGAATGGTTTCGTCTCCGTAGTCAAAGACGGTTGACTCGCTAGTCTCCACGAAAGACGGGGTTTTGATTGAATTTCTTCCACGATTGCGGATTACTTGATCAACTCAAAATTAAAAGGGAAAAAGTTATTCCAAATTAAATAAATTTTAAGACACTTTGACGCAACTTTGCTTTTTCAATTTTTAAGAGTCGAGAAAAAGTTAAAGGTGACTAGTCGCCTTCAATTTTTAATGAGCCTGAAGTGACAAGTGCTCAGATGGACCTTTTCTTTTAGGGAGTTGAAAAGAAACGAAAGTGACTACTTTGGAAATATAGACAGAGGGATTACCAAACCAATCGCAAAACTACAAAATACACCTTGGTGATAAATGATAGAGAAATTACCAAGGACTTATGTACGGCAATCAATCTTCCCGAATAATGTGTTCAGTGCATTGCGATCGATAGGGCAACATACATGACTTCCTAAGGATAAAGGATATCAGCCTATTGTGGTCTCCCAATATATACTCGACGGTACGGGGAGCAAAAGTCCATACTGGCACTTGTCATATCAAAGAGGAGGAATCACCCAACCTTTGATGAAAATGATAGTTACCAGGTTTTATGACGCTGGAACACGTCTCTAGCCTAGACTTCTAGATGTGTTGCGTTAAGTTCCAAAGCATTTTTATGTTCATTGAGTTTTATTTTAGAGTTGATCTTGCTTATAAGTTTGTCTTTCAAGGTTCACCACATGATGTAGATGTAAAATTCCTAAATATGCAATCTAAAATGATAAACAGTTGTTTATTTTGTTTTAATAATGAAAATCCTAGCTACTAAGGAAAGAAGAGTATGATTCTTTCAGCATAGAGCAAAGAGCACACACTAAATGTATTTTTCCTAAATCATCTTTCGCACACAGTCTAAATGCAAATGCAAATGCATGTATTTGTTTTTCGTTTCCTTAATGTGAGAATGCTCAAAAGGAAAACTAAGTACGGATCTGAACTCTTTTCTTCAAAGCGACATTTCGACAATTTCTTTTCAAAAAACGAAAGGAAGACTAAAACGACATTTTTCGATTTTGAATGGAAAATTGCTTTCGACACTTCAAATATTAACAATCCAAATCAAATACAATGACAAAAGTATAAGCGACTATCTAGAGGAGGAATACTTTATGACACTCTTTTTTTTTACTCAAAATGACAGTTACGACACTTTTTTGCATCAAAAATGACAATTTGATTAAGCTACTTTCGGTAAAGGAGGACAGCAAATGATGGAAAAATACATAAAAACATTTACAAATCCTAATCAATGGAGGTTGAATAATGTAAAGGAAGGAGGCTTTAGTAATGAGATACTGATCATGAACAGCAAAACTACTGAATAAAGCTAAAAATCAGGAGGAAAAAACCAACTTTCAAAGAGAGAAATAATATCACTCAATCATCGCACCTGTAACATAGGGAAACAGGGATGCATCTCACCTACAACACACAGAGGTGCAATGCATACAGGTTGCCTAGTTACAGACAGTGCGATGGACCAGGGAGCGAAACTAAGTTTGGTTTTTGCTCAAAATTTGCAGCTAAGTTCAGTGATTTAAGCTGAGTTATGATAGACAGTAAAAACAAAGTATAGGGGTATGATCTTATGAGGTTATCAAGCTACCACGAGGGCGCTTAGGATGCTTGTAATTCAGATTTTTTAGTTCATAAACCAACCTGGAGATTGACTGAAGCAGCATTCATCTACTTCGCAATTGCATAGCAAAGGCAGTTTGAAGGCTAGCTGGCTAACTTCAGGCTCCGTCTGTAGTTGATAAAGAAAACAATAGTAACAAACAAATAAACTAGTCGATCCCCAGTGGAGTCGCCATTTTGTTTATGGGAAAACTAGTGTCAATTCGAACTGCTAGTCCGACTAAGATGGGTAGCTATCTTAGAAACAAACAATCAAAGCAATTTGATATTTCCTTTAAGTGTAATAGATAAGAGGGAAGAAAAGAAGACCAACCTGGATCTTCCGCTTTGATCCTTACTTGATTTCCCTTTCCCTTGATAGAATTTGCCACTCCTCTCCTACTTGTCCCACTTTAAAGAGTACTTGTAGAGTCAAAGTAACAAAAAACCATCAAAGCATCTCTATCTAAAACATCATAAACAATGCAAAATCAAAAACATATTAACCATACAATTGCATTCATAAACAATAAGATTTACAAACACATGATTATATGGAGGAAAACTCAAAGAACTTTATTAATAGTAGAAGAGAGGATTATAACCCAGTTGTCTGATCCAGCATCATCCTCCCAGTATAGAAGCCCTCTTCACCTTATGAAAAGCAAGATCACCCAACAATACAATGCCTCTTCTCACAAATAAACCAACAACACTTCCTTACAAATTACAAAATTCCAGCCTCCAGATCTCTCAGATGAGGGATCCATTTATAGATGGCTTGCAAGGGTGTGAGTTAGCTTTGGGTTTTTTATTAGTGTCATTCCACTGATAGTTCTTGGTTCCACTTGGAGATTTCATTGATATCTTACTCATCACTGGGCGAATTCAGAGAGGCAAGTGTCATAGGAGAAGTTTCTAGAAGATTCCATGAGCTTCCACTTAGCAAACTGTCTCTGCCATTTTTCTACTCTCACTCATCGCACCCTACAGAAGGCCATTTCAGTATGCATCGCACCTGGCTAGTGTGGCAACTAGTATGCATTGCACCTTGAGCATGGAGTAGTTAGTATGGTCTAGTTTTGGCCAATTCTGAGTAGTTTTTTAGGTGGAACTTCTGGGAAATGATGTAATCAGTTGACAATGATCCTTTAGGGTATGAAACAACACTTTTAGGGACTAAAGAGCCTTGGTTTATGGACATATTAGTTTGGGGTTGCAATGCCCAAATATGTCTATAACAATAGTGTCATTTTGTGTGTTAGTTTTCAAATAGCTTTACTATGCTTTTCTTGCTTTGCAGATGTTTGTGACTCCCCATATTGGTTTTGCCAATGGTGCTTGCCGTAGTACCTGGAACCTATCATCTATGGCATGGGCTATTTATGAACCTAACAGTGAGTTGATTGACCTTCAAGGTATTTGTCTAGGTCGCACAACTAACAACATTGTTGAATACAGTGCGGTCATCGAACTGTTGTTAGAAGCCATTGCTCTTGACATTAGAGAATTGGTTGTCAACCTGGATTCACAGCTTGTCGTCCTTCAACTCAACGGGAAATATTCCGTCAGAAACCCTCAAATATTGAGAATGTATCTTCGTATCCGTCTATTGGAAAGATATTTTGATTACATTACATATCATCATATTCATAGACGCATGAATACATTGACAGATGCATTAGCTAATTATGTGTTGGATAGACATTTACGAAACATGTGAAAATATAAAACAAACCATTTATACCATAGTAGACAAGAAAATATAGCATACATATATATATGTGGTGATAATGTTTGATACTTAGAACCCCAAAAAATAATATGTGTGTCCAAAATAACATTAGTGGCTCACAGGCCTCATATATTCGTGGCACACAGGCCTCAAAAAATGTAAGCACTGGACCTGGGAACTAATTAGCATGGTAATCATGGTAGCATGATACAAATCGTGCAACATGAGTCAGCAATCAGAGGATCCTATTCGAGACTCCCACCGTGTGTCTCTGGAACTGACGAGGAATGTCTCCTACCCGAGCATACTATGGGATGCCACGAGTCAACCCCTCAAGGTTCCTCACGATCTCCTCCTCGTTGTCACTCCCTTCCTGATAAGGAGCGACAACATCAATCGGGCGGAGGATGTTCCTGGCTATTGGGGACATCCCAGCAGGTTGCTCTAGTCCAATGTCTGCATTAACAAGAGAAATGTTATAAGCACATATATACCAAAAACAATAAAAAAATCTCAAAATTAAAAAGTTGATTTTTTACCTTCATCGTCAAAATCCTCTCCATATAGTAAGGGCATTTCCAGATCTCTGTGGAAGTTGGTGCCACTGTATGGCAAATCCTCCACGACGATCTTTTGTCATCGTAGCCATGAAAAGAATGTAGGTCCATACGACATGTGTTGACCCCCAGTGATCCTAGGCATCAAACGACTCTAGCAGGCCATCTGTGGATAGCGTGGCATAGGAGGATCTACCTCAGTCAGTTGATACTGGAATAGTGGCACCCGTTCCAAGAAAAAGGTCACGAGCACAGAACCGAAGCAAAATTTCTTCAGATTCACTGCCTTAGCTTTGGACAACCGGCGCTTTATGTTGATCTTCATGGCCTCTACACAGTTGAAGATCATAGGTGTTGTGTAATCGATAGCATATAGGAACTTCGACTTGTTGGTCTGATGTTCCGCCTAGGACCCTGCCACTCTGTTGATGGTCAATAGAAGCACTCTCAATGTTAGATCCCGAACACTAGAAATCTCAATATTCCTGCTCTTGGATTTTAGGGCCTTAGTACAGTGTTTAGCAAGCAGTGAAGATATGCTTTCCCCAATCTGTCGTGACCCATATAAGTTCATTAGTTCCCCTCTTTGGGATAATCCAGTGATGAAGTATATATCTAAAGTTTCCAACTCCAGCTCCTGGTCACCAATGAAAAATATCTCCCAATTAATTCCCCAAATACTAATAAGGTACCGAAGCAACTCGGGTTAGGCCCGTATCCCTGGCGTGAGAAAGAATTTGAGGAGCCTGCAAGCCCTTAAAGCTTCCAGGAAATTTGGGTCATTCATTGCCTGGTTTTCAACATCTTCATCTTCCCGTTCTTTCCAATCCACCATTTTCAGCGATTCTTTCCTGCAAAAGCCATTAATTTAAGTTAACAATCATGTTTGGCCCATAAATTTTGAGTTTAAACGGTGATTTTTTGGAGAAATAGGTTTTTTTCCCATTCACAGTGCTGGCATGCCTGTTTTTAAAAAAACTGTGCCAATAACGCAACTAGCTTTTTTAATCACCCTCGGCCAATGTGATTCCATGTTGGGAAGTCACGTCGACCGAGGGTGAAAAAGTTTTTTCAAATCCCCCTCAAAAAACTAAAAAAATGGCTAAAAACATAAATAAAGGACATGAAAATGGAGCTCAGGGCTTTGGCTTTTACCTGTAACTAGCGACTCAGCGATTGGCCTCTTGGATCTCCCACAACATGCTCCAGAACAATTAGGGAAAAGTGAGTAAAAAGTTTTCACAGCAAGGTAAAATGGTAAATGGTAAAAATATATTTACTTTTCTCCGTTTTATTAATTTTTTCATGAAAATATCATGTTTTTGTAAATATTTTGACTTATTTTGCCTCAAGAACTAGATAATACACTTTACCTTTTTCGCACAACGATAGGTAATGGATGTTCGACAATGGTGACAAGTCACGTTTCAGCTCTTTTCTTGACTCGTTAAGCTCATATGAAAAGATTACTAAGTGTTTTTACCTTTTGACTAGTAAAAGAAGATAAAACGAGGGGTCCGCTTTCAAGCTCTTTTCCAACCCTTTAAAAGTGAAAAGATGGTTGAACCCTTTCGTTTTGAACTCATTAACAGATGTAAAACGTCGTGTGCCCAGTATAAGTTTACCCCTTTTTCGGGCTGGGATGCACTGTTTACGAAAAAGGTACTCCTTGACTGAAATGGTCAAGTGGTTCTCTCAAGTATCATTTTCTACCTTTTCGGGCTCGAGAGACACAAATGTACGAAAAGGGACCATGTGGAGTTTTATTTTACGTGTCTTTTTCAAACTCTCTAAATGTGAAAAAGATATCAAGTTACACCTTTGTCGGACTTGTTAAAATATTAAATGACATCAGATTTGTCACCATGACGAACATGAGCTTCTCCTTCCTAGGGCTCGTTAAACTTACTAGGTCTGATTCATCCGAAGGATGAAATTACAGTGCAAGCATATGTTATCCCCTTCAAGCTTGCGATAAAAAATAATTGGGGTACCTACCAGGAATGGTGGGGGCGAAATTGGAAATCTATCAGTTGTGTCGACAGCTCACTCTTGAACATGAAACTTTTTGCTTCGTGTCGGGTTGGGATATTCTCCTTTGTATCGTTGACCTTCCTCAGTTGGGCTATTCATTTTTTCCTTCCATTCGATCTCTGTCACATCATCATGACCACCGATCCTATGGATCAAAAAGCTTCAAAACTTCCAGTTGTGTCGTTGATACATTCAAGAGTTGTCCTTCTATAGTTACGCCTACCTTTGATTCTCTGTATTACCCAAAATCATTTTGCATCCTCTCATTTCGTGTCGATGATGTGGAAAACATTATGGCTCACCTTCGACATGGTCGTTTCCCGTTGAATTCAACTCATTATCTAGGAAGTTGACTGAGTGACTCCTTTCTAGTACCTTAGAGCTTGCATGCCCTAATGGCAAGTTCTTCACGCTCGACAACAAGTTCACATCATTGGATTTCAATTGAGTGATTTCATGAGTATTCAACTTCAGTTCCTCTATTCACATTTCGTGAATTGTACTAATAGTACCTTGAGGACCATTATCATTATTGGTGGTTTCTCTCGCACTTGTTAGTAGTTTACATCATTGACTGGTAATCAAGTGATTTTCTAGCATGTTCAACGTCAACACGTCTATTCACATGTTAGAATTTGTACTCTGATCGGGTCGTGTTGGAGCGCAAGACCCTGGACTCAGATAACAAAAGTCCAGGTTGTGAAGTGATGTGACATGGTTATGTTAATATACATGTCTCTTTCAGATGGATGGCTGCGACCATACCATGAGTTATCATATGTAATCCTTCTCATTATTGGATGGTTGCGACCATACCTTGGTTTCATTATGATCCTCTTTGGCAGATGGTTGCGCCCATATTTAGATCCATTTACATGATCATTCTTTGGATGGCTGTGTCCATGCCATGATTCATGTATCATTTGACATAGTTCTCAATTATGTATATGTATATGTACTTGCTTTCAAGTTTTCCGATGGCAGACTACGGTTCCCCGCACTGATTCATAAAGCATTTCATCCCTCACTCTAGTTCGGCCTTCATGCTTTAGGGGGCATCTGTTACACAACATTTTGTCACTGTCCCTATACTCCCCATTCCATGATCCTAGAGGACCTCTATAATGAACCCCACATGCTTTGACTTCATGGAGAAACTCCCATCATGTCCCTCTTCATGAGAAGATCAATTCCCTTTTGCACCATTTCCCCTGAGACTTTTGTTTTGCCCAGTTTACAACACTGGCGCTAATGACCTTTGTCTCCCCCGCACCGACGTGCAGAGATTGACACTATCCCTAGCACCGACCGGAGCAATTGAGCTGTGTTCCAGTCATGCCGCTCCTATTATGGAAAGTTTTTTAAATTAAGAGTCGAAGCTTCCAGATCTAGAAGCTTCATAACAGAAGTTTGGTAAATGGTTTGGTCGGATAGGGTCGAGGATGTCAGTTTGGGCTCCTTTTCGCTATAATGATGGAACTACCTCAAGGGATAAGACCTTCTCCCATGAGAAGAGGATCCATCTCCCATCTATTCATCCTATATAAACATCCCTTCTTCCTAAGCACAAGTTAGTGTTGATGTTGGTGTGCTAGTGCTATTTTGGTTTGGAGTAAACAACAAGCTATTCATAGTTGTAGCTATCTAGTTGTGTGAGGGAGAAGTGTTTTGGAGTGAAGCTTAAAGGGAAGAGCCTTAAAACTATTGTTGATTGAGGCCATCATGGAATGCTAGCAGAAGTGTGTGGAAACCTGGTCTTATCAGAGGAGAACCGCAACGTCAAGACAATGGTTGTAATCTCAACCCGATATCAATATATATGCAACTATCGATTGATTTCCTACATGTTTTGTCATCTTACATATTCATGGCTTAATTTTTCTTGAGTTGTTAAGTAGGTTGAATTACAATTTATCTGTTATCACAGTTGTTGTTTGCTATTGTTTACTTGCTTCAGGTGCTTGAAGAAGGAAGTGAGAGATAGCTAGAGGGAGCAAGCAAGGACATCATCAAATGGGATAAGCATACTAAGAGGTAGGCCCTCTTAATTGGTTCTAACCTTAGGAAATCTTCCATAGAATGTATCTGTTGTGGCTAGACCCATTATTGGGCTAGAGGAATTTGTTTGTGTCTGCACTTATAATTTTACTTCACAACAATGCCCGATTGGGTGGTTGAAATCGACTGCAAGAATTAGTAGCGTCAACAAATGGAATTGGAAAATGCAGCAGTATATTGGTAAAGAACTTTAGGAGCAAGGCCATTGCGGGACACTGGTACCTAATAGTGTCCATTGATTTCCAAGAGCATGCTATGACCAGTATGGTGGTTTTAAGGCAGGGATATGCATTGGTTTTTGGTATCTTCCAATGCAAGGAAGGCTTGCAAAGGGATGGACTAGATGGTATGGGGGTGCCAACGGAACTTGGAAGGTGTGTGACTGCATGGAAGGGGATGACCGGATTGCCCGAGGGAATATGTAGCATAGAAGGGAAGACCAGGGATGGATTTTTTTTGGTCATTAACATTTCTAGATGGAATCAGATGCACATTGAGAGTGCGCCATGGAACAATGAGCTAGCAACTCTTCATTGAGAGGACAGGTGGCACTGGATTATAACGCTGGACATTGGATGAAAATTTGATTTTGTAGTGGATTCTGGACTTCCTAGAAAGAAGGTGGATCCTGGTATTACTTCGAGGGTGGAGGTGTGCACCTTTGGATTCCCTTGTTGCAGTTGCAGGCATCGTATCCTTTTTATTTGTTGGTTGAGAAAATGTGAATATGTGTGTATTATTATAAATACTATATCGAGATGGATTTATAAAGCTCCATAGATAGTATGGTTATTTGTTGGTTGAAGCAAATGTGTATGTGTATATGTGGTTATTGTAAATACTGTAATGAGATGTGTTACAAATCGCTAGTAAATGGTATGTTTGTCATGTTTTAGCAGTGGTCATTGTAAATATTGCAACAAGTTGTGTTATAAAGCTCCATGGGCAGTATGTTTTGTTTTCATCAGTCTTGTTAGTTATAGGTGTCATTGAACACCAAGGATGGTGTTCCCCCAAGGGGGGGAGGGTTCTGTAATAGTCCTGGTGAAAATTCCATGTAAAAATATATATATAAGGCCACGGTGATGGGACGCATATTCCAAGATGAATGGTGGTAGAAACATCCTAGTGGGTGTTGATACAGTTTATTATGGCTAAGGGAATTGGCAAAGGTAATGGCTAAGGTTTTGGAAAGGCACGAGGCATTAATTGGCATTTATTTATGAAAATAATGGAAATTAGGAGAAAAAGGAGGTGAAATGTCACAAGTTGTGTGAGGAGGAAAATGAAGAAAAATAATGGAAAATGAAGAAAACAGAGTTCTCATTCATAAAACGGATTCTGGGGATCAGTTGGTAAGCTTTTGATAGGTTATGGTGGGGTTCTCTTCTATTCTCTCTCTCTCATACTCTTGGATACTTAGATTTTTCTTGGAGTACTCTTGGAGGGTGTGGCATACTTGAATTTTTGGAGCAAGAAGACAAAGGAAGAGTAGGAAAGCACAAGAGGGCATCAAGATTAGCAGCGACAACAATTTTTCTTGCAGGTAATGAGTTCCATGTACGTTTTCCTCACTAGTTTTGGCATGCATAACACATGCATGTGGTTTCTTGGTTATGATCTATCACTATCATGGAGGATTGCCTAGATTGACAGTGGATTTGACTAGCCTTGCCATTTTTTGGATAGCCATGGAGATTGTGGCTTTATTTCTTTCTTTTCTTTTGGTTGGTTCTCATGTTTCCTTAGCTTGGGTTGAGTTATTAATTCTTCGAAGCCTTGGTTAGAAAAATGCTCTGGAAGCTCTGTAATGGCTTGGGTTGAGTTACTAGTCCTGTAGCCTTGGTTGGAAAAATGCTCTAGAAGCCCTGTAAAAAATTAGGTTGAGTCATTAGTCCTGGAAACTTTGGTTAGACAAACACTCTAGAAGCCCTTGGTGGGTTGAGTTACTAATCCTAAAAGCCTTGGTTGGACAAATGCTCTAGAAGTCCAACAACAATTGTGGGTTGAGTTAATAGTCCTAGTGCCTTGGTTGGACAAATGATCTGAATCCCATCAGCGGCCGTCGGTTGAGTTACTAGTCCTACGAGATGAGTTGGAACAAACTCTTTAGAGCCCTGGAAGGTTGGAATAGAGACCAATGAGATGATTGATTTGGTGATGTCCGACCATGAGGTGGAATCATTGTTTTATGGGTTGAGGTGGATGGTCTTTGGAAGCCCTAGATGATTTTTTATTGATGTGTTCTATGAGATCCCACATTCATGCTTGGAATATGGCACGGGGGTGAATGGTTGAAGAGAGATTTGGCTGAGCCATTCTACAATTAGGTGGAACATGGAAGTCCCATCCCGAGTCTGGATTTTTCATCATTAATGAAAGGTTATTTCTCCTTGTATCTCTATGAGCATTTTGATGGATTATATGTGTTCTATATGGTGGTATTTTAATTGATATTTATGCTACTATTATGTTGGTTATGTATAGGTTTTATGAAAACAACTTTGTACGGATCTCATCATGTTTTTAGTTGTAAATGAATGAACAATGTATCTATGACCTAATGGATGGAATGGAAGTTAAAGTGATAAGGAAACAATTCTTTATGGAAAGTCTCAGAAAGTATGAGACCCCCATGCTCAACACTGTTATTTACACTTGTAGATTACATATTTGTGATATGTTTGACGAAATTCCTGTCATGGCTAGTAGGGGTCCAATCAAGGTCTTAAACAAGTATTTTCTTTAATACTATCATTTCCATGGTGTTTTACTATTTTGAAGAGATGGTTCAATTCTGGGCAGTGACTTGCACTCTAGGCCTAAAAAGTGGCTCAAATCCCGAGGTCATTGGCATATCACTGACAAATTTATTCTATGGTTGCTAGTAGACAAGCCTGTGAGAGTGACTTTGGGTTTCTCGATGTTGTCATTACTATAGCATGAGAGCAACTGAGGCTTAAGTTGTCCAAAAGTTCAGTGGGACCCAAGGGCAAGATGTCTAAAGTATTGGATTGGTTCCTGGGGGGCCTATAGTTGATGTTGAATGTTTATATGGTGTGTTTCCGTCGGTTCCACTTCCTTAATGTGACTTAGGAGGTTGAATCATATCATAGTGGACTCTTGTCACATGTGTACCCCAGCTGGCCAGTTGCTTGGGTATATGTGGGAGGAGGGTGTTATAGAAATCCTAGTAGCTCAATCCCTAAATCCTCCAACCGACACTCCACACAACAATCACCCAAAAGAACTATGCATGCCTATGAGAGATGATGCAATAGCAAGTTTCAACAATTTGTACACCATTGAGGGACTCCTTTTTCCTCCCAAAATCTCCCTCCTTTGGTTGGAATATGATCAAGAGCACCCCTGTATCAAAAGAGACCCCAACTTCTGGCACCAATCCTCCCAATGACTGCGTGGCCTCTCCCTTTGAATCCTAATTAAACCAGAATGGCATAGTGTTGTGTGATTCCTCTCTCCTAGCCTCCAAATAAAATATAAATCCTTCCTAGGGTGGCACTCAAGGTCCACTAAAGAGAAGGTTGAGCTTCAATACTTGGGAAGCTATGTGCTAAGAAACACTTGTAACTTAGCTAAACAACTAGAGTAACAATGGATAATCAAATGTCAAAAATCCCGTAAAAAGAGAGCCTCACCTCCAATTTATATCTAGCCATCCCTTGTGCTCCTTGTGGGCTCCACCCATCAAATTCCCTCTCTCACCTAATTTGAATTCCTCCAAGGGGTGTGTATTCCCTTGGAGTGGCCCCCACTCTCCACTTCCCATCAAATTTCTTGGCTTTTCTAATGTTTGGGGGTGGCACCTTTATAAATTTTCCTTTTTCACCCACTTTTCCTAAGTTTATATGCTAAATAGTTATTAACTACCAAAAATTGAAAAATTGAGAATTCCCTTAGTAAAATTATTAATTGGGGACATTACAGATAAAATGATTGTAACATTGATGGTCATACAAAGCAGAAGTGTTGGAAGTTGCATCTAAAGCTCAACTCGAAGAACCAAAAGAAAGATGCTAAGAAGAAAGATATCATGGCCAAAAGTTTGAGCAATCAGGTGGAAAGAAACTTAGATGTGGACAAGAATATTATCTACATATCAAGGTAGAAGGGGCTAAATATGGGTAGCCTTTAGCAATAGGAACAAAATAGGAGGACCAAACTCTTCCATATAAAGATATGGGTGAAGAATAAAAATATTGCTACTCAATTCAACTCAAGGTCAATCTCATAGTAGTAGACCTGGTCAAGAAATTCAGATTAGAGACTCATGACCATCCTAGCCCATATCCATTGGGATGGATCAATAAGGAGGCAAAGATAAAGCTAAACAAATAGTATAGAATTGAATTTTCTATTAGTGTTGATTTTATTGATGAAGCAAAGTTGGATGTAGTTCCACTTGATGTATGTGGAGTTGTATTTGGGAGTCCATATATGTACATGTAGATGTGATCTTCATGTGGAGATCCAACTAGTAGCACCTCATCTAGGATGAAAAATCCCTTATCATCAACATGCACAAGGGAAAGTTGAAGTTCTCACTCGTAAGTGCCAACTAGGCCAAAACGTTGATTAGTTCTAGTAAGAAGTATGTTTTGTTATTTTTAAGAGAAAATTAGTATGTAGAAGACTCCATGAGATTTAAGTTCCCCTTAGACGGGTGAACTAACAAACAAAAACAACAACTAGAATAGTTTTTAAAGGTGTATATGGGTGTGTTCCAAGAGCCTAAAGGGATACCACCCAAGAGGGAAGTGGAGCATGAGATCCAATTATTTTCAAACCCTCTATTGCAAAATATTGGGCTATACAAGTAGTCTGTTATAGAAGTAAACATGGTGAAGAAGCAGTTATAGCAACTACTAGAATCAGGTGTTATTTAACCAAGTAACTCACCATGTGGATCACCCATTATAATTGTGCCTAAGCATGATGGGACTTGGAAAATGTACATTGATTACAGGGCATTAAACAAAAATAGCTCAATAATGGTACCCCCTAGCCAAGATAGAATATCTACTAGATCAATTGCAACAAGCTAAATAATTCACCAAGTTATATTGAAAGTCAAGGTATCACCACGTTTGAGTTAAAGAAGAAGATACCTAGAAGACCACCTTCAAAACTAGACAAGGTTTTCATGAGTGGTTAGTTATGTCGTTTGACCTATGCAATGCACTAGATACATTCATGAGGTTAATGGATCATATACTATGCCCTTTTATTAATTCATTTTTTGTTATTTATTTTGATGATATATTGGTATATAGTGCTACTTAGGAGGAACACATATAACATTTGATGCAAGTGCTAAATACATTGAAGAAATATTAGTCATTAGGAAATATTAAGTTTAAGTTTTCACAATAGTATTTGCTTTATCTAGGATATGTTATAGGTGGAGGTGAGTTGAAGATTGATCTTGCCAAGATGGATGTCATTATGAAGTGGTTGGTTCTTACCAATGTTTTTATGGTTAGGAGTTTCTTTGGGGTAGCATAGTACTAAATTCATAGCCTCATTTTAAGCAATAGTAACACCACTCTGTGCTATCACTATAAGTTCCAAGAGTTTCTAGTGGGGAAAATGTTAGAAAATGGCCTTTGAGGATTTAAAAAATAAGATCAATTAAGCATTGGTTTTGGCATTACTGAACTTGCACTAACCCTTCAAAGTGGAGATAGATATGAGTATGTATCCTATGGTAGAGGTATTAAGGTAGGAAGGAAGGCCTATATGCTACCATTTTGAAGTATTTCATGGAGTAGTTCTTAACTATCTTGCCTGAAACAAGGAGCTCTGTGCTTTGGTGCAAGTTATGAAAAAGTGGAAATATTATCTCATGGGGAAGGATATAATAATAGAAACAGATCACCAACCACTACTGTACTTAAAGGCCTAATAATTTACAATAGAACAAGAATTACAAGTGGATGGGGTTTATAAGACAATTTCATTTAGTGATCAAGTACAAGAAGGGAAACACAAACGAGTTGGATGACATGCTTTCAAGGCCACCCACATCAAATATCACATCTTCGGTAACCATAATGCACCTAGAACCACCCGTGATGCATACAAATAGGTATATATAGAGAATGGGGATTTCAAGGAGGTGTTTCAACAGTTGCAAAGCTAGATGGCATGTGCACGATGGTGATAACACAACTAAATACCATCTCGAGAATGGGTTACTCTATAGGATAGATAAGTTATGTGTTCCTAAAGGTCATTTGAGGTAGCTGATAAAAGAGGCTCACACCTCTAAGGTTGCAGGGTACTTTGGTGTAGGGAAGACAATGTCAAACTTGTAGAGGTATGTATATTAGCCCAAGATGTAAGATGAGGTAGGTAGGTTCATAAAAGGATGTACGCTTTGTTGTACATGAGCAAGCCTAGTAATAGGACACAAGGTCTATACCATCCCTTGCATGTACCCACTCAATATTGGGAAAGAATTTCCATGAAATCTATGGGAGGTTTACAAACAACCAAGAAGGGACATGACTACCTATTCATGGTAGTTGACATGTTCAACAATACACGTCCTAATTCCCTGTAAAAAGACCATCAATGGGAAAGAATCAACTATCTTGTTCTTTGGGTAGGTCTGGGTGCACTTTGGGATACTAAGGAGCATCATTTCAGATAGGGACTTCTTAGTGGATTTTGGACTGCATTGTGGGAGATGATGGACACAAAGTTGAAGAGGTCTACAACATTCCATCCATAGACAGATTAGAAAATGGAATTATCCAAGATAACTATGGTGCAATATTTGAGGGGTTACAATTAGAAGTATTTGAAGACTTGGAACAAAAATTTAGTATATATACAACACTCTTATAACAGAGCAATCCACACTTATATTGGTAAGTCCCCAATCGAAACTTGTTTTGGATATTTTCCACCTTCACCTTTGGATATTTCATATGGAAAACAAGGAGTGAGGAGAATCTTACAAGGAATGTGTTAAGGGCATATATTCGTTGAGAAGATCAAGTAGAAGTATTTAATATATATACAACATTCTTATAACAGAGCAATCCACACTTATATTGGTAAGTCCTCAATTGAAACTTGTTTTGGAAATTTTCCACCTTCACCTTTGGATATTGCATATGGAAAACAAGGAGTGTGGAGGATCTTACAAGGAATGTGTTAAGGGCATAAATTCGTTGAGAAGATTAGGTAGATCCATCTTCAAGGACAAGCGACACTACAAAAGCCACAGGAAAAATACAAGGCCAAGCACGATCAACACAAAATAGAGAAGTCATTCAAAGTGGGAGACAAAGTATGGTTATAGTTGAACAAGGAGAGGCTACATGATCCTGGTAAAAAAGTCAAGACTTTGTAATATGGTTCCTTCAAGATACTGGAAAAGGTGGGAGATAACACTTATAGACTCAGTCTACCCCCATATATGTGCATTTACTTAGTAGTGAATGTTGAGAATACAAAACTCTATGATTCTTCCATGTTGGACCAAGAAGAGGAGAAATTACTACCTTCTATAGAGGACTTAGCTCCATATGCTTAGGTAAATTTGAAAGATGATACAATTTTGTAAAAGAGTTACAAAACTACAATAAAGGGACAACATGACCTTTGGTAGATTAGGTTGAAAGGAAAACTTCCAAAAAAGGCTAAATGGTGCTATAGGAAGAAGGCAAGGAAAAATTCCTCAGCTCATTTTGTAAAATCTTTTGGGGACCAAAAAGCCTCCCAAAATGGGGAGGTATGATCCAAATTAGATCAATATATTATTTTTCATCCATCTCGATGCTTTTAAAGTGGAAATTTAGAGGAATCAACTTACAAGGTCATTTTTATTGATGGTTCCAAGCTGGAAAACTATTTGTGAAAAAAATTTAGGATCCATCTTGAGGACTTAAATGACCACTTTTTGTGGTCCCAACCTTACTATGGACCTAGATTTTATAATATACATGCAGGTACCTTTCCAATGACGCAAGAATCACTTCAATATGAGCTTTTATGATAAAGTTATGCCTTTAGAAGGTTGACCTATTGAAATTGACCACCATAATTGAAGAGGATGCAACGTTAGGCCCCATTTCTCATGGAAAATGGGCTATCCGCATGGACACTATGAAGAAGACCCTAGAAGGGTTGAGATGAAACTCATATTGAGGGTTGAATGGGTCAAATTTAACCCCTAGTTGGCTATTGGGATGTGTTATAACTGCACCACTAAGATGAAAAAGGGTTTCATTCTATTCAAGTGCATTTTGTTTCGTAGATGAGTATAGTAGCTGAGAATGGATAAAGAGAGGGTAAATACATAGGGTTTGTGTACTGTAGCATCCCACGGTCCATAGGCCTTACTTCTTTGTCTTTGCATCCATTTCCATTCAGAGAAATAGGGAGCAAAGCAACCTTACCTTCCAACTGGGTTTTCTCTCATAAGGGTTTTCCAAATCATACAATGTTATTATGGTTGTGAGTGATTGTATTTGCAATTATTATCTATTTTCCACATTTTATATATTGCACACATGAAAACAATAACTTAATAATTATAGAAGTATAAGGAAAATAACTCTCATTGTATGAATTTTGGATTTTATGTATAATTTTATCAGATTTGTTGTGACCAACTGTTTAGTGGAATATCCATAACAATTTACAAATCAAGCATTATGTTGCTACCCATGACTATGTTATTATTGGACTAGGTTAGAGGCCTATAAAAAATTTGGTTGGTACATGCTCACATAAAATGATGTATTTTTTCCTTAGCTATGGGGATGAAAGGTCCACTTGGGAAATAATGTCCAACCATTTAATGAATTTACTATGTAAGGGTTAAGTTTTTTGGGTTGGATTTAGAGAACTCAGCGACCTTGAACACGACAATCTTAGATTGTAAAGTCACTCATTGTTATTCCCATAGATTAATGCTAACTCCTTCACCTCTATGAATTATTGTGATCATGGTGACTAGGGGCCAATTTGATCTATATGCATCCCCATGATGAGCAACTCACAAGTTTGATCTCTCAATGGGTATAAGCAACAATAGACAACTCTCCACTAATCTAGATTCACAAAGAAGGATTTCTTGCTAATGATTGGATTTTACAAATGACAACTAGGGTAAACCTTAGCCTTAGGAGAGGCTTGGCCCTTTGCCATAGGAGATCTTCATGCTATTAGTTTAAATCATTGATGTTATTGCACCAACATTATCTCAAGTATTTGTAGTTCATTAGTTTCTAATTGATGAAATGATTTTTGTAATTGCATGATTTAAATGGGCCTAATGATTAAAAAAATGTGTTACCTTGTAAGAGGTCATTGATTCAAATCTAGAGGGGGGTAGACTATGTACACATTCGTAGACTTTAGCCATCAAATCAAAGGAGTCTCATACACCAAGTTGGTGTTTGGCTTACTGTGTGAAGGGAGTATCTTGTCCTACAAACAAAGAAGTCTCATACACTAATTTAATGTCTGACTGGACCATTACCTTAAAATTAGTTTATTATCATTAAGATTAGACTGCATGGTGGTTGTTTCTCACGCTTCCCAATAATAAGAAAATAAATAAAAACTCTTACCACATCTATAATAAAGATATAGAAATTGTATGACATCAAGATTGTATGACATTAACAATAAAAATGCTATCACATCCATACAAATTTCATATTGAAAAAATCCAAAATAAAAAATTGTCTTATAAACAAAGAAAATATCATGCACCAATTTGATGTCTCACCATTACCTTAAAATTGTATTATTATTATTAAAATTAGATTATTAAAATTAGAGTACATCGTAATTATAGTTCACCCTTACCCAATAATAAAAAAAAATTAATTAAAAAAATTATCACATCCAGAAATATAACTCTTTCACATCTATGATGGAGATATAACTATCACACCTAGAGATACAACTCTATCACAGTTATAATAAACCCAATAATAAAAAAAAAATTAATTAAAAAAATTATCACATCCAGAAATATAACTCTTTCACATCTATGATGGAGATATAACTATCACACCTAGAGATACAACTCTATCACAGTTATAATAAAGATATAACTCTATCACATCTGTAATAGAGATATAGAAATTGTATGACATCAACAATAAAGATGCTATCACATCCATTGAAGTTTCATGTAGAAAAGGTCAATAAGAAGTTTGACGTCCGTATTGGTTTCTAGAAGGTTCTAAAACAGACGCTTACGAAGTTTCCACTTAAAGATAGAGTCGTAACCCACTCACTCTGCAGTTTCCTTATCTGTCCACTGCCATTGTTATATATATCACAAGTCACAACTCTAACTGTAACGATTCCCTCGCATTTCAGATTACTCGTCCTAAAAGTCCGGATCAGTATACACCACTTGTGTCCCCTCGCTGCTCGCTAGGGTCGGTGAGCTGCACTAACTTTTCTGTGTTTTCATTTTACCCACTGTCAATTTCTTTATTGCATGTAGGGTAACTCTCTGTTTTTGGCTGTAGAACATCTTTTTCTATATACTCATTGTGCTTAGATATTCTGAATAACAGTTCTGCTTATTCAATTTGGGTATAGTCTGCGTTTATTGTGATTTAGGGGTGAAAATGTATGCTCCACCAAGTGCTCAGGAAATGACTTACTATGAACATGTTCAGAAGCGCCATGAGGAGAAAGGCTGTTTGTATGCCTGGTTCGTAAATCATATCCCTTTCACCAATTCTTTTCATTTTTTTCTGGCTATAGATCGAAGGGCATGTAGATTTGATATTTTGTGTGGAAAAATGGATTATATTGCAGCCTATTCACCATGTGCTGCTGCTTTTGCTGTTACGAAACCTGCGAGTGCTGCATGGATATACTCTGCTGTTGCTGCCCTTGAGAGAGCAGAGAATAATGCGGTCATCTTCCCATATAGGAAATTCATGTCACAAAAAAAAGAAACAAAACATCTTTGGACTCCAAAGGATCAAAATAATTTTGTTATGGACTTCTTGTCATATGATCCTCTGATATGATCTTGAGGTTTTTGTTGTAAAAGGTTTTGGGTATTATTAATAAATTTCCGATATTTATGGAGATCCCTTGAAAAAAGGTCACTGAATCTGCTGTACTCTGCATGATTGTTAGATTTCAAAGGGTAGGCATAAGCTTGGTTATTGCATAGAGAAATGTGAGGCCCTCTGCAGCATAGAGAGAACCTTAGATCATTATTGATCTTATTTAGCATATTCAAACAATAACTATATATAAACTAGCAAATATCCATGGTAACCTTGGAACATCTTCTAAGTGTCACTGGGATATTGAAAAAAGGGTCAGGAGGTGAGGACCGAGGTAAGTGGGTGAGAAGGTGAGGTTATTGGGTGTCTTGTTTTGAATTTGAAAGTTGCTTTCAAAGAACTCTGTTTCTTTGAGTTTGTGACTGCTATGCTCATATCTAAAACAAGTTACAGATTGCAGGGATATGCACTTAAGCAACAATTTATTAACCCGTAGATATTAATTTAAATAGCAGTTTGAGTGTGGTTGCTACTTGCCAGTTACTGCTTCCATTTCTATGGATATATTTGATAGATGTTCTCACATGCCAAACATATACTTGTTTTGGACTAGGGATGTTGTTTAGCTTTGCACTCCAAAATTTTATTGCACTGAGAGCAGTGAGGCCGTATAACCTACTGGAACATGGATATTTGTTTCCTTCACCTAATACAAAATTGAAATTTGGAAGGTGTTCATAACCATATTCTTAATTCATGGAGGGGTACGGGTTACCTCGCCCCAACGGACATCCATACTTTATTGTTTCATTTAATATGTAGGTAATTGTTTCATTCAACACGTTGGTGGGCTTGGCTTAAACTTGGCCTAGTTTCGAAAAAAACCAATATTCTTAATAAATGTTATTTCCATTTCCTCTTGTTAATGCTTTGTTCTGGATGATACTTCACCAGTATAACCAACTGGAACATGATTATTTGTTTCCTTCACCTAATACAAAATTGAAATTTGGAAGGTGTTCATAACTATATTCTTAATTAATGGAGGTGTACGGGTTACATTGCCCCAAGAGGCATCCATACTTTATTGTTTCATTTAATATGTAGGCAATTCTTTCATTCAACATGTTGGTGGGCTTAGCTTAAACTTGGCCTAGTTTCGGAGAAAACCATGTTATTTCCATTTCCTCTATTTAATGCTTTGTTCTGGATGATAATTCACCAACATTGGCCTAGTTCAACTAATTCATTTTTCCCTGAATCAGTACACCATAGTCTCCACCATTCTTATTTCTGTGGTGCTTAAAGCTCTATAATTGTTCAGAAGAACTAAACTAGAAATTTCCAATTACCTAAAACTATGTACAGGAGAAGCAACTAATGTTTTAAAGAGATTCGATTTACCACCACACGTAACTTTTTTTCTTGTAATGGGCCCCTGTAATGCTTCCAAAGGCAATTAGTTTGTTACAAACTCGAAGAGAGGTTGATTGATTATACAATGAATGTCTAACACTTAACATCAATCAGCCATCCCAAATATTTAGTAAAATTACTTTCTCATTTTCATTTGGTTGATTTGCTGACTTTGGATTGATCTGTAAAATTCCTTGGGAAAGACAAGGGTATGGGAATATTAGATGTGCAACTCTTAATTCTAGGATTGCTACATACATACCCAACATGAACCATGGTTTGCCCACTTCCTCACAACTTTGATGTGCAAATCCAGCATTAACATAGTAAATATGAATAACACTAACTGTACAGGTTATCACAAAGAACCAGATATCACACAATTAAGGGCAAATCCGGACATTTTTATTATGGTACAGTAGAGTACATTATGAGTGCAAATGCTACATAGTTCAGTAATTCAGGCAGCAACCTTGTTCTCTGGCTGAATCATTCTCTCCGATCATAGTCTTCAGTGTACCCTATTTAATGATATGTTCACCTTTTGGTGGCCACCCAAACTTGTTCTGTATGATTGCTCCTTTTATCCTTATCCTGCCCTGCTTCCACTTCGTGTGTCTTCACCTTCTGTCAGGCTGAACTCCACACGTTTAACCGCACAAGTTTTTGGATATTCTCTATTGCTCCATCTGTGCACTTTCCACTTCGAGTTTGCTTGGACTGTCCTTGCTTAGCCCACTTCACTTATCTCTTACACATTTTTTTTTTCTATGGATGTGCAATTCCAACTAATGTTTTTTCATTAACGTCTCCTTGCAAGAAGAGACCTGCATATCTTTAGTGCTGTTCTTTCTATGTTTTTAACTGTACCAAAGAAACCCATGTGTGCTCTTCATTTGCTTCTCTTCTCTTCTTTTCTAACTATGTATTGAATGTGTTATTCTTGTCTCTCTTCTTTTGTTTTCTAACTATGTAGTGAATGTGTTATTGTTGCCCATCAGGTGTAGCGGAATTGATTTGTGTGACATTTAGTCTTCATCAGATTTCAAGTGAATGTGTTATTGTTGCCCATCAGGTGTAGCGGAATTGATTTGTGTGACATTTAGTCTCCATTAGATTTCAAGTTCAACGTTATGAAAAGGTGTTGAAAATGTTGAATTCGGGAGTTATTTGTAGTGAAATAAACTGTATCATGTGGATATGGTATCTAGGCTAGACCTCTCACATAATCCAAAAACAACATTTCACTGATGGGCATATCATTCTTGGATTAAGCACTAAAATTATCTCAGCCTAAACCCCACCTATCAAGATGGCAGGAGGATGTAAGGTCGGCACGAAACCAAAAAACTAGGCCAGAAACCCTAAAAGCTGCGAAAAAGCAAAATGCTACAAAAACCATACAGTAATAAAGGGGATAGTAGAAGAGGTTAGGGACAACATTTCACTGATGGGCATATCATTCTTGGATTAAGCATTAAAATTATCTCAGCCTAAACCCCACTTATCAAGATGGCAGGAGGATGTAAGGTCGGCACGAAACCAAAAAACTAGGCCACAAACCCTAAAAGTTGCGAAAAAGCAAAATGCTACAAAAACCATACAGTAATAAAGGGGATAGTAGAAGAGGTTAGGGAATAAGTAGTCCAAATTGTTGCGAATAGTGCCTTAAACAATGTGGTTGTTGGGGTTTGTTTGAAGACGAATGCTTTGCAATTTTTGGACTCCTTGTATTATGTGCTGCATTAACTTTCCCTTTAAAGATATAAATGACATTGCATTTATTGGCAAAATGGTAAATGAACCATGTGACCATTTTTGTATTTTTAATCATGTGACATCCATTTTTTATTTATAAAAATATGTGATGTTATACTTTCTTTGATTCAGTGTGAGTAGATCTATATTCATTATGTTATAATGTTTGATTGAGTGCATTAATTTCTCAGAGAGATGGTGGTATCAATTGATTGGAAAAGGTGGGAGGGTGAGATGGTGGTATCAATTGATTGGAAAAGGAGGGAGGGTTCTCATAGTGGAGATGGTCATTATTATTGGCCATTTTTTAAAAGATTTGGAGGAGAGTGTATGATATTGTAACCTTGATCACACCTATTGTTTACACCTATAGAGAGTATGGATCAAATGAGAAAGAAGGTTTCTAACATAACACAAGATGAGATTCCATGATTGATAGGGATACTAAGGATGAGATGTGGATTTTAGTTACACAAGGTGGAAAATATTTTACAACCCTCTTAAATTGCACTCTTGCAAATAATTTCACTAGTAAATAGCTTTATATGTAGAGGCGATGCTAAACTGGAACACCTCTACCAATAGGTGCCATGATTGTGCTGATGGTGGTGAATGCACTGCCAAGCAATTCATGGGACTTAACCTAAAAGAGAGGCCTAATTAGGCTCTCTCCTACTTGGGATAGTTGCGTGCCTCTAGATTATGTGGTTTGACAAGAAGTTTCCTTGGGAAACCCCCCAAAACACAATGCTATAAACTATTACACAAGGGAATTGTAATTCACCAAATATGATTAGTCCTTGTTCACTAAAACACAATCCAACAACTAAACTACAAAGAATAGAATGAGAGAAAACTATAAAGGAAAGTTGTAATTCAGCGAATAGGATTAATACAGGTTTTTAGAATGAAAACTTAAATTTCAACTAGCAATTGCCCCTAAAGGTGCAAATGTACATTGAAGGAATAGAAGATTTGGGAAGATCATCTCGCCATGAATGAAGCCCACTGTTGAATGCACGGGCATAAGGTCTGCCAAACTCTCTAATGCAAATGCCATGAGATGAGCCCATTGCTCACAACCTATACATGAGCACAAAGTATTGATAGACCTTGCCCTAGTTGTGTCATGCTTGACTATTTGTCTTTTATTTGCCACACAATGTTGCTAGTCTTGGATTTTTGCCAGGGAGATCGATCTTCATCGAGGTCCTAAAGCCCAACAATTCATTCCCTAGACCGTACAATGAGTCTTCCTACAAGATTCCACTAGTCTAGTCGGCACTACTTCTTCGGGGTTCTAGTCCAATATCTTGGAACAAAAGGGGAGGTCTAGAATTACTTTGATTTCATCTAGAATGCACAAGCCAATGGTTTTAAGGTTGTCATGGCTAAATCTATTGGCTCTGACAACCTCAAACTCTCTGGGGGAGTTCAAAGTAGATATGGCTATTGGATTTACTTAGAGGTATGGGGTTTCTATGGCATTTGGAGGGCCTCATGCTTCTTTTCTGGACACTTTGCAAGAGTATAATAGAATCATGCCAAGGAGGATTATAGTAGTGAGTGTGGATTCAAATGATAAGCCAACTCTTTGGATTTAGTATGTGAGACTACTTCTCGTCTACCTTCTTGGGCATTCTTGGAAAGTTCTGCGTCGACTAGGTCAATACTATTGGCAATGAGGTTGACGACTTGAACTGTGAAGAGTGCCAACAATTGTTGGTGGTGAGGTTGACATATTGCACTGTTTAGAGTGCCATGTGATCCAAAATGGTTTGTTGAAGGAAGATGAAAATGGATGGATCTTATTGGCTGGGATGAACAGTTTGCCCAACCTCGTAGAGAGTCATCTTCAGTGTAATTATTTGTTTTTTTTTTTGGAAATAAATTATGTAAAAAATTTGAATATAATTTTTTTCATGCATTTAATTTTAAAAACCTTAAACAATAATAAATTTATTATAAAAATTAAAAAAATAATATAAAAGTCTAATAAATATATGATAATTCAAAATTAATTAAACGTGTGTAAATTTATATTTTTAAAATATATGGAAATGTTTAGTATTTTAATCAAAAACAAAAAATAATTCAAAATTAATTAAACGTGTGTAAATTTATATTTTTAAAATATATGGAGATGTTTAGTATTTTAATCAAAAACAAAAAAGATAAATCATTATGGGTAAAATACCTTTAGAATGAGAAGTAAGAAAAATAATAAAGTATAGATATTCCAATAATAAATAATAGATATGTCATCCGAATTTTTCGAAATGTTACTCCAACCCGTTTCTTCCTTAGTTCTTCTCGTCCAAGTTTGGCGTCGAGTCATGCCTCTAAATTTAGCGGGGAAGTGAGAAGATCTCAAATAAAGACAAATAAGAAGACACGAGGTCTAGCAACTTGATAGGTTTGTAGGTTGATCGATGGAAACTTTTCAGTGTCCAAGTACGGCTTAATGAGCTGCAAATTTTTCTAACTTCCCTCATCGGATTGTTGTAGAGTCTTCCACAAGCTTTTGAGTATTGCTTAGTATTATATAGAGATTTTTATTGTTCCATAATCAATCGTGAATAGCCATGAAGTTGTTTGTGTGGAGACTGCAAGTTCTTTGTTGCGTAAACCAAGTTGCTTGAGCTAAAGGAGTTGCTGAAGCTTCCAGTCACACGGTTATAGGATTTTCATGAGATTGCTAGTGGAAGAGTTTGATGAAGATATCGTGTAAATAACAAATCTCTTCATCTTATGGTGATTAATTGAAGTCGGTTCAATGAAAAGAGGAGCAGACAAATGTTTGAGGTGTAAGGCCATAAGATTTTCACGGGTTTGATAACGAAAGAGTTGGGTAAGATCAAGAACTTGTGTCCAGAAAAAAGTTTATAGTCTTGTTTTGAGGTGTAAGGTCGACGAAATGGGTTTTGTCACGTCCTCAATTCTTTTTTCGCGAATTGCCCAACGTGCGGCATCGGCTAAACACTTAAACTTCTCTATCGTTAAGTTGTTTTCCGAACTACGCCTAACATTCATCTTAATTTCCATGTTAAAACATTAATGTGTGGAATTACATTAATAAACATTCAACAACAAGAGACATAATCTAATATGCAAGTAAGAATTTATATTAAATTATGTTTTTACGATTGACCGGGAGCGAAGCTCCACTGAAGTTTTACAATTTACAATAAGCGTTGTCGTGCAACTCAGTCGGTCCACCGACCCGGCTGTTGCACCGTTCAGCATCACTTGAGGCACACCGCACATGACTTACGTTTCCACCGAACGCCTCGTCGTTCCCATCGCACCTTCCACCAGCTCTCCGTCGTTCGCCGTGGGCACACATGCCTATGGGCTTGTGTCACCCCGCTGCAACCACAGTTTGCTGTTTCGACACAATTCGTCGCCTCCACCACTTGCCACACCAACCAGTGGGCGCCCATACACTGGGTCGCCCTGCTCGTGGGTTTACCCATCTGACTTTGCACGATATCGCGTTCCCGTTTCAGTCTTGCTGCTATTCTGTTGCCCGGGCAAGTGGCAGCCCGCGGCTCATCCGTTCGGCTTGCCCCGACCTACGACCAACTCTACTCGACCTCCGACTGTAACCAGCGCTATGATATATCAAACTCGCCCGACCTGCAGGCTCATCCACCTGCTTCTTCATTTGGGTAGCTCGCCCCTGACTCTGAGCTCCCTTACAATGGCACTTGGATGATCTTCGTTGTCTTTCTTCCACCAAGGCCTTTGCCAATATATACGATGGCCCTCCTATTGTGGGGGCTTCGGCCTATAGCTAAGCCAACCCAATTTATGGCGTTTCATCAATAATTACCCTGTCGGCTTTGGTGTGGGGTGCCTGCACACGAGACCGCCCACCCATATAAGTCTGCCAAAGTTCAACACTTAGCCATTTCTCCAAATGACTTTCACGAGTTCGCTTGTCTAGCCAACTTGTTTCCCTTTCCCGGGCATGTGTACAACTCGCCGTTTCATCCACCCAGATCGTCACCCACCCATCGTGTGCCCGTCACCAACATCGCAAACTTTTAGTTAAACATGCCTAGTGGGCGCGCTCGTTTCACCTGAACGTACCAATGACTCGTGGGCATTACATTCTCCCCCACCTAAGGTCATTGCTGTCCCCGGAGTTCCGGCTATCCTCCGTAATTTTCTGTCGTACTTCACAATCTTTCGCTTCCATCTCCACAGTGAGTCCTCTGTTTCCCAACTATCTTCATCCAGTGCATCCTTCCATCTAATGAGAAATTCCCGTCTCATGTTGCTCCCAAGCCTTGTCGTTCGAAGATCCAAAATCTTCTCCAACACAAGATTTTGTTTGTCAACAATCATAGTTAGCCCTCCTAATGGGTCCACCCTGTTTGGATGTTCTGAATCAAGTCGACACTTCTTCAACTGACTGATATGGAAAACAAGATGTCTCATATGCATGTGGCACGAAAGCTCCAGCGCATAGGCAACCTCCCCTACTCATTTCTTCACTCGAAATGGTCCTTCATACCTCCTTGTCAAAGATCTTGCAGTCCCCTTAGGTGGTTGAAACTGATCTCCGGTGATCCTGAGAAAAACCATATCTCCCACACTGAAGTGTGCATCCTGCCTGTCCTTATCTACCCATTTCTTCATCCTCCTTGCAACTTCGAGCAAGAATAACCGTGCTAACTCCAAGGTCTCATCCCAATCCTTTATGAACTTCTTCGCATGAGGACTCCTCAAGAAACCTCTATCACTACGGTGTGCGGAGTGACTGGCAGTTGTCCATTTACCAACTCAAATGGACTATAACCTGTTGCAGAACTCTTTTGCATGTTGTCGCTGAACTGAGCTACATCCAAGAGTTCAGGTCAATTATTCTGATTAGCCGTCACATAATGTTTCAAGTAGTTCTCCAGCAATGTGTTGATTCGCTCAGTCTGCCCATCTCTCTGCGGATGGTAACTCGAACTCATCAACAATTCTGTTCCAACTAGCTTGAACAATGTGGTCCAAAATCTGCCTGTAAATCGTGGATCTCGGTTTGACACAATGCTCAATGGCATCCCCCAATACTTTACTATGTTCTTGAAGAACAACTCCGCAGTCTTTTCGACTCCACAAGGTATCTTTGTTGCGACCAAGACAACATACTTGGAAAAATGATCGACCACAACCATGATCCCATTATACCCCTATACTTGTGGTAACTGAGTGATGAAGTCCATCGAGACACTCATCTATGGTCTCTTTAGAATCAGTAAAGGTTGCAACAATCCTTCCTGCCTCTGAGTATCTAATTTGTCCCACTGACAAATGATGCATGTATGTACATACTCCTCTACATCCTCTCTCCAATAATGCGAAAGAACGACGCTGCCCTGGGTGGCCAGCCCATGGAGAATCGTGGCATTCCTTCAAAAGGTGCCTCCTAAGCCCAGATGACTTCAAAACATAGAGTCGGTTCCCAAAGAACAAGATTCCATCTCGGAGAAAAAGCTTCCGTGTCTTCTCCTCCTTTATCTGCTTCACTATATTCTGCGCTTGAGTATCAGTCTCAATGCTTTCCTTGAGCTTAATCTGCATCTCTTCTATCATCTGTACTTTACTCCTACTTCGTGTTGCCCGGTCTTCCTCCCCCTCCAATGCCGCTAGCTGTCCCTTCTTGCTAAGGGAATCTGCAACCGCATTGAGTCTACTCAGATGATACTCAATAGTCATGTCGAATTCTGCCAAGAAGTCTTGCCAACGAGCTTGCTTCGTCGACAACTTTGGTTGTGATGCAAAATAATTTGTTACAACATTGTCAGTCTTGACAACAAAAAGGCTTTCGAATTAAGTAATGCCTCCATACCTGCAACCAATGGATGATCACAGTCATCTCTTTCTCATGAACTGGATACTTTCGTTTTCGATCCTCAAACTTCTGACTCTCATACGCCACTGGATGCCCATCTTGTATAAGGACTCCTTCTATCGCAAAATATGAAGCATCTGTGTGTACCTCAAACAACTTCTTGAAGTCCAGAAACTTCAATATCGGTGCTGAAACCATCCTCTTCTTCAAATCATCAAATGCCATCTGACATTTCTCCATCCAACTCCATCGCTTGTCCTTCTTCAGAAGGTTTGTCAGTGATGATGTTACTTTGGAGTACCCATCCACAAACCTCCGTTGGTAGTTGGTCATGCCCAAAAACACCCTCATATCATGGACATTCTTCGGTTCAACCTAATCCTCGATCGCCTTCACCCTATTCGACTCCATCTGTATGTACCCTTGACCCACAATGTGTCCAAGGAATGGAATCTCGGTCTGGGAAAACACACACTTCGACTTCTTTAAGTACAACTGACTCTTCTTCAGTGCCTCAAAGACCAAAGCCAAGTGCTTCTTATGATCCTCCATGTTATCACTGTACACCACGATGTCGTCCAAGTATATTAATACGAACGAATACAAGTATGGACGTGGTACATCATTCATCAAGGTGCAAAATGTGGCAGGAACATTGCACAACCCGAATGACATAACAAGGAATTCAAAGCTTCCATACTTTGTCACTATCGCAGTCTTCCGCTCATCTCCTTCCGTTATCCACACCTGGTAATACCCATGCCTCAAGTCTAGCTTGGAAAACACTCGGGCTTTCGTAAGCTTATCAAAGAAATCTGCAGCTAATTGCAAAGGATACCTATTCTTTATTGTTTGCTTATTGAGATCATGATAATTACAACACATCCATAGCTCATTCATATCTTTCTTTCGCTGGGACAATACTGGAGCTCCATAGGGGGACCTTGAAGGTTTGATGGAACCTGCATCAGTTAACTCCTTTAACTGTCATTTCAACTCCTCCAACTTAGGTCCTGACAACTGATAAGGAGCTTTTGCCAGAGGTTGCTTCCCTGGCTCAAGCTCAATGCTATGGTCCACCACACGCCTTGGTGGAAGCTTCTTTGGTAGTTCATCGGGAATCAAATTTGCATACTTGGCTAGCACCTCAGAAATCTCAGTTGAAAGAGGCGTCCCAACTCCATCATCGCTATCGACTTCTCCGGTAACTATCGCATATGTCTCCACGTCTGACAACTAAATAGCCTTCTCCAAACTCAGTGCAGAAACATGCTGCACCTTGACTTTGTAATATCCCTTCCCTTAATAATAAATAATAAATAATAAAAATAATAAATAATAATAAATAAATCACTTAATAATAAATAATAAAAATAATAAATCATAAATGTTAAATAATAAATGATATTAAAAATATATACAAGAAAATAAATAAAAATAATAAAAATAAAAATAGTAATAACCATACTAAAGTTCTAAATAAAAATAAATAGAAATAAAACAAGAAAACTATCAAAAAGAAGAATCAAAAGAAAAGTAAAGAAATAAAACAAGCTAAAAATCAAAAGAAAGTTGCATGTAGACACATGGAGTGTGTGCGTGTGGTTCCCCTTCCAATGTTTGTTCTATTTAATAGATGGTGAGGAAGATGAGAGGCATTCTTGCATTTCATCATTTCGAGATTCTATCTTTCATTCTCTTGAGAGAATGGTATTCTAAGACTTAGGAGTCACTAGCAGTAGTACGTTGATTGAAGGCTCTGGGGTGGCCAATTGTAGCAGATCCTTGCACAATTGAGCCTACGGTTGGGTGGAGAGTTGTCCCAAAAACCTTATTGTCGTCTGGCAGACTTCGATCACAGGTAATATAGGTATGAGCTTATTTGTTTATGATTTTAATTAGGAAATTAAGTTTATATTTACTTTGTATTGTTACATATGGTATCAGAGCAAGGCTCAACCCTTAGGGCCTATGGGCATCTATTTTTTTTTTGTCGGAATATTTAACTTAACTTGCTTTTGAAAATAACAGGATGCTTATTTTCCTACAAGGCTACTTCTCGAAGATAAGACTGGGCCACCAATAGCGTTATCCTATGATTCGCTGATGCCATTATCTTGCTCAGCAGTTTTACCCAAGCTACTCGAATTGGAATAATATTCCAATTCTCGTCGGATCTCTTGCAATTTTTGCTTTCTTGCGACTAAAAAGAAAAACCTTTGATCTACTCATTATTTCCGAAAAGCCTAGGCAGAGAACTATCCACTTCCTCGTGCGTTTGTGGCAAGTAACCGTATTTTTCCCTGGAAGGGTGGCTTATATCCCGCTTACCTCTATCATTAGGATTTGAAGTAACAACCCACTGGTTATTTTCATTCATTTTTTTTTTTTTTGGGTTCCACGCGCTGATACGAGTATAAGTTAAAAATAATCAATATTATTTTGTATTAATGGAGAAATGGTTACATAGTTGTAATGTATCTCCTTAGTTTAGGATTTGTTCCTAGAGTTTAGGAGTTTGTTTACAACTACCTGATTTTTAGTGATGTATTTAATACTGTAATATTCATTTGATGCAAGGTAGAGTGAACGGAGAGAGAGTCTCTTCTTTGTTTGAGTGCAGTCTCCAGGTGCAGTACTCACCTGTGAGCTGCAACTCCTTCTTTTAATTCAAGTCTGATTTTTATCTTGGTATCAGAGCTTAGGGGAGAGATAGCCTTAAATTATTATTATTTTTTTCTTAGGGATGCATCATTAATTACATAGCTGTAGTCGCAGTAGAGCATGTTAGGAGTATTTGTAAGATCAGGAGGACTACAGTAACACCTGGAGCGTGGGGTCTCAGATGACTGATCATCTCTGAGCCGAAGAAAGGGTTTTTTCGTGCATAGTCGCGCCAATAAAGAGCAGAAGCACGAGCAGGCACGGGTTTTTAAGAAACAGTCACGCCATTGGCACGGTTTCGACAGGGCTAATCGCGCCAACGCGCCAGAAAGCCTCATTGGCGCGGAGTTTTAGCTGATAATCGCGCCAGAAAACCTGTCTCGCGTGGATTTTTTCCTGGCGCGGATTTTTCACTGTTGAGTAGCGCCTTTGACTGGAAAGAAGCGCCAACCTCTTTCTCTTTGAAAAATATGCGATTTTTTGCAGATTGGTCTTGCCCGGTGGTGGCATGTGGAAATTTCTGCTCGGTGGTAGCAGATTTGATTTGCCCGGTGGCGGCGAATTGGGGTTCCTTGATCCGCTCAGTGGTAGCAGATCAGACCTGCCTGGTGGTGGCAAATTAGAGCTCTGTGATCTGTTCGGTAGCAACAGATCGGATTTGCCCGGTGGTGGCGTAGTGCAGCTCCTTGATCTGTTCGGTGGCAGCAGATCGGATTTGCCCGGTGGTGGCGCATTGGAGTTGTTTTTGATCTGTTCGGTGGTAGCAGATCGGATTTGCCCGGTGGTGGCACATTGAAGTTCCTGATCTGTTCGGTGGTAGCAGATCGGACTTGCCCGGTGGTGGCCGATTGAAGTGTTCAGTTGGATAGAAATGAATAACAGTATAGAATCATATCTCCACGAGTCTGGCAAACTCGATGGAATGAATTTCTCCAACTGGAAGTTCAAAATGCAAACTTTGCTGGAAAGTGTAAATGCATGGTCGATTGTCATGGGAGATGAGCAGAGATCTGGAACAGCGACCCAAGAACAAGACTGGGATAAAAGAGAAACGAAAGAAAAAGTTATACTGAAGATGTCCGTTAAGGACAATATTATCCCACATATCAGAGATTGCAAGTCGGCCACTGATATATGGACAACGATCAAGAACTTGTATGAGACACAGAATACAAATCGTGTTCTGTCACTGAAAGGCAAGTTGTTTGCATTGAAGATGGAGGAGAATGAGTCCGTTGCTAGATTCATGGCTAGAGTTAAGGACCTGAGTGACAAATTGGGAGCTATCGGAGAGAAGGTATCCGACTCAGATCTAGTCACACTCACATTAAACAGAATGACTGATGAATACTAGACGTTCATCACAGGGCTATCAGCAAGGGAGAAAGCCCCTTCATTTGATGAGCTGACAGCGATTCTGCTCCAGGAGGAGGAGCGACGACAGAATTTAAAAACTCAGAGCAATGACCTTGCTCTGATGGCAAAAAGGAGACAGTACAGAGGGAAGCAACACCAACACCAGCACCAGCAACTGCAGCAGCAGTAGAAAGGAGCCAACACATTTCAAAAGAGATCATTTAAAGGTATGACTGATAATTATGTTAAGAAATGTTTTTACTGTGGAAAACCTGGTCATCAGATTAAAGAATGCTATAAGAGGCAAGCAGATGAACGAAGAAGCAAACAGAGAAAACATCAGGGTTGTTTTGCTGAGGAAGAGGAGGACCACAACCATGAACTTCGACTATTCACAGTCGATTGTGTGCTTTCAGCTTCAAAAGGAGATGAGGACGACATATGGTATGTCGACTCTGGCACATCCTCACATATGATTGGTAAGAAGGACTGCTTTGAATTTCTTGAAGAAACTGCATGTGGATCGAAAATTTATCTAAGAGATGATAGTGGGTATGAGATCAAAGGATATGGTGACATTCTTGTGAAGCTACCTAGCGGTGACATTAGACACCTTAAAAATTTATTATATGTTCCAGGAATTAAGAAAAAATTGGTCTCTGTCTCAATGATTACTGACCAGGACATGCAAGTTCAATTCTTTAAGAATAATTGTGTCATTAAGGATAGCCAGATGGAAACAGTTGCAACAAGAGTGTGCGTGGGGAGCTTGTACAGATTAGATGCAAAGAGTATGCCACGACAAGCAATGGTTGTAGCTGGATCAACAGTCGAAAATCTCTGGCATCAGAGATTCGGCCATCTCAATTTGCAAGACCTCATCTTACTTCAGAAGAAAGGTATGGTTGATGGACTCCTTGTTTTTCATAATGTTAAGCTGGAATGTGATGGATGTGCATTAGGGAAAATGCATAGAGAAGAGTTCCCTTTGCATGTTAATAGAAAGGAAAGAGACATCTTAGAACTGGTGCATACAGACATTTGTGGACCTATGCAAACTAGGTCTTTAGGAGGAGCATATTATTTTCTGTTATTTATAGATGATTGCACTAGGTTTTCATGGGTGTACTTTCTAAGTAAAAAGAGTCAAGCCTTTCAGTACTTTAAAGAGTTTAAATCTATGATAGAGAACCAAACAGGAAAAAGGATAAAGATTCTCCGCTCGGATCAAGGGGGAGAATACAGGTTGGGAGAGTTCATGAATTTCTGCAAGCATCATGGGATTGTGCAGCAATTTACAGTGCCACACACTCCACAGCAGAATGGAGTAGCAGAACGGAAGAACAGAACTCTTGTGGAGTGCGCGAGAAGTATGCTTCAAGGTAAGGGTCTATCAAATGGTCTTTGGGCAGAAGCTATTAACACTGCTATATATTTAAAAAATAGGAGTCCTACCAAATGTCTAGGCTTCAAAACCCCTTTTGAAGCATTGTTTGGACTCAAGCCAGCAGTTAGTCATTTAAGAATATTTGGGTCAAAAGCTTATGCTCATATACCTAAGGCAGATAGGAAGAAGTTAGACCCCAAAGCCCTGAAATGTATATTTGTTGGATATGGCACTGAGTATAAGGCATATAAGTTATATAATCCTGTGACTCACAAGGTTTTTGCAAGCAAAGATGTTATTTTTCATGAACAGGTTGAAGAAGGAAAGGAGGAGTCTAACAGTGATAGCCACATTCCATTGCTAATAGAAGTAAACAGTGAGGAAGATGAAGAGCAGGAGCAGAAACAAGAAGAAGAAGTAGCAGATAATGTAATAAATGATGATGCAAGCCCGGAAAGTGCTGAAATAGACAGAGTTGAGGTAAGTCCCCTACCTAGGAGATTAGGTAGGAAGACTCGACTACCTACTAAATTGAGAGACTATGCTTTAATGTCTAAAATTTTAAACATTGTAGAACCTGCAAATTATGAGGAAGCAAGTAAATATGATGAATGGAGGGCTGCAATGCATGCGGAAATTGAATCAATATATAGAAACCATATTTGGGATTTAGTTGAGTTGCCTGAAGGTAAAACCCCCATAGGATGTAAATGGCTGTATAAACAAAAAATAAATGCAGATGTGAGTATAGAGAAATTTAAAGCTAGACTGGTAGCAAAGGGTTACTCACAGCAAGAAGGAATAGATTTTGATGACACCTTTGCTCCTGTAGCCAAATTAAACACAATTAGAATGCTAATTTCCTTGGCAACAAAACATAAATGGTAGCTACACCAGCTAGATGTTAAGTCTGCATTTCTAAATGGTGAATTAAAGGAATAATTTATTTAGTACAGCCTCAAGGTTTTGTGAAAAAGGGGCAGGAGCATTTAGTGTGTAAATTGAATAAGGCACTTTATGGTTTAAAATAGGCACCCAGGTCGTGGTATGAGAAAATTGACTCATTTTTTATACAACATGGCTTTCATAGGAGCTTGAATGATCCAAATCTGTATACCAAGTTAAATAAACAAAGGCAAATTATTTTGATTTCTTTGTATTTTGATGATATGATCATAATAGGGAATGCTAACAATCTGATCAAAGAAATCAAGAAGCAAATGTCACAAGTGTTTGAGATGAAAGACCTTGGAGACCTTCATTACTGCTTGGGATTGGAGGTATGGAAAAATTCTAGACAAACTTTTCTCACTCAAGGGAAGTATGCCAAAAGCTTGCTGGAAAGGTTCAGAATGGAGTAGTGCAAATCAGCAACAACACCATTACAACAGAATTTAAAGTTAAGCAGTGACGATGGCACTAAACAGGTGGATGCCACTATGTACAGACAATTAGTTGGAATTTTGATATATCTAACGACAACTAGACCAGATCTGGCATATTCTGTTAGTGTGTTGAGCCAGTTCATGTCAAAACCACTCGAAAGTCACTGGATTGCAGCAAAATGTGTGTTGAGGTATCTTAGTGGTACTTGTAATTATGGCATTTTGTACACTAACATTTCTGATGTTATTCTAGTAGGTTATTCAGATTCTGATTGGGTAGGTAACCTGGATGATCGAAGATCTATCACAGGTTACACATTTAGTATTGGATCCGGGGTTATAGCGTGGAGCAATAAAAAGCAAAGTACTGTAGCTCTATCTTCATGTGAAGCTGAGTACCAAGCATTGTGTGCAGCCACATGTGAAGCTATCTGGTTGAGAAGACTTGTCAACAATGCAGGAGAATGGCAGAAATAATCAACTGGTATCAAAACTGACAACCAGAGTACCATCAAGCTTGCACACAATCCAGTTTTTCATAAAAATACCAAGCATATTGACACTCAGTTTCATTTTGTTCAAGAAAAGATACAGTCAAAAGAAATACGTGTGGAGTATTGTAAAACTTGTGATAACTTAGCTGATATTTTTACTAAGCCTCTTAGGCATGTAAAGTTTGAATTATTTAGAGGGATGCTAGGAGTTTAGGATAACCCTTTCTCCATTAAGGGGGGGAGTTAAAAATAATCAATATTATTTTGTATTAATGGAGAAATGGTTACATAGTTGTAACGTATCTCCTTAGTTTAGAATTTGTTCCTAGAGTTTAGGAGTTTGTTTACAACTACCTAATTTCTAGTGATGTATTTAATATTGTAATATTCATTTGATGCAAGGTAGAGTGAACGGAGAGAGAGTCTCTTCTTTGTTTGAGTGCAGTCTCCAGGTGCAGTACTCACCTGTGAGCTGCAACTCCTCCTTTTAATTCAAGTCTGATTTTTATCTGTATAACCTGCTATCGATTTTGTGTCCTCTATCGGTCTTTTGACATCTCTTATCTTCATGAAATTGCTGCTCTTCACAATAAAGTATCTAGAATGTCCTTGTGGAAGAGGTATTGCAGTAGAGACTGTGTTAGGTTGACTCAACAATCTGTTTTTCCATGGGGTTTAACGATTGGCCTTGACTCTGATTTTTTTTCCTGAAAACACCTGTGTTTACCCTTTATATAATCAAAACGAGAGGAACCTAGCCAAGTCAATGGCCTGATTGTTTTCTGCAAATGTTGATGTTTAAGTTCAATGTCTATTTTAGCTTGATTTGTTTTTCAATTAAGATCGGAAAATTTCTCATCGCTAGTAGTGCTTTTTTAACTTAAACTGCCCGGTTTTTCCACTTTCTATGACTATTTTAACATTTCTACTGACATGGTTCCGATCTTATAGAACCTTTATTTGAAGATTGCGAGTACACCTTGCTTTTTCCATTTAGTCTGGATTCTGTCGCTTTAAGAGTGATTGGGGACCATATTTAATTGATTTGACTAAGAATGTTGGTTCCATCATTTAAAACCTCTTTTAGTAGTTGATAGCCAGAAGGCAATCCTCCCATTTTCGCTCTTGATGCATAGGTTTTTTTGTTCCAGAGAATATAATTCCTTTGTGTAAACTAATTTTCACAAAATAGTAAATAGTAAAGGTCTGTATGTGCTCCATTAGGATTTTGGAAGAAGTTCAAGATTATAACAAGGATAAACATGGATACCAAAAGTAACAATTTCAGTAACAAACATTTGAAGTAATGATTGCTTGAAGTAAAATTTTCAGATTTTTTAAAAAGGAATAAATAAAATTTCATATATTCATCTAAGATACATGAGGTGAATGAAATTTACATGCCAACGCTCAACGTATATTATATTTCTAGATACTTCATGTCTCTATCTGCCATATAGTGTTAAGATATGGTTTCTCTGTCACTAGATTGTAACTACAGTCAAGCATGCGTCATTAAATTGCAGCCTTGTTGGACGGCGGTTGTTCTTCCACTTTCAAATTTGTACTCAAAAAAATCTCAGAATTCCATTAACATTACATAATTTAGGCAAAACTATGATGAATTATTTTGTATGGGTTAATTTCAAGGTTTTACTCGAATTTTAATAATTTATTCATTACGATTTTTCATCCGAACGAATACCAAAAAAAAAAAGGATCTCTTTTATTATATTCTAGCTATATACGGAAAGTTTGTGTGCTTGGCCTTTCAATCCATTCAAATGCAACATGCAATGATGAGTTATTTAAATAGACCGTAGAAAGCCTCCGAAATATTTATGCACGAGATGAAGATTCAAAATTTCTGCATTTAAAACTGTAAGTTGTGGGAATTTGTAAGAATTTCGTCCCAAAAATGGATTTGAATACAGAAGATTGGTTAAAAAGGGCACAAGAACTTTTTAAGTTGCATTCAAACACAAAAAAAAAACTGTAAAAGTTCGAGGGAAAATTTATTAGATATTCTTTCAATTAATTTTGAAAAAATTAATTATTTTTATTTTTATGTGAAAGAAAACAAGAAGAATGGTTAGATGCCTGCAAAACAAAATTCTCCCTTCCAACAAGGATTTCGAACGGGCTAAAGAAACATGTTTATATGAACTGGTTTCATGATATCAATTATATCTAATATTATGAAGTAAACTGATATATTTTTTTTTTTTCTAAATTTAGTTTTAGAGAACTTATGCTATGAATAGAAATAAAAACTCACTATTTCATGAATTTTAAAGACTTGTGGGAGATTAAATTTAATTTTTTTTGCCCTTGCCTTTGAAAAAATAAATAAAAAATGGCATCGATTAGAAAGTTGCATTGATATTACAAAGTAAACGTTTTTGGCACTACCGTGGATTGAACCCAAGAGCCACACATTACAAAGACTATGCTTCACCAATTGACCATGCAAGCAAAAATTTTAATGGAATGTCGTATTTATAGCAAAATACAATTTATGGTAAAAGATATTTGTGAAAAGGCTATATGTTATAATAGTTTCATAAAACTTGGTCTTCAAGGAACTTGTTATCCCTGCAAAATCACGTTTTCGTTTTGAGGGATTTGTTCGGTATACCTGCGCTCAAGGGTGGGGTAATACTTCTATTGTAATGGTAATTTTGGATGACCTTTGTCCGGGAAGAAAGGTGGACTATTGGCATAGATCACAGAGCCATTTTATTTGCATATTTTTGAGAAAATCAGTGTTGCCTTTTCACTATCCAGAATGTCGTTTGGATATGAATCTGAAGCTTGTTGATATGTATGTCAATATTCAACATGCATGTCAACCTTTACATTCAAAATATTTCATTGGCAAACCTTAAGACAATTAGATCATGATCGTAGATTCTATGTTGGATGTATACTTTGTATTCAAATACAGGTTTATAACTTATTTGGGTATAATATCTGTATCCATTCCTGGCTGGCTGCCATGATGGAGGCGTACCCTTGGCTAGAAGAACGGAGGCGATTTACAACCAGTTTTCGTACACATGCATGGAATTTTATGACTTGTTCAGGAAATTAATATGGTTAAATGTATTGTAATTTAAGGGATTTGATATGGTGTTGTCTTCACGGGTGCGCTTGCAGGGAGGCCATATAATTAATAAAATGATTTTATTTTGTGTTGGGGAGGAATAACCTTCCCAGTCATCCGATCCGATTTTGGGTCGGGTGGCGGTGTCTCTTCTTATTATGGTGTGGAATATTTCTTTGATGGTTTGATTTCTTAAATTTCCTTAAAGTAATTATTTAATAGCCATAAGAATCTCAAGATACACTTGCTTAAATAGATACTTAAAAAAAACACAAAATTTCAATTTATCTTTAAAATTCATAAATCTGCAGAATTAATATTGGTGATGAATAACTTCTTTTTTTTTTTTTTTTTTTCAGAATTCAAGTACTTTCTTAGCACAATAATGCCACCAATATTCTTAAGCTTTAATCATTCGAATTTGAATTTTACATCGAGATAATTCTCTAAGATTTATTCTGACATCATTATTACCTTCTAACTCATGTTTTCCATGGTTTTATACTACAAAATTTGTATTGTTGATAATTTATGGTAATTTATGGTTTAAGTATTGTGATTATTGATAATTTATGATAAAATATATCTTATTAAATTCATAAACTCTGGTAATAACTTATTAACCTTATTATTATTAGACTCTGATTATAATTATAATTATTATTATTATTATTATTATTATTATTTTGTGTAAATACTAATTCTATTAAAAAAGAGAAAAATATGTATATGGAGGTCAAGACCTCAGAGGGGGCAGAGGCCAGCCCTAGCCAGAGATTCTGAGACATACATATCCTACTATCTGCCATTTTCAGATTACAGACTTCAAAAACTTGATTTGTTAGACAGTGACCCACTAAAAAATAATTCTGTTCTGAGTCTAACACATCATAGCTATCGCATGCAGAGGCTTTACTGAGACGCATGCTGTCATGCTCGTCATGGACAAAAAGAAGCAAAATAGAACTCATCAAACCCAGATTTGTTGCTACAAAGTAAGAATAGGTTGGCTAGCACCAAAAACTTAAACAAGAACTGAGACCAGACCCATAACCAGTGACCCAGAAACAAAGACACATAGCATAAAATTAAACAAAGCGAAGGAGAGAATGCCACCCGTCGGTGATGAACCAACCTCAATCTGCATGTTGCGGAGAGTCGGTCATATCCTTGTCCACCTGGCTAGACGAAGCAACCCAGGTGACGAAACCATTATCTTCAATTCCTTCGATACCACCTTCTGGAGGAGTTACCAGGTTGAGGATGCTGCCTGCACGATGAGTCGGTCCACAAGCAAGGATCTCGTGCTGAGTTGAATCAGCCGGATGCGGAGGCGCTTCAGGAACAGGGGTATCGTCCTGCATATTATCTGCATTAAACACAACCCCAGCCATCTCCCCCTGAAGGACGTTGTCTTCCTGAGATTGAGAGGTGGTGGTGTGGGCTGAGCTGTTGGGATTGTCCTCTTCCTCAGCAAGAATAACCGTGATACTGGCAGACAAAACTGGCCTGTTGAGCCTACTATGGAAGGTGAACCGGGTAGTTTGAAAGGAATTGTGCGGGAGAGGCCCAGCATGGCCAGAGGGCAGTGAGGACGGGGAGGCCGAAGCAATGGGGATTACATTCTGAGGAGCAGACCAAGAGGCTCTGCCTCTGTTACCGGTGTTACCTCCTCGGCGAGAGACTCCTCGACGACGAGGCATTCTCGAAATGATAGAACAACTGAGAAAGGGAAGATGGCAGAGCTGACGGGAGAGGGATTGAGCACAGAGGAACTCGGCGATACAGAATAACCAGGCGTGCTTCCAGACAATCTGAGCGAGGCAGGGGTGCGGGAAGAACAACGGGAGGAGGTGAAAAGAACCAGGAGCGATGGCGTGAACCAAATATCGAGCCATACATAAAACCTTGAGCATGAACTCTCGAACCAGGCGCACATTAATGCCAATCTGTGCGACCAAAATTCCATCTAGCAGCCAAATAAATGCGCATGCCATGGAGATCTACAGCCTTCGTCCGCCAGCCAGGTGCAGGGCCAGTTGCCTGCCTTGAGCGAGCCCTCATAAATGCAGCACATTAACACCCGCATCTGGGTGACTCTGATTATAATTATTATTGAGTATGTTGGTTCTTATTTTATGGGATGAATCTTGATATTGAGTTACAATGGTATTTCTCATACAAAGTCTCTCTATCAATCATTTATTTTACAGTTCATCAACTTTCTTTTCATTACATTTTGATCACTGATTTGGCTTTGGTAGACTGATATACTTGTTAAACTAGCTACAACCAACTTATTTCTTTAAAATCATTACAAAAGTTTGATATTAAATTATGGAAGTGAGCCCTGAAATTCCAGGGGTACCACCATTTATTTTGGAAGATCAACTGAAAATGTTTGACTAGTATAAGTTTAGTGCACTCATTAGTTCCTCATTGGTTTTCTCATGCATCATTATAGACAACATATTCTTTGGTTCTCTGCTCTTATTAGAATCTCATTACATGGTAAAACCACTATCTCATTTTCTTGAGTCGTTTGTGCTTGCATTCTCTTATCATTTTCTAAACGCTATTTCACAAAATGAAAAGTGCTATAATCAACTACAATGGTTCTCTCCATTACAACCATATAACAAAGTGAAATTCTAAATGAGTCACCTAATTAAAGGTATATAGTTTTGTTATGACTCATCAATTCATTGGAAAAGTATATAGTCTTGTAATCTTGGATGGTGATAATCTACCCAAAATTGACGATGTATAATTCTCTGAAAGATTGCACTATTGATATGGTATGCTGGCATGTTTTTTGTAACATATCTTTAATGCTGGTATAACTACTCACCACCGGTTCATTTTACAACACAGTTTACATAGCACTTGAAGTATTTGGATAAGTGAGGTTGAAATTTGTCACCAATTAAAGTGCTCTAAAATAGTGAAATCTGTTCCAATTCACAATGGATAAACTCTGATATCTTATTACCTTTAGATGATCATTGTTCACTAGCATCTGTTCATTATTTTACTGTTCAATGTTGATCATACTATTCACTAATTGGGTTGGATTGTTGTTCTCATTGTCCTTTAGCGATAGCAGCTGCTTGGCATTTCTCTGGTCTATTATTGCAAGAACACAACTCTCTCAATATGATCTTCTAATAAATTTCATTTTGCATTACAATTGCCATTCAGATTACATGTATCTGCTCATTCATTATTTATATCATTTGTATATTAAACATCATCAAGCTACCATTGAAGTCCCCTTCATTCTTGAGTGAATCAGTTGGGTTTGCAATATATATATATAAACCACAGGATGGTATATTTTAGTCTCAAAGGCAAATCATATAGATTTGGATTTCAGTTCAGATGTTGAGTATAATGTTAAATGAGGTTTCATAATTCAAGGTTAAATGCATATAGTGGATAAAGTTGTCTATGGAGAAATGGAAAGGAAAAACTAATTTTTTTAAAAAGGATGATAACTAATGATAGTTCATGTGATTGTGGCCGAATTGGATCAGATGTTTAAGGTGGTAGAGAAGAAGTATCACAACAGGGGTAAGAAATCAGTAAGAAGAAACAACCTATTTTAGAACATAATGGAAGAGTTTGGTATAATCATAACTTGGTACTCTATAAGGTCTATCTAAGGACGATGCACATAAAGAAGAAAATATTGGCAATCAACTAGTGAAGTTGAAAAATCAGGGTAATAATGAAGGTTATTTTAAGGAACCTGTAAGGTATGATAAATAGAATGATTGGAGAAGATAAGTTGTGTGCATAACAACATCTATAACAATGGGAGAGCCATATTGTAAAGTTTTCCATAGGTGACTAACTATATGAATGAATTATGGATAACAAGACGTATGATCAGGAGATTTTATTATGTTAATGTCTTAAAATAGGAAAAGATAAGCGGATTACACTTGGTAGCTATCTTAATGAATAGGGAAATAGTAACAACCTTTCCAAGGTATATCAGTGCTATAGGAGAGGAGGAGAAGAAACCACAATGACTAGAGGTGAGAAATTCAAGTCAATTTAATAAAATAGAACGAAGTGAATAAACTTCCATTTTTGAAGCCAGTAGACATGGAATAGTAGGAAATCAAGACAGGGAGAAAAATAAAAATATATCTATGAATATCGAGTAGGAGGAAATGAAGGGATGTTCTATAAAGAAGAAAGTTATTTTAAAGGTATTGATGAGTAGAGCGAGAAACATGATTGGTAATGGTCATAATGATGATCTACATATTTTAAAAATGTGAAGGTGTGAAGTTACATGATGACCAAGTGATAATAAACGAGGAAGATATAGGAAGGAATGTTGCTAGAAATTTTATAAGGATATCTTAAGAAGGATTGTACTTGACTAATTTTCACTCATTATTTCATGAGTAGGACTTCCCATAACGTTAAAAGAGGTTGTTTCTACATAACACCTCACATTTAAGTTTCTCATGGACAATGATGGTAGTAGTGCTTCCAACTGTTTCAAAATCTAAAATAATGATACTATTTAATAAGAAAGAGTCTTTTGCCCAACTTGAGAAAACTGAAGTTATGATAAAGCAATCAAGTGGTATTGAGATACGAACTCGATGAGATAAGAAAATATTTTTGTGGATGAAGTGCTAATTGTTAAATAAGTCAACATGGGTTAACAAATCCTCATGCAAGAAAATTAAGCTTGATATAAAGTTAAATCATGATGAAATAGTATTTATATGCAATTGCATATAGCGGTATTGGAATCAGTAAGCCAAAGGGTAAATGGATGTAAAATCAAGGGATTTTAATTCTAAGATAGATGATTTAAATAATGATGGTATCACTAGTAATATCTTAAACAATGAAATTCACCAGAATTTCCTTGGGGAAGGAAGAATATATGACGAGAGATTAAGACTCAAAATGATGAGGCTCATTTGAAATTTAACGATATACTTAGATGATTATACCATTGGTGTAAATGATCAACTACCTAGTAGAAAGAAGTCGAAATGATTATTGAAAAGTAATTGACAACTTGATGAAAACATATTGATGATGTTTCATGATATCATGGTAGGAAGATAATGATGTACATATAGTTCTTATAGTGATAATGTATCCATCAAGGATAATTTTAGGGGCGAATGTTCGCCTTTTGGTGAAATTAAGGGGTTTTAAATTTTTAGTGGGCGAATATTTTGTATCATAGTACATTTTTACAAATCACCTCAAATAGCCCACCTTATTTTAAGGGAGAGGGTAAAAAAGGTAAATTTAGCCCTTGAAATTAGGACTTACAACCTTCTATTCGCCCATTTTCAAGAATAGGTTTTATTTAAGTGAATCCATTCGCCCATTTTCAAGAATAGGTTTTATTTAAGTGAATCCTATGGGCCAAATACCATATTATAAAAGAGGTATGGTATTTTAATAAAAATATAAATAAATGAGAGGTATGGTAAATAAATAAAACATTTTTTATATTTACTCCATAAGTCACCTTATATACATGTAAGGGTGTAAACAAATAAAAATATAAGTAAAGTGGAGGTATGGTAAATAAATAAAACGTCTCTTTATACTTACTCAAAAGGTATGGTAAATAAATAAAAATATAAATAAACTAGACGTATCATAAATAAATAAAACCTCTTTTTATATTTAGTCCATAACCCTCGTTCTATTTATGAAGGCTCAAGAAAGAGGTTTTGTTTAAGTGAATCCTATGGGCCAAATACCATATTTGTAAAAGAGGTTTGGTAAATTAATAAAAATATAAATAAATGAGAGGTATGGTAAACAAATAAAACATTTTTTTATATTTACTCCATAAGTCACCTTATATTTACGAACACTCAAAAAATGGGTTATATTTAGGTGAAACCTATGGCCAAAATACTATGGGACAAATACCATGGACTAGAGTGTTATTAATACCATGCAAAAAACCATTATTAACCCTAATATTAGAATTAATAAAAATAAAAATGGCACATGGTATTGACCCATGGTATTCACCAAAATGGCACATGGTATTGAACCATGGTATTCACCTAGAATGTAGCCTATTTAAATGGGGGAATTAAACCAGCATGTAGCCTACGCTAAGATTCACTAGGACTTTACAAAGTTTTATTATTTAGTGAAAGACTCGCCAAGATCTTACAAGATTTTATAATTGAGTAAAATATTCTCCATGCCTAGTGAGAGATTCGCCAAAAAATTATATATAAATATTATATTATTGATAAAATCGCCTTCCATTTTTCCTATATACCATGGAGATTCGCCCATTTATTATATTTATAAATTTAGGGGGGGTTCTTAAAATTTTCCCTGGTATCCATATGATAATAGCGATATGCATAGGTATTATGACATTATGTCAAGGTATATTGACATATTCATTTACTACGTGATGATAGGTATTTGATGTTCAATACTCATGATGCATATGATATGCATAACGTGACATAGGAATTATGATGCTATAATATGAGGATTATTGACATGTGGTTCATTTACGTGAAGTCATGATATGTCTTTGATATAATTATGTTGATGGTATAACTGAAGCATATGATAGTTCCGTACAAATCTATGACATGCATGAGCAAGCAGTTCCTTATTATTCATAATGTTGTGATTAACAAAGATGAATGTTCTCATGATGACATGTAAGACTTGGCATGTAGATTATTTCCTATGATACTATGATGGTTGGTTAATGCATTGGATGCATGTTGAGATGTGATGATTCACAGGACTCCATAAATGGGCTGAGAGGGCCGGTTTATTTGATAATCTTGTGCGAGCCGATACGCACGAGGGAGGATAAGTAACACCATATGGGCTGGGGACAAAACTCAATCAACACTACATATGCCAGCAGTTCCTTTGTCTTGTGTATAGCTCTTGATGGATAGGTCTTGAAGAGCCATAGGACCACCTTGAGGAGGCCAAGTGCCTGATGTTCTAGGCTAGGTGCCTGTTATTGGATTGGGATGCTGAAGTCTGGAAGGGATGTAAAGGACTTCGATGCCTGGGGCTGTGCGCCTTAGTAGTTGTGGAGGGAGTGGGCTAGCCTTGCGAGATGCCCAGGGTCATTGAGTACCGGATCGGATGCCTACCTTGGGGTAGATGAGGTCTGAGTCAGGCGCGAGCCTTGGGGCCAGCCTTGGACTAGGATACAGACGGATCAGGCTTATGCCTGGTGCCGAAAGTGGGAAAAAGGACAGAGATTCCTTGAGATTTCCCAGGGTGTTAGGGACTTTCGATGCCTGCTAGTTATACTAGTTCAGCAGAGGGTGTTGGCAACATGAAGTAAATAAAATAATAAAAATAATAAATAATAAATAATTCAACTTAACTTCGGGACGAAGTTCCTTAAAGTGGGAGAGTATGTAATATCCCAAGTGATTGATGTTCTAGGCTAGGTGCTTGTTATTGGATTGGGATGCCGAAGTCTGGAAGGGATGTAAAGGACTTTGATGCCTGGGGCTGTGTGCCTTAGTAGTTGTGGAGGGAGTGGGCCAGCCTTGCGAGATGCCTGGGGTCATTGAGTACCGGACCGGATGCCTACCTTGGGGTAGATGAGGTCTGAGTCAGGCGCAAGCCTTGGGGCCAGCCTTGGACTAGGATACAGACCGGGTCAGGCTTATGCCTGGTGTTGAAAGTGGGAAAAAGGACAGAGATTCCTTGAGATTTCTCGGGGTGTTGGGGACTTTCGATGCCTGCTAGTTATACTAGTTCAGCAGAGGGTGTTGGCAACATGAAGTAAATAAAATAATAAAAATAATAAATAATAAATAATTCAACTTAACTTCGGGACGAAGTTCCTTAAAGTGGGAGAGTATGTAATATCCCTCCCCTTAATAATAAATAATAAATAATAAAAATAATAAATAATAATATAATAATAAATAATACAAAAATAATAATTAATAATATAAATAATAAATAATAATAAATAAATCACTTAATAATAAATAATAAAAATAATAAATCATAAATGTTAAATAATAAATGATATTAAAAATGTATACAAGAAAATAAATAAAAATAATAAAAATAAAAATAGTAACAACCATACTAAAGCTCTAAATAAGAATAAATAGAAATAAAACAAGAAAACTATCAAAAAGAAGAAAATAAAACAAGAAAGCTAAAAATAAAAAGAAAAGTAAAGAAATAAAACAAGCTAAAAATCAAAAGAAAGTTGCATGTAGACACATGGAGTGTGTGCATGTGGTTCCCCTTCCAATGTTTGTTCTATTTAATAGATGGTGAGGAAGATGAGAGGCATTCCTGCATTCTATCATTCCGAGATTCTATCTTTCATTCTCTTGGGAGAATGGTATTCTAAGACTTAGGAGTCATTGGCAGTAGTACGTTGATTGAGGGCTCGGGGGTGGCCAGTTGTAGCAGATCCTTGCACAATTGAGCCTACGATTGGGTGGAGAGTCGTCCCCAAAACCTTGTTGTCATCTAGCAGACTTTGATCACAGGTAATATAGGTATGAGCTTATTTGTTTATGATTTTAATTAGGAAATTAACTTTATATTTACTTTGTATTGTTACAGACTTCCTTCCTTTTCTTATGAGTAGGAAAAGTCCAAGTATGTGATCCTCCAATCAACATAACCTCATCGCAGAAGGAAACAATAACTGCTCTATTGCCCTTCAAAAAATCCTGCCCCAATAGCATGTCAAAGTCGTTCATATCCCTCATTGTGAAGTCCAATTGACCCTACCAGTCTTTGAATTGCACCAGCACTTTGTGTGCCAAACCTGCCACTCTAGCTCTTGAGTTCACTGCCTTGACCTCCACATTCGATGGGATAATCATCAACCCAACTTTTTTTTCTAGCCATGTCGTCATGAAGTTATGTGTGGCCCCTATGTGCACTAGTGCTTGGATGGTCTTGCCATGAACCACCAAGTCTACGAAACCCAGACTATGAATCCAAGATTTCTTTTCCATAACTTCAGATTGCATACATACCTGGTCTTTGCAATTTCCTCTAATACCATCTGTGACACCCTCAATTCTTTTTTCGCGAATTGCCCAAAGTGCGACATCGGCTAAACACTTAAACTTCTCCATCGTTAAGTTGTTTTCCAAACTATGCCTAAAATTCATCTTAATTTCCATGTTAAAACATTAATGTGCAGAATTACATTAATAAACATTCAATAGCAAGAGACACAATCCAATATGCAAGTAAGAATTTATATTAAATTCTGTTTTACAATTGACCGACAGCGAAGCTCCACCGGCGTTATACAATTTACAATAAACACTATCGTGCAGCTTGGCCAGTTCATTGACCCGGTCACTGCACTGTTCAGCCTCACCCGAGGCACACCGCACATGACTTAAGTTTCCACCGAATGCCTCGTCATGCCCATCGCACCTTCCACTAGCTTGCCGCCATTCACCATGTGCACACTTGCCCACGGGCCCATGTCAGCTCATCGCAACCACTGTTTTATGTTTCGGCAGAGCTCGTCGCTTTTGCAACTCGCCACACCAACCAACGAGTGCCCATACACCTGGTCACCCTGCCCATGGGTTTACCCACCTGACTTTGCACGATATCGCATTCTCGTTTTAGTCTTGCTGCCGTTTTCTTGCTCGAGCGGGTGGTAGCTTGCGGCTCCTCCGTTCGGCTTGCCCCGACCTGCGGCCAACTTTACTCGACCTCCGGCTGTAACCAGCGTTGCAATATATCAAACTTGCCTGACACGTGGGGCTCATCTGCCTGCTCCTTCATTTGGGTAGCTCGCCCCTAACTTTGAGCTCCCTTACGATGGCACTTAGATGATCTCCGTTGTCTTTCTTCCACCAAGGCCTTTGCCAATATATACGATCGCCCGCCCATTATGGGGGCTTCGGCCTATAGCCAAGCCGACCTGACTTATGGCATTTCATCAATAATTAACCTATCGACTTTGGTGTGGGGCGCTCACACACGGGACCGCCCTCCCATATAAGTCCACCGAAGTTCAACACTTAGCCATTTCTCCAAATGACTTTCGCGTGTCCACTTGTCTAGCCAACTTGTCACCCTTGCCCGAGCGTGCGTCCAACTTGCCGTTTCATCCACCTGACTTGTCGCCCGCCGTTGTGCGCCCATTGCCAACATCGAAAACTTTCGGTTAAACACGCCCAATAGGTGGACCCATTTCGCTTGAACGTACCAATGACTCATGGGCATTACAAGTTTGGTAGTGGAAGAGTTGGGAAAGATCAAGAACCTGTGTCTAGAGAAAAGTTTATAGTCTTGTTTTGAGGTGTAAGGCAGACGGGTTTGGTAGCGGAAGAGTGGGGTAAGATCAAGAACTTGTGTCTAAAGAAAAGCTTATAGTCTTGTTTTTTGTAGTTCAAGTTGGTTAAATGAAAAATTTATAATTGTGCTTTTTGTAATTCAAGTTGATTAAATGAAAGGAGGAACAAACCAATGTTAGAGTCGCAAGGACCTACTATTTGCTTGAGCTCGACATATGAAGTGTTTGTCAAGAAAAGCATTTTTGTTCAAAGTAAAGCGTGTAGTCCTGCATTTGGATTAGTGTTTGTGAAGAAAATCATTGATGTTGAAAGTAAAGCTTGTAGTCCTGCTTTTATAATCCAATTTTGGTAAACAAAGGTTTAAGTTGTAAGGCCACAAGATTTGTGAATGATATTTTCAAAAAAAAAATTGCATCAGAAGCAGAGTTCCTCATCCTCAGTTGTGTATTTCAAGTTGGTTAAGGGATAGAAGTAGTAGAAAAATCTTCGAGGCGCAGGATTTCATTTGTTTAGAGCGCCACGTCGAGAACCCCGACATCAACATCGATCATGGCTTGTGGGCACTTGAAACCCGGACAAAACCAGGGGATTCCCATCAGCAGTGGGATGGGATGGTGATCCTTGTATGGGGATGGTGCTTCATTCTCTAAACAAAGAATCCAAAGTAAAATCGAGTTGTTCAATGTTTGCGTTGATCTATGTCGCAAGAGGCATCAATTGTTACAACGGTCTTGGTCCAAATGCTACTTAATTTCTTCTAAGTCTACAAAATGTACCATCGTTAGCAACATTTTCCAAACCGAACAGAGGAAATAGAGTTTTGAAATGGCACTTTATCGCCATAATTCTTGTAGCGGAAACATCATTGATTGGATTGAACATTTTCTTGTGTTTAAATCAGCGAAAGTCTCGTCTCTGGAAATAAAAATGGATGAAATTGATGTAGAGATACAAACTATTGAGCCTGTCAGAGATTAAACAATCCACAGGGAATTTCGTGGCATTGAACGTGATTGGTGGTGGAGGTTTTAGCATTGTCTACCAGGTAATCTTGTCAAACGGGACACATACAATTTTGAAGATATTAAAGCACTCGATAAAAATCAAAGCAGATGGGAATTTCAGCCTTTATTTGAGGAGAGGAATCAGTGGGAACATTCGAAGATTGTCCCAACTACAACGAAAGGGATATAAACGAAAATGAGGCTTTACTATTGGCTACGATAAATATTGTATGCACAACCCAATTTTATAGACACATATTCTTATCGCATTGGTTTGTTGGATTCATAATTTGGAATAGTCTTATGTGTAGTCCGAGGAGTAATTCTCATTAAAAAATGAGATTCTTATCACATTGATTTGTTGGATTCATAATTTGGAATAATCTTTATATGTAGTCTAAGGAGTAATGCTAATTAAAATATGATAGATCTACTCTACCCTCTACCCTATAAAAGAGGTTAATGCCTATAAAATAATCTAAAAAACATGTAAATCTTTTAAGAAAAGTAGTTATTTTAGGAAATAGAAAATAGAACTAATCTAGATTACACAAGAAAAACATATTATTCCATAATAGTCTAAGAAATAGGCATATTCATTTGCAAAAAAATTGGCTTCTCCGATATTAAGCTTGATCATAAATAGTTTTTACAATGGAATTAAGTTCCCTTGAATACAAAATTTCCTAATCCCTAAACCTTAGGACACAACCCATATATAGAATTATAAAATTGCCCCCCTCCCGCCCACCAAGAATTCTAGGGGATCTAATCATGAAACTAAAATTGGTTCCCAGAACTAACATCTAACTATCTTGAACAAACTAAATTGGCGAAGGGAAGTTAGGTAGGTGTGTTGTGCATGTTGGCCATGTGGCATTATTAACTATGTTGATTAGTGACATTGATTAGTTGTGACAAAGGTGTATTCAATATGTTGTTGACTAAAATTTCTTCACACTATGAGTGAAGAGCTTTAATTTTTGGTACAAGACCTTGTTGAAGCATGTTCATCCACAAAGCCTCATGTTGTTGATCTTTCATTGCTCTTTCTTGTGCTATTGCATTTTGAGTCGTCATCTTTTGCAGTAGTTACAACAACTCCAAATTTTGGCACACTTCTAAAATTTGGACCCCCCCTCATCTTATGTGTTAAAAGATAAACATCCTTTTGTGTCCCTAATTCAATGAGTAAAGGAAATTGCAATGGTAAAACAACCTTAGCACATCGTGCTCATCCTTAGGGTCGTACAACACTATTCACTAGTGTAGCACAATGCTTCTACTTAGCATGACATAACATAAAGTAGTTCCCTAGCACACCACCTTACCACTTTACACAAGTATTATCATGAGGTTGCATTTAATGTGCACAAACGTCCTCACATATGCGATAAAGCTAAATATAGGATGACCCCAATTTACTTGCACCCTGCATCTTTGTCACCAAATCCTATAGCTTATCAATGCACTAGAGAATAGTCATATGCACATTGATGTTGATCTTCACACCATCAATAGGAGCCGAACAATCGCGCTAGGCTCTAAGTCCTTGTGCACTTTCTTGTCATTTTCTATCTTTTGGTGCTTAATTTTCTAGTGAGACTTTTCCTTCTAATCCTTAACCTTCCGCCACCCCCTCTTTTGCTTTATATAACCTAATGCTGCATAGTTTACACCTTTTTTTCTTCCCCTCTTTATTCTTATCTTCCTCTCTCCCCATTCTTCACTTCCACATTGAGACATTTTCTTACCTTGTAATCTTGCATGCTTACCATCCCTGCAATAGTGTAAGAATGCACATATTATCATGTTACAATGCACATTATGATTGAGCCTTGCACTATGGTGTGAAGCCTCCCCTTTTCTATTTACATAGTGGCACAATTCCCTTTAATAAATTACCCCTCCTCGTTGTGCAATGATGCCATATGAAAGTTGTGCTACTTCTTATAGTCCCACCAAAAATATCCTTTTCCCTGTGCTATGGAGAATCCTTGCATCCATCCACACACTACAATGGGAGGCCTCACATATACCCTCACGTAGTGGCGCATATTCGCTCATTAGACTATCCCCATAACCTGCATAATGTCACTCTTAACCTTATTTATTATTGCAATTTTCAACACTACAAACCTCCTCTCCCTTGTGCACTAGCACAGGCCCTCCATTGTGACCTATCTCATCTCGTTGCACAACACTATTTCCTTTCATAGCATCATCGTAGCACACTTCCCTATAGCACACCTCTTACCTTTAGTTTGCGACCTCCTCTTTCACTATAATGCACGAATCTGCTATAATTTTCACAACACACTAATTTGACTTTGTTTTTCTAACATTATTTGTTATCATGAATATTTTTGAGATGTTAGGTACTGCAGATTTGAAGTGGCTCAACATTTCCTCATCAACTGGAGATATGGCCCCACTGAAAAAAAGACCGAGCAAAGAGAGATCACTGAAGGTAGTGAAGAAGGAGCAAATGAAATTTTAATAATCTCATCTCTAATCTATGTAGATATAGCTCACTGTATTGATAAATCAATACCAATGAATTGGTCTAGAATATATTAGAAATTTTCTCACAAGGAGGTTCCCCCTGAAGATGAGGAAGATAATGAAGTATATCAAAATGTAAGGAACTGTTGTCTGCACAAAGTGGCATCACATCTTGTTGTTCTCTCATGTGCAAAAAAAAATGAATGGATAATAAAATGTATCAATGCAAGAGACATGATGGTCAGGGAAAACAATGGTGCATCTATAACATCGTATACATATCCTCATATTACTGAGTATTACAACCTACCAAGCTATGAAGTAGTGCTCACAACAAAGTGGTATGACAATTTTACCTTAGCTAGAAAGGATGTCCTAAATACTTGGTGGCATGATCCCAATATGTTTCAATATCGATCTAATGGGATATAGAAGACCAAGTTGATAATATTTACGCATATCAGGTTGTAGCAGTGATGTGCCACAGATTATATGGTAGATCAAATGTGGAAATGTTCGAAGAGGACTGGGTACCATTGGTATACACTTGTACTCAAGTAGGAAGTGTATTCAATTGGACAAAGATTCTAGTAGCTTCCATCATGGAAAACGTAAACCAAGCTTAGAATCCACCCTGAGAAAATCGGGTTGAAGTTTACATGACATCATATCTACTAGATGCCATATGTGCAAGGTGTTAGTTTTAGTCATTGGGATGGAGGTGGACTTTGGCTTTAGACATACCAAACACATTTATTGCAAGATTCTATGGGACACTAACTATAGGGACATGTATGACAAAATCACTGACATTTTCATTTCACCTTTATATCACATAGTCTTTAACACAAAATCATCATGCATGTTAGTTGGAGCTAGGGCAACATTGCATGATATCTTTGATTGGTTCACACTAGAAGATCAACATATATAAGGTTATTTAGAGCTTGCAAACCCCCTCACTAGCATCCTTTATTTTCTTTAGATAAAATAATCTTGCAGGAATTTGCATACTAGGTAACAATTGAACTAACATGCATGCTAGTTGGTGTGAAGAGGGCACCATGGCATTTTTCTCCCATATATGTAGGCAAATATCATGTTCAAACTTTTAGAGAAGCAAAGGGATAAGTCAATTATTTGGAATGCTTAACGTTTGGCGAATTGAGTTTCCACATATACGATTTGAAGCACATTATTGTACATCACTTTAAGAAGATAAACTACAAATATCCATACACACCAAGCATAGATGAAGAAGAAGAAAAAGTCAAGAAATTTTAAAATAATGGAAATACTGTAGATGCACAAAAGGGGATTAGTAGTTCTTAGCTCATGAATGGCACTGAACCTATAAATGAGCCATACTCCAAAGGAAAAGATACCTAGGATAAGAAAGTTGCCCAAAAAAGAGAAAGGGAGAAAGAGGTAGCAAAGAAAGAAAGACAAAAAAGTTGAAAGTCAAACAAGAATCTAAGAAATAGGAAGAGGAGAAAAAGAGGAAACAAGAAGATGATAGTTTGTGACAAGAGGAAGGAAAGAAGAAGTTGGAAGAAGAAAATAAAAAGCAGGAAGAAACCATGAGAAGACAAGAGGAAAATAAAAGGAAAAAAGAGGAAGAAGCAAACAAGCATGAAGAAGAAATACTTGCAAAAGAAATGGCTAAAAAGTAAGCACAAGAAGAAATTAGACAAAAGAAACAAGCTCAAAAGGAATTGCAAGTCATATTGTCTGTCATGGATGTAGAGACTGCTACCCCACTTAGAGAAATGGGTATCCAAAATGAATAAGAAAATCAAGTATTAGACCTTTCAAGCTTCATATTCGATCGCTGCTTAAAAAAGATCGTTCAAGAAAGGAGAAAATGCTCGAGAGATAGCCAAATCGATCTCAGTCAACACTGAAAGAGATATAGTAATAGATACTATGAAAATCCCCATGGAAATAGCTTCCACTAGATATACATTGTTCACTACAATGGAGAAGAACATTGAGCACTTGTTGAACATGTTAAAGAATTGGAAAATAATCTAGCCAATTCCCAATAGGAGAATGAAAATCTTTCAAAGGAGAACCAAACTTTATCAGCTTCAAGTTCCCATGAAGGTGACTTCTTAGCAATAATACTCGAGGAAAATAAACTACTAGAAGATATCATGAAGTTGATATATAAAGAGATGATCATGCTTCATAAGATACCTCTTCTCTCATGGCCATCCAAATGGCACTCAAAGAAAAAGGCACACTATTAAAGGAAACTTCAACTACCATGGATATAATCTACGAATGGGACACAAAGTACGTTGATGCCCCAACTAATTTACCAAGTCTTGAAAATGAAACAAGAAAATCCTAATTTAATTTTGTCCTTGAATTAAATTGAAAATGAAATTGTAATTCCACATCACATGACAACTTATATTTGTTAACTAAATTAATTTGACTTAGTTGGCTCAGTTAATTCGATTTGAGGGTCTAACTCGAGTCATCTAGAGTGTCTCCAACATTATAGGAGCCTTGGTTGAGTTTATTTTGAGTTGTAATTAATTAATTTAGTTTAACTAAGTTAAAGTCAATTAAACTAGTTCCAATTGATGGAGGAACTAGTAGGAGGTCAAATAGTGGGGTGATGCTTCATGTGTTCAATCAGTTAATTGATGATTCACTCACAAATAACTCATGCATGTAAGATATGATAGTTACCTAATTGAGATTGGAGTTTTGGGACATTGTGCTATCAATTGTATAATCATCCGAATTTTACAAGTGGTGCATGCCGTTAGAGGAAGGCCTATGATGAATTGCACAATTCCAATTGAGAAACTTCTCTAATTAATAGGGGCTAATTCCCAAGGAAACAACACAAGGAAATAGGGACTTGGGAAAGCGAGAAATTGGTTAAGCATTGGCCTGCGCTTGTCTAGGAAGCAATGAAATAGATAGAGATAATGTAGATGTTGCTCGGGCTTGAGCAAAGCATTGTAATATTCTCATATTTTCTGACTAATGCAATATACAGATAACAGGGGGTTTCAGTTGTGGCTTTCCCAAGGAAATCATTGTGTAATGTGTTGATTGAATTCTTTCTCTTATGCTTCATGATTTCGTGATTGTTTAATTGTTTTACTGATGAGTAGAGTAGATTTGGGTCTATTATTTTAGTAAATCACAATTAGAAGTTTGAATCTAAAAGGAATTTTTGCATGGTATCAGAGAAAAAATCGTTCTATAAGAGGATAATACGAGTTTGTCTTTTGCAAGTGAAGTTGAATTTGTAGTATCATACTTCCGTTTTAGCAGGATTCCATTCTACGAATTGAGACTCGAATATGCCCTTGAGGGTAGTTCAAACTATATTTATTGGAAGGAAATAATGGAGGCAGTGTTGCAATACAACGGGCGTAAGGAATTCATAGACAAAGATACTCCCAAGCCTCCAATAACTGATGCTCCAGATATGGTAGAGTGGAGAAAATGTATTGCAAAGGCGAGAAGTATTATCCTAAAAGGAGTTCAAGATCATATTGTCTTGAACCTCCATGGTAAAGAGACTCCATATGCAATTTGGAAATCCTTGACAAACTTGTTTCAAAACAATAGTGACCATGGGGAGTTGGAACTGAAGGACAAGCTCAGGAAAATCAAGATGGAGAAGGGTGACACAATACCAAAGTACTTGAACAAGTTCACCCAATATCGGGATGAGCTTGGAAGTGTTGGTGTTACATTTGCTGACGATGATCTGGTCAACCTAGCACTTTTAGGCCTTCCCAAGAGTTGGCACAACTACTAGATTCGGTAAATGGGAGGGAGAAGCTAACATAGTGGGAGTGTTTGTGGTCTGACTTGGTGCAAGAAGAGATTCGGTAGAACACCATAGATGGATCCTCATCCAAGCATGATGATGAGGAGAATCGTGCCTTAGATGGAAAGGAAAAGAAAGGGAAAGGGAAATCATCCCATTCCAAATTAGATTCCAGTTAGGCCGGAAAGAAGGACTTGTCAAAGATTAATTTTTTTTAGTGTCACAAGCCGGGACACTATGCCACAATGTTTTTGCACAAGAAGGCCGGCAAGAATCCCTCAGGAGGAGTGGTAGGTGAAGCTCTTTCTTGACAATTCGAGTTGGATTTCACCCTCATCGCTTGCATGGTGACATCGGTGATGGGTAGTGTGTGATATCTAGATAATGGATCCTCATTCCATATGACCGACAACAAATAATTCTTCAGTGAATTGGAGGAGAAGGACCTACAGATGCACATCAAAATGGGAGATGATGGAAGGTATGACACAACCGACACTGTTACTTTTTAGAGGGAGTCTAGTTCTCCTCTCACATTAAAAGATGTCATGTATGTTCCATTTTGAAGAAGAATTTGGTTTCAGTTGCTATGTTGGAGGACCATGGCTACGATGTGATATTTAGCAAAGAAAAGGCTTTCCTTCGTCACATAGACTCAGGACAAGTAAAGCAGATTGGGGTTCAAGTGAAGAACATCTACAAGTTGGATGTAGAAGACTGTGCTTCTTTGAGCAAAAAAGAAAAGAAGGTGTAGAGCCAAGACATCAGTGAGTTGTGGCATAGAATATTGGGTCACTTGAACGACAGAGCTTTGAAGATCAAGCAACATATTTTTATATGACTTCCCAAGGGTATACTAGAGCAAAGAGATACATGCAAAGGGTGTACATTGGGGAAGTACACCAAAGCCACATTTCATGATAAGGATAGTTGAGCGCAAGCGATTCTTGAAAGAGTTCACTCAAATGTGTGTGGACCATTCTCGACAACCTCCACAACTAAGCACAATTATTATGTAATATTTATAGATTATTTCTCAAGTAAGTGCTAGATTTTCTTCATGGAGAATAAAGATCAACATTCTCTAAATTTTTTGAATTTGAAGCACTTGTTGAGAAAGACACTGGCAGAAAAGTGAAGGCTCTTAGGAGCGATAACGATGGAGAATATGTGTCAAATGAATTCAAGAAATTTTGTGCATCAGAAGGAATTCGATAGAAGTTAATAACACCCCATAACCCACAACATAATGGGGTGGCTGAAATGAAGAACAAAAGTATTTTGGGAATTGCACAGTGAATGTTACATGATCAAGGCCTGCCATTGCGCTTGTGGGATGACGCATGCAACACTGTTTTATATGTGTAGAACATGAGTCCTCATTGTATTCTCGGGATGAGTACACCAGAAGAAGCGTTTTTAGGGAAGAAACATGATGTGGCACACTTTAGGATCTTTGGTTCATTACTTTTTTGTCATGTTACCAAGGATGCAAGGAAAAGCTAGAACCAATAGCTGAGTTGGGCATATTTGTGGTGTACACTAATACACCTCACAACTATCGAGTGTACCTGCCATATCACAGGATAACAATGGTTGGTAGAGATGTAAATTTCGATGAAGAGAATGGAATCAGATGTTCCCTTGAGAGGGAGCTTCAGTTACATGCAGATGAGGAGCTTTTAGCTCCAAAGGAAGAACCTCAGGATGATGTGGAGTAGCCACATGCAGAAGAGCAAAGAGTGGAAGCACCCATTCATGCAAAGAATTCTAGAGATGGAAGGAAGTGCACCAGAGAGGTTGATAGATTGATGCATGATGATAGAGAGAATGTGGGAGCACCCACATCACAACACAGACAAAGGAGGTCACCAGAATGGTACACTAGCTACATGGATCTGTTGGCATTATGGCTAAAGTGTTGTCCTTGATGGCAACTCATACAGGTGATGGATCACAGTACAACCAGTCAGTAGCAAAGATTAATGAGTAGCCTCTCAGATTGGAAGAAAATAAGGGGTACGCAGGTAAACCTTATAGAAGGTGCGTACACGCAGGTCTATCTTACATAAAGTGCGTACATACCTGCAGTTATCCCGTTCAGAAGGTGCGTACCCCCAGTGCACTCACTTCAAGGCAGAGAAAAGCACACGTGGGGTTTCTTATGTTTAACCCTTGGTATTTAGCCAACGGAATTGTGTTATTATGGTTTTGGCTCGTGGTATTGATCCATGATTTGGGGAAGAGCTTGCCTATATAAAGCAAAGGAGATCATTTGGCTTGAGCATGCTTTTGGAGGTTGAACATCTTATGAGAGCTAGATCTGAAATACTATGATCTCTTGGGAGTAATGTCTAGATCTAAATGAGGCGAATCTACTGATGGGTTGAGATCACTTCGGCGCATGATCAGATCTATAGATCTGACAGTATGGGTTATTCTTGAAGTCTTGAAATTATCTATACCTGAAGGTACGCAGGTACAGTGAAAGAAAAGTGTGGAGATACACAGGCACAGAAGCGTTGCAGGTGCGTAGATACGCAGGCACAGAAGCGCTGCAGCTGTGGAGGTGCGCAGGCAGTTCATTGAACACAGAGTGCAGGTACGCAGGAAGTCTTTGAGGCACAGTGCGTGGGTACGCAGGTGCGCAGTTGGGAACACTGCGTACTGTACGCAGGCATTACATGGGTGAAGCTGCGTACTTCTCTTGAAATATATTTAGCTGTCCATGTTTATCATTGCTGTGTTCTAGGTTTTGAAGTGATGACTGGTTTCTGATATTATGACAGTATTCTGAGAAGTGATAGAGTTTGTTTCAGTTTTTGATAGATGAATGGATCGGGTTCATAATGACTTATCTTCATGTGATCTGATGGACTAGATCTGGTTGATGACTCACTTGTATATGTATGGATCTAGTGCTTGGGTGATTCAGAAGCTTGTTTATGTTGTTGTTGGGTCCAGTATGAAAATTGGATGAAATGTGGCCTTTCAGATTATGTGTTGTGCTGGAGATTGTAGGCCGGCGCCTATGTACTAGTATCTAAGCTAGTACAAGAGCTAAGGGAAATCTTTGGAGCATTGTATCAGGTAGCAGCCTGTGTACTAGTAAATGGATCGGCTAGTACAAGAGCAAAGGGGGTTGTAGCTCCCGTACTGGTATAAGACTGCACCAGTACAAATATTGTAAAAGGATTTTCTTATTAAGAAGAAGATTGAGATGACTTGCAGCAGGTGGTTTTCTCCCGCATTGGATTTCCACCTTATATCATGGTGTTCATGTGTGTGCCTTATGTGTGATGATCTATTCTATGTTACTGCATCTGTTAACTGATAATATGGTTGATAATGTTCTAATGCACTCATTGAAGATCAATTAACTTAATCGTAAGAAGTTGTGGAAGTAGCATATATGAATCTCATTATGGAAATGAAAAAGTTTTATTAATGTGATAATACTGATTCACCCCCCCCCCCCCCTCTCAGTATTATTTCCAACAATTGGTATCAGAGCCGGTCCTTCGATAGAGGCTTGATCACTTGAAGGAGATCCGTGGAACAATGGGAAAGAAGCTTAAGAAGAAAGCATCTAAGAAAAAGAAGTCATCTGAGAAGAACTATGACAGTGGGAGAATCGATTGGGGATTAGGCATAAGAAGCTCTTCAGATTCAGAATCAGATTCAGAATCATTATCAGGTATGAATGTGTTATCCTCTGATGTTCCAGCTATATTTCTTTGTGAAAGAGATGGAAGTGATAGTGAAACTACTGAACTTTCTCTTATGGGTGAACAAGAAAGATATCAAATAGAGGATGAATTTAAAAGGCTGACAGACAAAATTAGAGATCAACAAGATCTATTGAACAAAAGGGAATGTGACTCCAAAGAAGAAGCTACCAAACTGAAGGCCCAACTAGAAGAAGGAAGCAAAGTAAGAAAACTACTCAAGGACAAGGAAGACCAATGTCAAAAATTGCAGCATGAAGTGACATCATTAAGAAAAGAAGTCAACGAAAGAAGCAAAACCATCAAGAAACTCAAAGATAGATCCAGCTACTATGAAACTCTTGAAGCTACAATCCTCTCACTAAAGGGAGATCTCGAAGAATCAAAGAAGCAGAATGAAGATCTACATCAAGCAATTGAAAAACAAGACAACGAAGTCATCAGCTTAAAATCCCAGCTGGAATGTGCCTTCCAAGTTCGTCAAATGCAGCAGGATCTGAATGAAGAACAAGAAAAGGAGATTCTCAAACTAAGGGAATAAATGGAAGAAGGAAGAAAAGCTGAAGAAGATTTGAAAAGGCAATCTCTTGAAAAGGAAGAATAGCTTCAGGTTGGGGTAAATATCTTGAAAGGTAAAATAGAAGAAAAGGATAAGCTTTTACGATTTCAAGATAGCTCTAAATTCTTGGATGATATTCTTAGTAGTCAAAGGTCTCCTGCTATAAAGACTGGTCTTGGTTTCTATGAATTTGTCGAAGGTGAATCTAGTTCACAAGGTGAGGCAAGGAACTCTAAAGAGAAATCTAAAATGATCAACGAAGAAATGAAAGATCAATCTCATCATCAACCAAGGAAAGAGATTCCTCAAAGAAAATCCTTTACTCCTCCCATGAATAATGTTGAATGTTATGTATGTCATAATCTTGGACATGTTGCAGCTAGATGTAGAAGAATAAGGGTTCAAGATCATTATGCAGAAAGGTCATCTCAATCAAGGTACTTTTATGGATATTGCTTTGCTTGCAATATGTTTGGTCACAAAGATGCTGATTGTTACAGGAGGAATATGAAACATGTAAGATGTTATGCATGTAACAAGCTTGGACATATAGCTAAGGAATGCAGGAACAAAGTGTGGGCACCATATCAAAAGGAGAAAATGTCATCATCACGCTTGAAGATATGGAAGAAAAGGGAAGTACAGTCAGAAAAAGGTGGCACAACACAATGTACAGACATACCAGAATCAGAGGGAGCTGAAAGTACAAAACTTCAGTGTCCTGAATCTCATATGCAAACTCCATAAAGGGAAGTCACATATATACGCGAGTTGGATACTGCACAATCGCGTATATGATTGTTTGAAGAAAGGCAGTAGGGAAAGTAAAGTTGATCTATGAAGTATGATCTCTCGAGCATCTGACTAACTGTGGCACACTGGTGAACTGCCAATTCGGCCCTAATCAGAAGTACGCTGGTGATTAACCGTGCAAGTGCGTGGGTACGCAGAGGAGAAACAGGAGAGCTGCGTGGGTACGCAGAGGAGAAACAGGAGAGCTGCGTGGATACGCAGAGCAGAAGAAGCAGAACTGCGTGGGTACGCAGCGCGACAGAGGTTCAGGTGCGTACGCACAGTAAAAGTACGCGGCGCGATAGTATCTTGAGTGCGTGGCTACAGTAACAGTACGCAGCGCGATTGAAGAAGCAGTGCGTGGGTACGCGTTGCAGCAGAAGGATCTCTGCGGGTATACGCAGGGAGAAGAAGGTGAAGTGCGTGGCTACGCAGGGAAGATAAAGAAAAACTGCGTACCAGTCTTAAGGCATTTATTGGCTGACTCTTCTTATTATGCATGATCAGATCTGACAGATGGCACCAGTTTAGGGGGAGCATATGTTCTTAATGCATTGTTGGCATTATGGTCCTTGATGACGATGCTTATGATTCATCTTGCTATGGTTATGAGTTGTTCACATGGTTCTTGGATCAGATTCTCTAATGGCGCTTGCATGGAGCCTTTATTGTTCTTGGCACATATATGGATGAGGATTGTTGGCTGGATACATGGATGATTATTCAAAGTTGCATTGTTGGAAACATGATGATGATGAGATCTTACCTATATGATGATAGGTTGTTTCGTACATATGCTGATTAATGCAGATGCTTCCATTTGATGACTCTTGGCTCATGTAGATCTAGATGGTTATGAATGAGTTGATGCAGATGTACCTTGCTGTTGACAGATACTATGAAGCAGATCATACAGTGTTGTTGCTGATATTTATCTTAGGTGATTGGTCTTTATGTAATAGTGTGTCTCTTTTGTAGTTATCTCTTCAGGTCATGTAACGGCCTATGTTTCCCCACTATGCCTGGGATGAATGATGTTATCATATGTAAACTTTTGATGTATCACCATTGTGATGAATGTATGTATTGAGTTTTTTGGTGATAGGAAGGTCATTTATGATATATAGAGTCATGTTCTTCTTGTAGAACATCTTTTTGCAGTCAGGGGGAGTTTGAGCATGAACAACACTATATAGAAGAGCAGACATCTCAGCTTGTTCTTAGAAAGAGCATTATCAGATTGGAGCACCATGGCATATACAAAGGGGGAGTTCATTCAGAGACTTCAGCAGATCTGGTTTATAGTCAAGGAGAGCATGTTCTTAGGGGGAGCATAACCCTTTGCCCTTGATGTCAAAGGGGGAGAATGATTTGGTGTTGTTGCCATCAAGTCCAAAGGGGGAGATTGTTGGCATTATGATGCATGTGTTGTACTTGATGGCAACCCACTCATAGAAGATCATTTCACTTGTATACATTCAGATGAATCTACAGAAGAAATATCAGATGTGACAGAGTGCATGGGTTACCGGATAGCACAAAAGGGATCAGATGACAGTTCACAAGTAAGCTTTGCCATCAAGTCCAAAGGGGGAGATTGTTGGCATTATGGCTAAAGTTTTGTCCTTGATGGTAACTCATACAGGTGATGGATCACAGTACAACCAGTCAGTAGCAAAGATTAATGAGTAGCCTCTCAGATTGGAAGAAAATAGGGGGTATGCAGGTACACCTTATAGAAGGTGCGTACACGCAGGTCTATCTTACATAAAGTGCGTACATACCCGCAGTTATCCCGTTCAGAAGGTGCGTACCCCCAGTGCACTCACTTCAAGGCAGAGAAAAGCACACGTGGGGTTTCTTATGTTTAACCCTTGGTATTTAGCCGACGGAATTGTGTTATTATGGTTTTGGCTCGTGGTATTGATCCATGATTTGAGGAAGAGCTTGCCTATATAAAGCAAAGGAGATCATTTGGCTTGAGCATGCTTTTGGAGGTTGAACATCTTATGAGAGCTAGATCTGAAATACTATGATCTCTTGGGAGTAATGTCTAGATCTAAATGAGGCGAATCTACTGATGGGTTGAGATCACTTCGGCGCATGATCAGATCTGTAGATCTGACAGTCTGGGTTATTCTTGAAGTCTTGAAATTATCTATACCCGAAGGTATGCAGGTACAGTGAAAGAAAAGTGCGGAGATACGCAGGCACAGAAGCGTTGCAGGTGCGCAGATACGCAGGCACAAAAGCGCTGTAGCTGCGGAGGTGCGCAAACAGTTCATTGAACACAGAGCGCAGGTACGCAGGAAGTCTTTGAGGCACAGTGCATGGGTACGCAGGTGCGCAGTTGGGAACAGTGCGTACTGTACGCAGACATTACATGGGTGAAGCTGCGTACTTCTCTTGAAATATATTTAGCTGTCCATGTTTATCATTGCTGTGTTCTGGGTTTTGAAGTGATGACTGGTTTCTGATATTATGACAGTATTCTGAGAAGTGATAGAGTTTGTTTCAGTTTTTGATAGATGAATGGATCGGGTTCATAATGACTTATCTTCATGTGATCTGATGGACTAGATCTGGTTGATGACTCACTTGTATATGTATGGATCTAGTGCTTGGGTGATTCAGAAGCTTGTTTATGTTGTTGTTGGGTCCAGTATGAAAATTGGATGAAATGTGGCCTTTCAGATTATGTGTTGTGCTAGAGATTGTAGGCCAGCGCCTACGTACTAGTATCTAAGCTAGTACAAGAGCTAAGGGAAATATTTGGAGCATTGTAGCAGGTAGCAGCTTGCGTACTAGTAAATGGATCGGCTAGTACAAGAGCAAAGGGGGTTGTAGCTCCCGTACTGGTATAAGACTGCACCAGTACAAATATTGTAAAAGGATTTTCTTATTAAGAAGAAGATTGAGATGACTTGCAGCAGGTGGTTTTCTCCCGCATTGGGTTTCCACCTTATATCATGGTGTTCATGTGTGTGCCTTATGTGTGATGATCTATTCTATGTTACTGCATCTATTAACTGATAATATGGTTGATAATGTTCTAATGCACTCATTGAAGATCAATTAACTTAATCGTAAGAAGTTGTGGAAGTAGCATATATGAATCTGATTATGGAAATGAAAAAGTTTTATTAATGTGATAATACTGATTCACCCCCCCCCTCTCAGTATTATTTCCAACAGGATCTGATGAGATAGAGTGTAGAGAATGAGCCATCCTCATTCTAGGAAGCAGTGCATCAACCAATATGGGTTGATTCCATGGTAGAGGATTATGACTCCATTATCAGAAATAGTGTTTGGAAAGTGGTCCCAAGACCAACAAACAAGTCAATGGCGAGTTCTAGATGGATTTACGCGGTAAAGAAAGAAACAGATGGGAGTGTGGAGAAACACAAGGCCATATTTGTGGCTAGAGGGTTCTCTCAGGTGGAGGGAATTGATTACAAGGATACCTTTTCTCTAGTAGTAAGGTACTCTTCAATCAGATCTATTTTAGCGCTTTTAGTGCAGATGGGATGGAAGATACATGATATGGATGTGAAGAGAACATTCCTCAATGGTGTGATTGAGGAAGAGGTGTACATTGAGAAACCGGAAGGATTTGAGACCTTCAATAGAGAGTCTCATGTGTGCAGACTCAAGCAAGTGCTGTATGGAGTGAAAAAAGCACTCTGTGCTTGGTACACTAGGATTGATAACTATTTCACTAGATTGGGCTTCGCCAAAAGTGAAGCAGACATGAACCTTTACCATATTGTGGTTGAAGGTAAATTGTTGATTATAGTAATATATGTTGATGATTTAATTCTAATAGGTGATGCTAAGATGGTAAAATATTGCAAAGAGGATCTTGCAAGAAAATTTGAGATGAAGGACCTAAGGCTCATGCATTATTTACTTTGTATGGAAGTATGGAAAGGAGATGAGGATCTATTTGTCTTTTAGAGCACGTATGCCAACAAGATATTGAAGAAGTTTCGCATGGACAACAACAAACCCATGGAGACTCATTTAGTAGGGAACTGGAGGAAGGAGGATACTACGTCAGGTGAAGTAGTGGAGGCTACTATTTACAGCCAACTTGTAGATTCACTTATGTATTTGGTGAACACACGACTGAACATATGTTTTGCAGTTAACTAGCTTAGTCAAGCAATGGTTAAGCCAACCAAACTCTATTGCAAGGAAGCTAAACATGTGTTGAGATACCTCAGAGGCACCACCCAATTTAGTCTCATTAGGGGAGTTCTGAGGTCTAAAATGGGATTCCTAAGGAAATTATAAATAATAATGGAAATAATAAAATAAGACTATATTACATCATCAGATTTTACAGGGAAAAAAGGAAAAACTATTTTTCAACTTATCTCCCTATGGGTTTTCAAATTTCGAGCAGAAACACTCGTTGGATGAAAATTTTGATTCCTCATCCAAGGAGTACGCATGTTGCATACTTTAGATGGGCTCTACTACAAAAAAAATGAGAAATACATGAAAAATGTTATTGCAATCACATTTTTTTATGCATTTCTCATTTTTTTTGTAGCATGGTCCATCAGAAGTATGCAACATGGGTATTTCTTGGATGAGGAATCAAATTTTGCATCCAACGAGTAATTCCGCTCGAAATTTGAGTAAAACCTTAGGGAGATAAGCTGAAAATATGAGTTGAAAAATTAATTTTAGTATTTTATTATTTTTAAATCTTTTTTACTTTTTTGCTCCAAAAATGGTGATTCATCCCCCATGGTTGGCATCATCATCTTGAATCCTGTTGGTTCTTAAAATTTTATTTTGGTTGTATATTTTTCTTAGGAGACCCATTTTAGACCTAAAAATTCCCCTAATGTGGTACATACATACAAAGGGAGTGAAGTTGCAAGGCTTCATAGATGCAAATTGGGTAGGGATTCCATATGAGAAGAAGAGCACAATAGGGAGAATATTCAGTATTGGGTCAGCAATAGTTTCTTGGTATAGTAGGAAGCAAATATCAGTTGCACTCATCTTGGCAGAAGTAGAGTACATGGATGCTAGTCAAGTAGCTTGTGAGGCTATCTAGATGAGGAAGATACTTGTTGGGTTATTTGGTCAGCAAATGGATCCTACAGTGATTTACTATGACATAAAAGTTGTATCAAACTATCTGAGAATCCAGTTTTTCATGATCAGTCCAAGCATATCGACACCCGGTATCACCATCTACAAGATTGTGTGCAGAGGAGAATCATTTTGTTGGAGTACATTCCTATAGAGGAACAAGATGAAAATATTTTGACAAAGGCATTGTCAAGATGCAAATTCGATTTTCATAGAGGCAAGAATGGGGTAGCAGATAATCCCTTTCTTGTTGTGAGGGAGTGTTGAAAACAAAAAGGAAAACCCTAATTTATTTTTTCCCTTGAATTGAATTAGGAATAAAATGGTAATTCCACATCACATGACAACTTGTATTAGTTAACTAAGTTAATTTGACTTATTTCACTCAGTTAATTCAAGTTGAGGATCTAACTTGAGTCATATAGAGTGTCTCCCATATTATAGGAGCCTTGGTTGAGTTTATTTTGAGTTGTAATTAATTAATTCAATTTAATTGAGTTAAAGTCAATTAAACTAATTCCAAATGATGGAGGAACTAGTAGGAGGTTGATAATGGGGTGTTGCTTCATGTGTTCAACCAATTAACTAATTATTTGCTCATAAATAACTCATGCATGTCAAGTCTAAGAGTTACCCAATTGAGATTGGGGTTCAGGGACAATGTACTATCATTTGTATAATCATCTGAATTGTATAGGTGGTGCATGTAGTCAGAGGAAGGTCTATGATGGATTGTGCAATTCCAATTGAGGAATTTCCCTAATTAATAGGGGATAATTCCCAAAGAAACAATGCAAGGAAATAGGGACTTGGGAAAGTGAAAAATTGGTTAAGTAATGGCTTGTTCTTATCTAGGAAGTAGTGAGATAGATATATATAGTGAAGAGGTTGCTCAGGCTTAAGAAAAGCATTGTAATCTTCTCATATTTTCTGACTAATGCAATATACAAATAACAAGGATTTTTCGCTATGGCTTTCCCTAGGAAATCATTGTGTCATGTGCTGATTGAATTCTTTCTCTTGTATTCTTCATGATTTCATGATAGTTTAATTGTTTCCGTTGATGATTAGAGTAGATTTAAGTCTATTGTTTTAGTAAATTACAATTAGTAGTTTGAATCTACAAGAAATTTCTACACCAAGGAGAGATGTGATGGCTAAGGAAAGGGCTAAAACATAAATCATGTTAATCATTTAAGCCCTTGAAAAGTTAGGGAAAGATGTAGCTAGAATACTAGGTAATTAATGACAATGTCATAACATGGCAACACTTATTATTAGGTCTAACAAAATAGTCTCCATCAGAGCACATGGGGAAGTAAGGACAAAGAAAAACATCTAGTGAGAAATCCAAGAAATGATAGATGCATGTAGGATGGTTATTACTGAGAAAGATCTCAAACCCACCAAAGAATCACGTGGTAGAAACAACAAAGTTGCATACAATGCTCTCCATGATCTTCCATTGAGTTAAAGCAGGCATTTAATAAATGTCATCTATGAATTATTTCGAATGCAAATTTATCTATGAATACTTTCGAATGAAATTCCATCTACTAATTCTTTCGAATGTGAAGTCATGTATGAAACACTGATTACAAATTATCTATGCCAATAAATTACAAAGCATGTCACAATTACATGACTCAAGAATTGAAAATTCAAACTGTACCATTTGAAATTTTGGAATTAGTGCCATAAGCGATGTTTATTTTGTCATTTTGAATTTTCATGTAAATTATGTAAATAAAATAAAATTAGAATTAAAAGTGAAATAGAAATGAGACTATGGAGAAAAATGAAAAGTCATGTGGAAGATGAAAAGTCACGAGGGAAGTTGAAAGGTCATAGGACGTGAAGATTCACTCTACTTTATATAAATATACCCCATGGCTAGTTAGAAAGGACTTTAAATTTTGACTCCTTTGAGAAACTTGGAAGAGAAAAACTTGTACATTCCATTGAAAGATCAAGTGATAGTTTAGCATTTCACTATTCAATTTCATGAATACTTTGTGTAATGGTGCATTGAATATCTCATCATAATACCGAGAATCTCTTTTGGGCCAAGGTGAGAATTTCATTCATGTGTTGCTAAAATTCATAAGTATATTCTTTTTGTTTTTTAATCAATCAAGTGATTGTTGTTAATGTGTTGAATATTGATGAATTGTTTTGTTCATTGGAAACTCATATCTTACTTTAGATAGTTTGTTGATTTACCTATGCTTTCATGGTTGTTATTAATACATTTGTTAGCTATAATTACACTTCATTCATGTATCTTGATTGAAGTTTTCTAATAATATTTCTTTGAGATTCATGTTTGTTAACTTAAGATGTTGTTATATTCCTTGTGTATTCTATTAGAGTATTTCATAAAATTGTTCTAACTTGCATTCTATTGGAAGTCTAATTGGGATTTCCTTTCTCTCGCTCACTCCATCCAAAACCAAATTCTACAAAAAACATGGTGGAAGTTGGGCCCACATACTGGATGGAACTCCTATCCCAAACAATGTAAGGTCTAGTTAAGACTTTATACCGGGAAGATCCCCTAACGGTTTGCAGCACATTTTGTCTTGTCAACAAATTTTTGTCCTAGAAGGAAGAATGCCATTTCATGGATGGTATGTTCCCTCCACATAAATTTGGAACCTATGAAAAATATAGAAATTAAACCACTTCCCCAAAATTGAATCCCCAACAATTATAATATCCTTATCTTGATGATTTACCTCCCCCTAAAATTCCTGAGTAGATGTACCAAGTTACACAAGAATAGTTTGTTAATTTTTCAGATTTTTCTATGTTGTATCAGTTACTTTAGCCCAATTTAATTCTTCATTAAAAATGGATCCAATTATTAGTAGTGTAACCAATCATAAATTGTAACTAAAGGTAGAACAATGTATGCAATGAAAAAGAAGACAACAACACAACTATGTTGGGTGTGTGTTATATTATTTCTATGACTAGACCTAATAGTGGACCTACCTATATTAGGTGGGAAAACCTACCTATGGTTTTGTTCATGGCTTTCACACATGGTTTTGAGCATGATGGTTTTCTGCCCATGGTATTTTGTAGATATGGTCAAGGGAACTATGATTATGTTCTAATCTAGGGTTAATGGATTAGGGTTTATGGATGTTTCAACATGTATATATATGTATTGTAACATTGAAAGGAATATAATGAAAAATCAATCTAGTAGTCTCGGTTTTGGGATCCAGGGAAAATCTCTGTATATATCTGTTTTATGTTTTATTCTCCCGCCATTGTTTATTTTCTGTTTTCAGAATTTGTATGCGGGTAATTTCTGTACAGGGTTAAAACCTTCATTTGATATCAGAGTTGTTATGGCTTCAAGGGGACGACTTTACTGCTGAGGGGTTTTTCTCGACCCTATGGTAGACCTTGTTCAGTGGGAGATCTGGGAGATCGATTCTTGTGGTGAAAGAAGATGGTAAGTAGTGGAAAGATATAGATCGATAAATTTAATGGTTAGAGTTTTGAGTTGTGGAAACTCAAGATGGAGGATCTGCTGGTGGATAATGATCAGTGGATCACAGTAGATCCAGGTACTAAACCAACGGAAATGTCAGCTAAAGACTAGGTGAAGTTGGATCGGAAGGCAAAGAGCACAATACAATTTTGTATCTCAAATTCAGTATTGTTGAATGTATCAGGGGAAGCTTCGACAAAGGATTTGTGGGACAAGTCAGGGACTTTGTACCAATCTAAGTCTCTTGTGAATTAAATGTTCCTACGGAAAAAGCTGTAGAACCTGAGGATGAAGGATGGAGACTCGGTGACAGAGCAACTGAATGCCTTTAATACTGTGGTAAGCTAGTTGTTATTTGTTGATATAAAAATTTCAGATGAAGATAAATGCATCAGTTTGTTGTGTTTTCTACTAGATTCGTGGGATAGTCTGGTTGCTGGATTAGGTAGCAATGCAATTGCGTTGCAGTTTGATGAAATAGTCTCATCCTTGCTGTCAGAGGAGATGAGATGGAAAAATATGGAGGGCCAGAAGGGTGATGCCTTATCTGTACGAGGACGGTCCTAGAACAAAAATAAAAATAAATCCTTGAGTGGGAGATATAAATCTCCAAGAAAAACTGTAAAGGTGCACTGGAAATGTGGAAAGGAAGGGAACTTCAAAAAGGACTGTAGATCTAAATCCCCTAATAAAGGGAAGGGGTCCGATGATGCTCCTTTTGGAGAGGTGAAAACCACCTCAAATGAAGGTGGGGATGTGTGCTTGGATTCTTCTTCAAGTACACATGTATATCATGAGGCATGGTTGATTGACTTAGGTGCATATTTTCACTTCAGCCCCCACAGGGAGTGGTTCTACGAGTATGATAAATATGATGGTGGTGATGTCTTCTTAAGGGATGGCAGGAAGGCTAGAATTGTCGGTAGTGGAAAATTCAAGTTGAAGTTGCAAGGTCGAAGGATTAGAACACTTCCAGGTGTTCTGCATATTCCTGCATTGGCCCGAAATCTAATTTATGTAAGCAAGTTAGATGATGCAGGTGTAAAAACAATGTTTGAGATATATATCTGCAAGATAGTTTCATGGAGCACTAGTATTGATGCGGGGAGTTTGGATTAGAACTCTGTACAAGCTTCAGGGTAGCACTATTATTGACAGGTGCAATAGTTCTATGGTTCCTGAAAGTGGAGAAGAAAATTTAGTGGTCTCTGGAGAAAATACCATGCTATCGCATCAAAGGCTTGGAAATATTGGAGAGAAGCGCCTTCAAATAATTCATGGAAATGGTATTGTATAAGGTATGTCTAATTTCTCTCTGGATTTTGATTTATGTGAAAATTGTGTATATGGGAATCAAAATCGGGTGAGTTTCTCCTCTGGTGCTAAGAGGGCGAAATAGATATTAGAGCTTGTGCACAGTGATGTGTTTGGACCTGTGTTGGTTCCATCATTGGGTAAGTCTGTGTACTATGTATCATTTATAAATGAATTCTTAAGGAATACATCTATATATTTCTTCAAGAAGAAATATGAAGTCTTTGACAGATTTAAAGAATTTAAGGCTCTGGTGGAAAACCAGGTAGAGAAGAAAATGAAGGTGTTGAGGACTAAAAATGGTGGAGAGTTTTGCAAGAAGGAATTTGAAGAGTTTTGTAAGAAGTATGGTATAACACAAAAAAAGACTACTTCATACACACCTCAGAAAAATGGAGTTGCAGAAAGAATGAATAGGACATTGATGGAAAAGGAAAGAAGCATGCTCAGTGGTGTTGAGTTAGGACATGAATTCTGGGTAGAGGCGGTGGAGACTGCATGTTACCTGGTCAATAGATCACCTTCATTAGTGTTGGAGGATAAGATTTCACAAGAGGTATGGACTGGTAAGAAACTCTCTCTTTCACATCTGAGAGTATTTGGATGTGATGCATATGTACATGTTCCAAAGGAGAAAAGAACCAAATTGGATAGTAAATCTGAAAGGTGCATGTATATTGGGTATAAGGATGGCTTAAAAGGTTATAAGCTTTGGAACCCAGAAGAAAGGAAGGTTGTGTACCATCGTGATGTGGTGTTTAGAGATGTGAAAGATGTTATTAAGCATGAATTCCTACCAAAGGAACCTGAGAAGATAGAGTTTAAGATAAAGGAGGAAGAATCAAAGTCTACAACTGAAGAAGAATCAGAAGATGAAGAGCCACAAACTCCACCTATGAGAAGATCAGTTCGAGAAAGAAGGCAACTAAAAAGGTATAGTCCAGCTGCTTTCTATTCAATTTTTTCTTTATAAATTACTGATTATGATCCCAGAACTATCAGGGAAGCAGTAGATTCAAAGGATGGAAAAGTCTGGAAAGAGGCCATGGTTGATGAAATGACATCTTTGCACAAAAATGAGGCTTGGGATCTGGTGGAGTTGCTGGCTGGAAGGAAACCCATTGGAAGAAAATGGGTGTTTAAGAAGAAGATGAATTCAAAAGGCAAGGTGGAGAAATACAAATCTCGATTGGTAGTAAAAGGTTATTCTAATGTTGCCAAGGTAGCTTCTATTAGATTACTTTTATCAGTTGCTGCTGCTTTTGATTTTGAGGTAGAATAGATGGATGTGAAGACAACATATCTTCACGGGGATTTAGAAGAAGATATCAACATGATGCAACCTGAATGTTTTGCAGTGAAGGGTAAGAAAGAACTGGTATGCAGGTTAAAAAAGTCTTTGTAAGGGTTAAAATAGTCACCAAGGATGTGGTATCAGAAATTTGATACATATATACAGGGAGTTGGATTTACTAGAAGCAAATAAGATCATTGTGTGTATTTTAAATTAATTGGTGATCATGTTATTTATTTTGTCTTGTATGTGGATGATATATTGCTAATTGGAAATAACAAAGAAATTATCTAGGAATTGTAGACCCAATTTTCCTCCAAATTCAACATGAAAGATCTTGGTGCTGTAAACTATATTTTGGGCATGGAAATTAAAGAAGATCAGGCAAAGAGGAAGCTTTGGTTAAACCAGATTAAGTATGTTGAGACAATACTGCAGAGATTTAATATGCAAGATAGTAAACCAATGAAGGTTCCTATTCCTATAGGTGTAAATTTATCTATTGAACTGTGTCCCAAGACACTAGAAGAGGAATAGGACATGTCCTGTGTTCCATACGCAAGTGCAGTCAGTAGCCTGATGTATGAAATGGTCTGTACTAGACCAGACATTGCACATGAAGTGGGAGGATTGAGTAGGTTTATGTTAAAAATAGGGAAGGAGCATTGGACAACAGTGAAGTGGGTTTTAGGTATCTGCGTGGCACTAGTGATTATGGTCTATCCTACCAAGGAAGACCAGGATTGAACAAAGTTTTGGACATCCATGGCTTTGTTGATGTAGACTGGGATGAATATATGGATCAGAGAAGATCTACAAGTGGGTATGTGTTTAACCTATTTGGAGGTGCAGTTAGTTGGATGAGTAAGAGACAGTCTATAGTGGCACTTTCAACTACAGAGGTAGAATACATGGAAACCACTCATGCAAACAAGGAACCAGTTTGGTTGCAGAGATTGTGTTCAAGTATGGGGTTAATACAATGAGCTATAAGGACAGAGTTTGACATCCAAAGTGCACTTTTCTTGGCAAAGAACCTTGCTTATCCTTCAAAGACAAAGCAAATTGATGTTCAATATCAATTTTTAAGGGATATGGTTGAGGAAAAAAATGTGTTGCTGGTAAAGGTGGAAACTTTGAAGAATATTGTAGATGCATTGACAAAGTCTGTGAGCATTGGGAAGTTCTCTTGGTGTAGAGAAACAATGGTCATTGCAAGTCTGGACCAATGACTAAGCTCTCCTGTGGCCCATTGTGGAAAGAAAACAACAAGTGGGAGAATGTTGGGGCTGTGTTGTATTCTTTCTACGACTAGCCCCAGTAGTGGACCTACCTATATTAGGTGGGCAGACCTACCTACAGTGTTGTGCATGGTTTTCGCACATGGTTTTGGGCATGATGATTTCTGACCATGGTATTTTGTAGATCCAGTCAAGGGAACTACGGTTATGTTCTAATATAGGGTTAATGGATTGGGGTTTAGGGGTGCTTTAGCATGTATATATATGTATTGTAAAATTGAAAGGAATATAATGAAAAATAAATTTGGTAGTCTCGGTTTTGGGATCCAGGGAAATCTTTGTGTATATCTATTTTATGTTTTCTGCTGTCGCCATTGTTTATTTTCTGTTTTAAAAATTTGTATGTAGGTAATTTCTGTACTAGGTTAAAACCTTCAAACCATACAATAGATTGGTCCAAGACTAGGGAAAAACCCTTTTAAACATTCTTCTTTATTAGATCGTCATAAAAAGTTTTCAGCAGAGAGTACAATGAGCCTAATACAAAAGTTTGCAACAAAGATTTACAGAAACAAATTGCATATCTATAGAAAAATAGACAAAAACCCTTGATCCATCAGATCATTAAAGCCAACTGTCAAACCCTAGATAAAAACCCTAGACTCTCTCAGCAAGACTGATTGCATGTGTCTGAAACGCCCTAGATGCTCCCTCAACCACTGTGTGAGGGCATCTGAGTCTTTTCGGTACTCTCAAGAAGGCTGTATGCATGCGTCTGGGGTCAAACTCACTCAGATCCACTCCAAACCCCTAGACACTCTCTTCCAGTTATTGTGCATGCGTCCAGGACTACTTGGACACTCCCTTAACTACTCTATGCTGTTGAGAAGTGTAACTAGGTTCAATATTCATAATGACATTGCAATTATGATTTTGTAAACAGGAAAAAGAATTTATTATTATGCTTTCTTCATGGGTTTCATGAGCAAGAGTTTTTATATAGATGTCTCCCATTGAGAGCCTTAGGATTTGTCTTTAAATTCAAAGAGTCAATGTCATGTATGAAGATCTCTTCTTGAGGATGTGTCAAATGTATAGAAGCTGATGAAGGCCTCTGATGATAAGCACAAGTCCCTCTCTTCACGTTAGCCTGCAAAATGAAATAATGGCTCATGTTGGCTCCCTCAAGGAGACACACCCATTTGGATGCTAACGTTGACTCATGTATAAATGAATTAATATATATATATATATATATATATATTATATATATATATATATATATATATATATATAATATATATATCTATATATATATATATATATATTATATATATATATTTATATATATATATATATATATATATATATATATATGAGGCTAGGCTCTTCGTATTTCAACAGTCCAAGACTTTAGACATCTCTGAGATTTCAGAGAATTATTATAGAGTTTGGATGAGAGTGGAGGAGATCAGTATAAGGTATAGGAATGGAGATTGCATGTTTTCAAGGGAATTCAAATCCCTCTTAGCTCAGATCATAATAATAGCGAAGGAAATAATGGTCTCTACAAGACCATAGTTCATTATAATCACAATTTAGTATCTCATATTCTCTAAGATTCAGATCACAGAAGTTAAGTTTAGAGAAGGTATTGAAGGGGTAGCGAAGGCCTTTTATGATAAAGGGAATGCGAGGAATTGTCAAGGAACTACAAGGAGGGACTACCGAATTCACAGGCTCAAATGTATTTATAAAATCCAGGTAAATAAGTATAGTGAGTAGTTTGGTTAGCAATGAGTCATGAACCTCAGATATATTCACACTCAAGGAGTTCGATAGCACTACTGTCTTGAAATTCGAATCTACGGAAGCCACATATCAGTAAGCCACAAATATTTAGTGTTCACAGTATGGTGATATGATAGTAATGTTCACAGTATGGTGATATGACAATAATGTTCACATTATGGTGTTCACAATATGGTGGGTATAGTTTGATAAGAGATGATCTTAGTTCATAAGCGAAGAAAGCTGAAGAGGAAGAGGAGGAGTCTGGAAGAAGGGTGATTGTCAAGATGACTTATGTCTTGGTCTTAGAGAGGCTACTAGGTCAAGGGTCTTGGTCTTAGTATTCATCAATTGGAATATCTATAAGAATAATTTGTGTGGGTTTTCCTCTCAAAAAGTGAGAGGTTTTGGCCTTGGCTCATAGCCTACATGGCGTGTCTCTTGTCTATTTATGTTCATGCATTGGTTTCTATTTGATAAAGAAGAACACTAATAATCTAACATGAATATGATCCTAATCTAAACATGTAAAAAGCATTCACAAGAGTGTCTAGTGACTAATATTGTCTTCTCTACTTCTAAAACCCTGAACGCTCCCTTCAGTACTCTGTGCGAGCATTTGAGATTTCATGGATGCTCACTTAGCCACTCTGTGCATGCGTCCCGTGACAAAAAATCTTAGTTACGTGCCTACATCCAAGAAAAAAAAAACCCTAGATCCACGCGAGCTTCTCCCCCGAGATTTCAGACCCTTGCGAGAACTTCATCCATCAGACCTATGCAAACCAAGACAAAGAAGATAATAGAAGATAGCTTGATGAATGTGTGTCCAAATGAGCTTGAGGTCTCTTCTATTTATAAGCTTCCATGAGGGTCCACTTGGGGTTGAGCTCGACCTAACCAATTTCACATGTGCTTAGGTCTGACTCATTCCATTATACATGAATGAATAAAATAATTCAAAAATCAACTTCTACTTTTCCAAATGGGGTGATATTTAGGTCAATCTTTGTCCTCTCTAAAAGAGGAATTTAATGCAATAATGATATCAGTCGTCTGAGCTTTCCAAGGTGGAATTTTACCCTAGTTACAAAAATTAACACTCCCTCTGAACTAGGAGGAATTCCACCTGCCAATATCTATCTGTTGATCATCACATCATCTTGTCATGTTTTTGTTATGATTTGGTTGTCTTTTCTCAGCTCTATCTACTGAAACTTTCTTGGATCTAAAAGAAGAAGAATCGAGGAGCGATAACTTCCACACATAGAAATAGGATAATTTAATCATATAGGGAGCACATCTTCAACCTTGGAATCTCATCGGGGAGCTCACTCTCAAACCAAAATCTCAAAAGAGGAGCAAGTCTTAACTCAATCCTATTTCCTACTGATCTTCCCAACAATGACCCTCAATAGTCATGTGGTAGAACACCTGTGTCATAATCTACTTGCGTTGTACACCCCAAGTACACTCTCAACACATTGGCCAAATGGGGATCGATATTCCCAACAAGCCTTGCTTTAGGGTATGATTCCCACTGGGGTATAATATGCACAGAACAGATAGGGTAGAAGCATCTCTGACTCTATGAAGATAGGGGAGCAACATATCCAACCATATGGGTAACATATATATGGGAGTGCCCTATTATACAGATATCCCTCAACCCTAGGAGCCCTCTATCTCAATTTATCACCTTGGGAGCTTAAACATGGTAGGAATATTTGACTCAGTGTCCTTGATCAATGATGCCCCTTATCTAGAGGGGCCACATCTATCAGTACAAGTTTCTCTCTGAAGACCAAGAACTTCCCTTTCGGTAATGCCTTGGTGAGAATATCTGCAATCTTCTCATCTTTAGATATGTGATGGAGTCTAATAACTCCTCTTTACACCATGTATCGAATAAAGTGATATTGAATATCAATGTTCTTGGACTTGTCATGAAACACGAGATTCTCTACCAGACGAATCCCACACTTTTTGTCTTAATATATCAATGCAGTGTCTAAGACATTCTCAAATAACACTCCAATGAGCTTCCTCAACTATACTTCTTCGCAGCTAGCCATGCTAGTGATAATGTATTCTGATTTGTCTATGCTTAATGTGATTTTATTTTGTTTCATGCTCATCCAGGATATGACGGCATATCCAAGGCTAAAGAAACATCTAGATGCACTATGTCTGTCGATAATATTTCTTGCCCACTCATCATCAATGTATCCATGAAGTTGAACATGTATGGCAGAATATCTTAGACCAAGTGTGCTCGTCCCATGCAAATATCTCATTACGTGTTTGGCAGTGATCCAATGTGCATGGATGGGCTCGGTCATGAATTGACTTAATGTGTTTGCTGCATAGCATATGTCTGGATGGGTGTTCACAAGGAACATTAGAGCCCCAATTAGTTTTCTATACTGGGATGGATTTTCCAAATTGGAGCTTCTCCACATAACTTCTTGAAGTTAATTTCCATCGGTGTAGCAATGGATTTACATTCAGTCATTCCAAATATTTCCAATAGCTTCACATCATATTTTCCTTTTGAAAGGAAAATCTCACCAGGCCTTTGCCATACCTCAAGGCCTAGAAAATAGTGCATGAGACCAAGGTAAGTCATCTTGAATTCAAAGGTTAGCTCCCTCTTACAATTGATCATCAGAGGCTCACTACTCATCAAGAATAGATCATCATTATATAAAACCAAAATCAATGGCATACCTTGGACTACCTTGAAGTAGAGGTTGGGATAGACATTTCTTCTTGTGAATCACGACATCCTTAAATAACTATCAATAATGTGCATACCAAGTTCGGGGAGCTTTATTCAAACCATACAATTACTTCCTCAACCTACAAACGTGTGTTCTTCTATCTTCCACTTCAAATCCATTTGGTTGTTAAACATATACTTCTTCTTGTAACATGCCATGAAGGAATGTGGCCTTTACGTCCATATGATGAAGAGTCCATCCTTGAATAGAAACAAGGAAAACTATCAAATGGATAGTTGTATATTGAGCCACAGGAGAAAATATGTCATCATAATATTCTCCCTCTTTATGAGAGAATCCTAGAGCTACGAACTTTGCTTTGATTTCTCAATGCTACCATCATTTCCATGTTTGATCTTGAATAACCATTTTAAATTCACAAAAGACTTCCCACTTAGTCTTGGCACAACATCCAATACATCAATTTTCACAATTGATTCATATTCCTCAGCCATAGCATCCTTCCAAACTTGTTCTTTTATAGATTCTTTGAATGAGGACGGTTTGGCTTGAATCATAGTGCTCATGGCTGAAAAATGTCTGTGATACCTACATGGTTGCTTCCTTTCTCTAAATGATCTATGAGTGGGAACCTTTGTTTTAGCATTCTGTAAAGTATCGTGGAGACAAAGTGGTATCTTCCTAGTAGTAGGATCACTTGGAGGAGGATCTAAAGGATCCATAGGCTCCATGGGATCATCAACAATATCTGACTGTGGCACGGAAGGACCATCTAGAATATCCCAGTCATCATTCTCCTCCTCAGGAGGAGGAGGGAGAGGAATATCTCTTTCTTTTCCAAGAGTTGGATCTTAATCGCATTTAGGCTTCTGTGATCCATATCAAGTTAGAGAAAGATTTCGGCGAATATCACTTAGAATCTCATTTGTCGACGCCTTTCGAACCAACCAGTGTGGTTCATCGTCAGGACAAGTTGAAGAAACAAATCCAGCTTTAGCATGTTAAATAGACCGTGCAGAGCCTCCAACGGCTAGTTTGACCAACCGTAAATATGGACTAATGGACCGGGATCAAAACATTTTTAATAAAAAGGAGATAAGTTATACAGGAGACCAATAAATCATTTAAATTAGTGATAATAGTTTATTAATAAATGGTTAAAAATTATAGGTTAATTATTTTTAAAAAGAAAAATTAGTTGCAAAGGACCGCTTCTATGAATAAATTAAATGTGAATACGAGTTAAATGGGAATAAAAATAACTAAATGAATAAAAATAAAATAAAAATAATAATAAATAAATAAATAATAATAAAAATAATAATAAAAAAAATAGCAATAAAATAAATAAATAAATAAATGAATAAAATAAAAAAAAAATAAAATAAAATAAAAATAAAAATAAATAAATAAATAAATAAAAATAAAAAATAAAAATAAAAATAAAAATAAAAATAAAAATAAAAATAAAAATAAAAATAAAAATAAAAATAAAAATAAAAATAAAAATAAAAATAAAAATAAATAAATAAAAATAAAAAATAAAATAAAATGTGAATACGAGTTAAATGGGGATAAAAATAACTAAATGAATAAAAATAAAATAAAAATAATAAATAAATAATAAAAATAATAACAAAATAAATAACAATAAAATAAATAAATAAATAAAATAAATACAAATAAAAATATAAAATAAAAATAAAAATAAAATAAATAAATAAATAAAAATAAAAATAAAAAATAAATAAATAAAAATAAAATAAAAATAGATAAATAAATAAATAAAATAATAAATAAATAAATAATAATAAAAATAATAATAAAATAAATAACAATAAATAAATAAATAATTAAACAAAAATACAAAAAATAAAAATAATAAAGGAAAAAATAGATGTATAGAGTAATGTATAAAATTAATTTTATTTAAAATATTATAAAAATTGCATGTTAATAAAGGTAATAAAGAAAATCAAAGGATGATATGATAGATCAGAAATTAGTTAAATCATGGCCTATTAATGAGGCCATGATTGTGATCAACCGCCTAACAGATCCTGACACGGCTAGGTTGGTTGAGATTTGTCTCACTTCCACCTTTTTCAGTTTTGAAGGGGAGTTGCTTCGAGCAAACATGTGGGGTTGCAATGGGATCCCCCCTTTCCCCTGTTGTTGCTAATCTGTTTATGGAAGATTTTGAGTCCAAAGCTCTAAACTCTTCCCGGCTCCTGCCTAAACTATGGAAGAGGTATGTGGATGACACCAATGTCATATGGTCTCATGGCCAGGATGAGCTTGATCTCTTCTTTGATCATCTTAACAGGCAGTCCTCAGCCATTAAGTTCACTAAGGAGCAGGAAGTTGAGGGATGCCTTCCTTTCCTTGATATTCTTATTTCTAGGAATGATGAGGGTTCCCTCGCCCATCAAGTTTTTCGAAGGAAAACTCATACGGAGCAATATCTTCATACCAGTTCCCACCATTTCCCGGCTCAAAAGATGGGTGTTCTTAGTACCCTAGTTACTCGGGCCCTGAGGATCTCGGACAAGAAGAGCTTTGAGAAGGAAAAATCCCATCTGCTGGATGTCTTTGTGGAGAATGGGTACAGCAGATACATGGGTCATAGGGCTTTCCTTAAAGCTTCCAAGAATTCTCTGGTGAAAAGAGAGCCTAAAGATCGTGAACCTGGTGTCCATCTTCCTTATGTTCAAGGGACCACTGATAGAATTGGTAGTATTCTCAGGAGACATAGGATCCCTGTGTCCTTCAGGCCCCTGAACACCATTCGTTCGTCCCTCAGATCGGTGAAGGATCCCATCGACCCTAAAGATATGAAGGGTGTTTATATGATCCCTTGTTCCTGTGGGACCCCCTATATTAGGGAGACTGGTCGTTCCATTAATCAGAGGATTAGCGAGCACACAACAGATCTGAAGCATAGGAGATCTAAGTCTTCCGCTTTGGCTGAACATGCTGAGAAAACCAATCATCATGTTTGTATTGAAGAAGCCAGTGTTATTGCTAAGGTTTCACATTTCCATCATCGAAAATTCAGGGAAGCGCTTGAGATCGAAAAGAGACCAAGCAATCTCAATAGAGAGGATGGTTGGAAAGTCAGTAGGTGTTGGGTCCCAGCCCTCTCTTCCTAGTCATTTTTTCGTCCTCTTTGGTTTTTTGGTGTTCTTTTATCTTTATTTTCACCTATTTATTTATTTTATTATTATTTATTTATTTATATATATATATATATATATAATTTTTTTTTTTTAATCGTGTATATAGCAACCTATTTCTTTTGATGCCTTTTTTTTTCCATCCCTATTATTTTATTGATTATTTTATTTAAGGGCCTCCGTATAACTAATTTCCTTTCTAATTCTTTACTGCTTATATTTTTAACTAATTTCCGATCTATCATATCATCCTTTGATTTTCTTTATTACCTTTATTAACACGCAATTTTTATAATATTTTTAAATAAAATTAATTTTATACATTACTCTATACATCTATTTTTTCCTTTATTATTTTTATTTTTTGTATTTTTGTTTAATTATTTATTTATTTATTGTTATTTATTTTATTATTCTTTATTTATTTATTTATTATTTTATTTATTTATTTATCTATTTTTATTTATTTATTTATTTTTATTTATTTTATTTTTATTTATTTATTTATTTTATTTTTTATTTTTATTTTATATTTTTATTTGTATTTATTTTATTGTTATTTATTTTGTTATTATTTTTATTATTTATTTATTATTTTTATTTTTATTATTATTTTATTTTTATTCATTTAGTTATTTTTATCCCCATTTAACTCGTATTCACATTTTATTTTATTTTTTATTTATTTATTTATTTTTATTTTTATTTATTTATTTTATTTTTATTTTATTTTATATTTTTATTTATTTTATTCATTTATTTATTTATTTATTTTATTGTTATTTATTTTATTATTATTTTTATTATTATTTATTTATTTATTATTATTTTATTATTATTTTTATTCATTTAGTTATTTTTATTCCCATTTAACTCATATTCACATTTAATTTATTCATAGAAGCGGTCCTTTGCAACTAATTTTTCTTTTTAAAAATAATTAACCTATAATTTTTAACCCTTTATTAATAAACTATTATCACTAATTTAAATGATTTACTGGTCTCCTGTATAACTTATCTCCTTTTTATTAAAAATGTTTTGATCCCGGTCCATTAGTCCATATTTACGGTTGGTCAAACTAGCCATTGGAGGCTCTGCACGGTCTATTTAACATGCTAAAGCTGGATCTGTTTCTTCAACTTGTCCTGACGATGAACCACACTGGTTGGTTCGAAACGCGTCGACAAATGAGATTCCATGTGATTTTCGCCGAGTTGGATCTTCATCAAATGTTACATCCCTGCTAATTTTGACCTTCTTTTGACCAGGAATATATATTCTATACTCTTCATAATTTTATCAATAACCCACAAACGTACCTTTTCTTCCTGTAGCTTATAATTTGTTCCTTTTTTCCTTCGGCACATGAAAATATACTTTGGCATCCAAATACATGAAGATGGTTAATATCTGGCCTGACACCTATGAATATTTCTTCGGGGGTCTTGTTTTCTAATGCTTGATGAGGCACACTGTTTTGAACATATATAACAACATGTGTGGCTTCTGCCCAAAGGAATTTTGGCACCTTTTAATCATGGAGCATGGCACATGAAACTTCTAATATAGACCTGTTCTTCCTTTCAGAGAAACCATTATGGTCGAGAGTATATGGCACAATGGTTTCCTTTTTGATCACTTCTTTCTTGAAAAATTCTATGAATTTGTTTGCCATGTATTCCCCTCAATTGACAGACCTGAATACTTTGACACTCTTCCCTATTTTGGATTTGAATTCCTAGAAAATTTCAAAGGATTCATCCTTGTAGTATATCCATGTATTTCTTGAGAAGTTGTCAATTATGGTGATTTAGTAGAGATGACCACTAATAGAATGCACAGACATCAAACCACATATATAAGAATGAATGAGATGGAGGATATCATTTGTCTTGTTCTCACTAAAGGGGAATGGTCCCCTTGTTTTGTTTCCACTCACATAACCTCGAAAAACTCCATCATGATGGGCTTGAACATTGAGAATAAATAAGACCAATTTCTTCAATTTCAAAAGAGCATAATAGTGTAGATGATCCAATTTGCGATACCACAACTTGCTCAGATGATTGGTATTATGAACCAATGCTAGAAGTGACCTTCCAGTGACTCTATAGAGCCCTTCAAATCTTGATCCTAATGTGAACAAATCTCTCATAGGTGAATCAACAGACCAAGTCAAAACATCTCCCTTGATAAAGGAGACCCTCTTCCCTTTATCTTATGATGTAGATATAGATACCAAATTCTTCATTAATCCTGGCACATACATAACATCATGCAATAGCACTGATTCCATAGAATTCAACTGAAATTTGTCGGACCCAAATCCTTTCACAGGATGACTAGAGTTGTCTCCAAGAATGGTATTCATCTTAGTCTCCCTATCTAAAATATTAGAGAGGAATTCCTTGTATCCAAAGAAATGATGAGTGGCCCCATTATCAACCAACAAACTATCCCATGAATCTAGTGGAGAAGAACTAGTAGGGAAAAAATAAGAATGTATTTAGATTTATTTACAACATTACTTTCATACCTGGGAGCTCTTGACTTCTTTTCAGGAGGATGATCTTCTTCACAGTCACTGGAGGAATCTCTTCTTCTTCTTTCATATCTTTTATCGTGATTATTGCTTTTATTGTCTTTTATTATTTTATGATTGTTGTTGCTTCTGGTGTTGTAACGTGGTATTTTTTTTTTCTCGGGAGAATCTTGAGCATAATGACCTTTCTTGTGGTAATTATAGAATTCAATATGAGACAAATATCTGCCTTTCATTTCTTTTTTATTTTGAGAAGGAGGCTTCCTTGATGGACCTCCTTTTCCCTACTTATTTTTGTCATTAGTGATAAATGTAGTAGGATATCCCTCTTCATGCTTTTGAATCCTTCCTCTAGCTATCATCCTCGATTATTATTGAGTGATATTCCCAACAATTTCATCAAATGATGGAAGGAAGTTGTTGTTTCTTAGTGTAGTAATGAAGGTTTCCAAAATAGGAGGGAGACCTCTAAGAGTCACAATTACTAGTTCCCTGTTAGGCATATTTTCTCCAACTCTATGCAATTGATCTCTTAGGCGAGAAATTCTCATAATGTAGGATTGAACAAATTATCTTTTTTTCATATTGGTTTCCTTGAGTTGGTATTTCAAGGTGATGAATCTCATTAAAATTATTGATTTCATGCATGCCAACTATCTTGTCATACATGTCTTTAGACTTTCTTAAATTCCCAAAGTATGCAAGTAAATGATCTTGTAAACCATTAGCTATAATTTTCTTTGCTTTGGATTCACCTTTCTTGTACTTGTTTTTGAGGGAAGAAGAAGCATTTTCTAGAGGCTCGGGCATCCTTCCTTGAATATATTCTAGAACATCATTGTTGTCAACTATGATCTCCAACTTGGCTTTCCATGCAACAAATTTTGATGCATCACCTAACTTTTCAAGCTTCTTGAAGGTAGAGGAAGACACATTGAACTTGACTAGTCAATCTTCTTTCTAGTAATGAGGTATTCAATGCTTGTATTATTTTGGGCTTGTCTTTCACCTTAGCTCTGATACCATGCTAATTTTTCAAATTTTTCTATGTTGTATCAATTACTTCAGCCCAACTTACTTCTTCATTAACAATGCATCCAATTATTAGTAGTGTAACCAATCATAAACTATAACTGAAGATAGAACAATGTATGCAATGACAAAGAAGACAAAAACACAACCATAAGAGACAACATATTTGTCCAAGAGTAGGGAAAAACCCCACAAGGGGGAAAACCCTTTCAAATCTTCTTCCTTATTAGATCATCATAAAAAGTTTTCAACAGAGAGTACAATGAGCCCAATACAAAGATTTGCAGTAGAGATTTACAGAAATGGATTGCAAATCCATAGAACAACAGAGAGAAAACTTTGATCCATCAGGTCATTCAAGCCAACTGTTAAACCCTAGATAAAACCCATGGACACTCTAAGCAAGATTGAATGTGTGCGTCTGAAACTCCATGGACGCTCCCTCAACCACTGTGTGAGGGCATTTGAGTCTACCTGAACGCTCTCAGGAAAAATGTATGCATGTATATGGGGTCAAACTCACTCAGATTTGATCCAAACCCCTGTAAAATATCTTCCAGTTATTGTGCAGGCATCTCGGATTACCTGGACGTTCCCTCAACAACTCCATGTGAACGCCCAGGGACTAATACTGTCTGATCTACCTCTGAAACCTTGGATGCTCCCTTCAGGCCTTTGTGCGAGAATCCAATGTTTTCTGGACACTCCCTTAGCCACTTTGTGCATGCCTCCAGGGATGAAAAATATCAATTACATGACTTCATCAGAGAAACATAAACCCTAGATCCGTGCAAGCTTCTCCCCTGAGACTTTTGACCCTTGAGCAAACTTCATTTTTCAGACCTATGCGAACCAAGGCAAAAGAAGAAAATAGAAGATAGCTTGATCAATTTGTGTCCAAATGAGCTTGAGGTATATTCTATTTATAGGCTTCCATGAGGCTCCACTTGGGGTTGAGGTTGACCTAACCAATTCCACATGTGCTTAGGGTCAACCCATTCCATTATACATGAATGAATAGAATAATTCAAAAATCAACTTTTGCTTGTCCAAATGAGATGATCTTTAGGTCAATTCTGGTCCTCTGAAAAAGAGGAATTTAAAGCAATTAGTATCTTAGTCATCTAAGCTGTCCAAGGTGGAATTTGACCCTAGTTGAAAAAATTAGCAGAGTTAAAATCTATGAGACCTTTTCCTCGAGCTTACATAAAGTAGCTTTGTATAGTCCCAATCTTTGGTATCTTACCTCACATGAATGTAGAAGGGAGATTAAAAAATGATTGTGGTGTATTATTTGATTCTATTGAAGACTTGGTTGACACTTTCTTAGTATATCTAGCATAATCCATTGAAATACCTCCTCTATTTGGATCTTCTGACGAAGAAGACAAAGTACCACCAAGTGGTGAACATTGAGAAGGTGAAGACCATCATACTAATTATGAAAGTGAAGAAGAACAATTAGACAATAATATGGCTAGTAATTAGTTAGCATGGATGGACCAAGGGGCTTTGAACCTCCAAGGTTTGTTACGTGATACATCTAGAAAAGTTACTGCCAAAACTTGACCCAAAGAAATCCATCTCTGCAGAAAACCGTATTAACAATTTCTAGTTGTCATTAAGATTGATGAATGTTTAACATGTAAATATGGCTTGTATATTGTTTCATTATACTTTTGAGAATAAAGCCACAACTTGGTATCACAGCCTTCTAACAGGTTCTACTACGAATTAGGAGAAATTTAAGGAGGACTTTACCGATAAATTTACGGAAGAGAAAACTCCAACCACACTCTTAAGAGAACTAAGTGTGTTGAAAATGGAGAAGAAATATAAAGTTAAATATTTCAATACAATTTTGAATAATTTTCCTACTGATATACCTCATTATGTGTTGACACCTAATCATCAAGATTGGATGAATAAGTGTAACAGATGTAAATAAATAATAAGAAATATGAATAGTCACCGGGAGTTGAAGTGAACAGTCTCTCCCTCATGTATATAATAAAGACCAACCTAAATGAATAATTGTTAAATTGATTTGGAGGAGTTACTGCCTGGCCTGACATGGTATAAGAGCCAGCTCCCGAAATTAGTTTTTGTGTAACTCCTAGTGTTAGTTTCCTACCTATATTCTGCTTGGTTGCTTCAAGTCTACTCTAGGCAATGTCATATACATTTTTGAACATATGCGTTTTGATATTTCCTTTGAACAGTGGCTTGCTTCGCTGGAATCGCAGTGACTGCTGTGGGATATGAAGCCATGCACTTGAAATGGCTTTGATATTGTATGCATTTTAAAATCTGTTGCTGGCCCGCTGTCATATGGGTTTTAACATCTGCACGTTGCTCTCTCCCTTACTACATTTCTCCCTCCATTTCAATGAATTTCATAAACATCTGAACGCTTCTGACTTTGTTTTTGACATAACGCTCACCCCGTAACTCTAGCTGGTTTTCACCCCAGCCTCGATATTCGGTTTCTTCTGAGCATCCATGGCCAAGTTCCCCTCAGTTCTGCTCCAATTTATTCTGTGAATTTTTCATACAATGCTGGTACATTGATATATCTATATATGAATTAAGACTGTAGCATGATTTTTGAATATTATTGTTGAACATGTTGGGGCTGAATATGGTAGAGAGCACTGAGCAGATAGATCCCATCTAATTTGTTATTGTAATTTCTATATGCTGAGATTTGGGTATGTTTCAGAGCCTTGGCTAAATCAAATGTTGTTCACTGGAGTAGCTCTTGGGTTTGATTTGATTGGCTAGAGATTTAGGCGAGGCCGTTCTTACAAATTCTTTGCTGACATTCCAGATCCCTATTATTTGTTCTGCTCTAGGCACACATTACTTCTGCTAATATATTTATATGTACAAGAAATAATAACAAACGTGTTGCTTTTTCTTTAGTGTTTTTGCGGCATCTTGATTTGTGTCCCCAGAAGAATTGAATACTAAGAGACAACAAAAAGAAAGAGATTTAATTTTCAATATAAAAAAAAGTATGTAGTCAAGGTGTAAAGAATAGGATTTGAGCTTTCATGCAAGTTATGGTATCTTGGTACTAGCGGAATGATATTGCCTATTATATTTCTCTTGAATTGCAACCATATTGTAATACAAAAAAAAATGATGATATTCTATATGCATAGAATGTAGTTTTGATCTTTGTATATTAAATCAAGAAGGAAGAATAAGGCTACATTATTTTGAAGCACATTTTCCTAGTAGAAGTATTTTTACAGTACACAATTTTTTTTTTTCTAGAAAAGTTTTTTTACAGTATGCATTCAATCATATCTATTGTGGGAATAGTTCTTACTGGAAAGGAGAACTATCCTGAATGGTCCCGAATGATAAAACACACCCTCATTTTCAATGAGTTGTGGAAAGGAGTGTGTATTGGAGAGAGAGACAAAGAGCCAGAAAAACCTACCTCAGACAAAGAGTTCACCGTTTGGGAAAATAAGAATAGCAAAGCCTATGCATTAATTGTAGCATTTGTAAGTGAAGAGGTGAGTCACCATATTTCGCCATTTTCAATTGCTTTCAAAGCCTTACAAAATCTGAAAGGACTCAATGACTCACATTTTGCACTTGAAGTTGTTCAACTCATGATTAAACTCTTCACTCTTGAATTGCAAAATAATGATCCTCTTGCTCTTGCATCCAAAGTAAAATCTATAATGCATGATATCAAAGCCACTAAGGTTGAATTGGATATTCCTCTTATCACTTTTCTCAAGGCACTTTATCCTACTTACTCCAATTATCTTGAGTCATTGCAAGCAAATGGAAATCTCAAAGATATTACCCTTGACTCTCTTGTGAAAAAATTTGCTGAAAGAGAGAAAGATTTTGGAAAGAAGATAGACCCTGAATCTTCTGAAGAGGCTGTGTGCCTTGCTCATAAAGAAAAGAATCCTACTCAAGATTCTTCCAGAGGAAGAGATGGTCGAAGAAGAAGAGGAAGATATTTCATAGGCAGGGGGGTAGACACTCTCAAGGAGAAAAGTCAGAATTGCACTGCATACGCTGCAAAAGAAATGGATCACATGATGCCTCTACATGCAAGTTACCATGGGACAAAATTGAGCTGCAAAAAAACCAATAGAAAGGTAAAACTAATGACATAGAAAAAGGTAAAGCACTTGAATTTGCTTATTATGTTGTGGCACAATGTAATATCAGAGTAAATGAAGACTTATTTAATGCTTCACTTGCTTCTTAGAAAAATTATTGGTTGCTTGATTTAGGAGCAACTTGCCACATGAATCATATAAAAGAATTTTTTGAAGAATTTACTGACAATGTTGATGGAGCAGTATACTTTGTAGACCAATAAAAAATCAAGCCATAGGGCTTGGCACAATCGGGGTTAAATTTCCTAGTCTTCCATACTTTCTTCTGCATCATGTTCTATATCTCCCACAACTGAAGAGAAACTTGCTGTCCTTGGTCCACATCTGCCAGGAAGGTCACTCCATTCATATTTTTGATGGAAAGCTTGAGGTGAGAAAAGCATCTGACCACTCACTTGTTATGAGGGGAATAGAAGAATAAAGGCTTCTCAAGCTGCAAGGTACCTTTGCTCATGCACAACATTTCTCATACAATTCTCATTATGAAGAAGGTACACTTCCATCAAGTTAATTATGGCATGCTAGATTTGGACATTTGAACTATGACAACCTCCTCTTGTTGAAGAAAAATGGTGTTGCTGGTTTTCCTACAATTCCTAAGAAACTTAAGCAATGTGATGCTTGCATTCTAGGAAAGCATAGCAAACAGTGTTTTCATGATTCACATTCAAGAGCACATAGAAAAATTGAACTCATTTATTCAGATTTATGTGGTCCAATGCCTATTCCTTCTGCAAACGGAAATAAATATATGATGACATTCATTCATGACTACACCAAAATGTGTTGGGTTTATTTATTAAAGAACAAATCTGATGTTTTTAAAACATTCAAGAACTTTCATACATGGATTGAAAATGATTTACAATCTCATATTGGTTCTATTTGCACTGATAATGGAAAAGAATACACTTCAAATGAATTTGAAAACTATATTCGCCAACATGGGATCAAACATCAAGCAACTGTGCCTTATAATCCCCAACAGAACTGTGTAGTTGAAAGAATGAGTAAGACAATCTTAAATATGGTTCTCTCCATAATGTTTTTCAAAAATGTAAAGTTGATGTTTTGGGCTGATGCAGTTCTATGTGCTGTATATATAAAGAATAGATGTCCATCTAATGTTATTAGAAACAAGACTCCATATGAAATGTGGTATGGGCACATTCCTTCGGTAAAGCATCTCAGGGTCTTTGGTTCCACCTGTTATGCCTTCACACCAAAGGTACATAGAAACAAACTTGGTGCAAGAAGTCGTAAGTGTATCTTCCTAGGGTATTCAAACACCTCCAAAGCATACCATCTCTATGATGAAGTCAATAAAAAGTTTGTTGTATCTAGAGATGTAATCTTTCTTGAATCATCCAAAACTGACAATGTTGTTGAGCGGCAACTTGATTGCTTGGATAGATTTGCAAATGCAAAATCGTTTCAAGAATTTGATAATCAGATTCAACATCTTGAAGGGGGGATTCCTATACTAGATCAACATGTGGAATCTTCTTTTGAAGAACTCTCTCCCCCGCATGAAACTCCAACAATGGATGATGCTTTAGGTGATGTGATTGATAGAACTGGGAGACTCAATCTTGATTCAGTCCCAACTCAATCAATGGAGTAGCCTGGACCATCTGAGAAAGGTCCTCCAAAGTGGTTGATAAATACACTTGAAAGTGTTCATCCTAATGAGGTTGGAAAGTCAGGAACTAGAAATTCAAATCAGCAAAATGGAGGTGATGTAGATGACTTTGATTCACCTGTTGATATGGATGTTTCTTATGATTGTGAATTGAATTTGTCTACATATTTCAAACCAAATTCCTTCAAAGAAGCTACTTCTCATGATGAATGAAAAGAAGTGATGCAAAAGGAGTATGATGCCCTGATAAAGAATGGCACTTGGAAGCTAGTTGATCCTCCACTAGGAACCAAACCAATTGGTTGCAAGTGGGTCTACAAGAACAAGTATAAAGTTGACAGCTCACTTGACAAGCACAAAGCCAGGCTTGTGGCAAAAGGTTTTTCAAAAAAGGAAGGGTTCGATTATGAGGAGACTTTTGCGCCCACAGCAAAATGGGCTACCATCTGGACACTCTTTTCCCTAGCAGCTCAGAACGGTTGGAAAGTCCATCAAATGGATGTAAAAACTGCTTTCTTGAATGGAGATCTAAAAGAGAATGTTTTTATGTCCCAGTTGGAAGGATTTGCTATGAAAGGACATGAACATAAAGTATGCAAACTTGTGAAATCCTTGTATGGCCTCAAACAACCACTGTGAGCTTGGTATGAAAAACTAACTGAGCATCTTCTGAAACTCAATTTCAAACATTATGATCTTGATGATGCAACTTTATTTGTCAAGAAAGTTGGCAACAAAATTGTATATCTTGTGGTATATGTAGATGATCTTTTGATGACAGGGAACAATGAAATCTACATTGCATCCATAAAGAAGGAATTGAGGAAAGGTTTCGAAATGACTAATTTGGGCTATGTTCATTACTATCTTGGTATTGAAGTAACTCAACATCCAAAGTCCATATTCCTTTCTCAAAAGAAGTAAATTGGAGATCTGTTGAATAGGTTTGGCATGATAGAATGCAATCCTCTTACTACTCCAATGGAACAAAACTTAAAGCTCACATCCATTGAAGGAAAAGATTTTGAGGATGTAACAAAGTATAGGCAGCTTCTAGGAAGTCTCAACTACCTAACTACTATCAGACCAGACATTTCGTTTGTTGTTGGAATCCTCTCCAGGTTTATGCAAAAGCCTTGTGAGGGACATTGGTCTGTTGCAAAAAGAGTTCTAAGGTACTTGAAGGGAACTCAAGACTTTGGAATCAAGTATACACAGGTGGACGACTTCAGCTTGATTGGATACTCTGATTCAGACTTCGATGGAGTCAAAGAAATGGGGTATCTACTTCAGGTTATGCTATGAGTCTTGGATCAGGAGTTGTCTCCTAGAGATCACGTAAATAATCAATTCCAACAGATTCCACAACAGAAGAAGAATATGTGGCAGCAGCTGAGGCAACAAAAGAAATTGTGTGGCTCAAGAAAATTCTTGAATATTTGTAGGTAAAACAAGAACAATCGACTCGACTCATGATTGACAATACCTTGGCAATAAATTTGGCCAAGAACCCAAAGTTCCATGATCGAACGAATCACATCAATACTAAATATCATCTGATTCGACATCATGTTGAGGCCAAAACAATCCATCTCCGTCATTGTTCCACTAATGAGCAAATTGAAGACATCTTCACCAAGGCGCTTGGAAGAGAAAAACTTGAACGATTTAGAACGATGCTTGGACTCACCAACTTCCCTTCAGATTAAGGGGGCGAATGTTGACACCTAATGATCAGGATTGGGTGAATAAGTGTAACTGATGTAAATAAATAATAAGAAATATGAATAGTCACCGGGAGATGAAGTGAACAGTCTCTCTCTCATGTATATAATAAAGACCAACCTGAATGAATAATTGTGAATTGATTTGGAGGAGTTACTGCCTGGCCTGACATTATGATTAAGTAGTTATCGAATATTTTACACCAACGCTACATTCTAACATTCAAATGTTTGTGAAAAGGGCCAATAAGGATACATTGGCAAAAAAATTCACTGAATCCCTAGTAGTTGAGAAGGAAATGATTATATTGGTGTAAACCAAAGTCAAAAATATTTGAAGGCTAGTGGAAAGAAACCTTTGAAAATCACAAATAAGTCCACTGAGAAAGAGGCAAATGAATTGTAACTTTTTTGTGAAAATGATGAAGAAATTAACCAATGAAATTTTTTATTTAAATAAGAGTGTTAGGGAAATTTCCTCAAATAATAGATCAATCAAACTAGTTTTTAAACACAACAATAATCCCCCAGCTAAATCTTCTTAGAGAGCTAATGTAAATTTGAATGTTGAAGTGCTTGGATAGATAATTTATGTTCATATCATCAAGAAAACCATTTTGAGAAAACTTTCCCACAATGGATAAATTCAATGACTCTCATGATTAATAAGCTTATGGATGATCAATATGAACAACAAGTAGAAGTAGAATTCATCGTAGGAGATGCTAATTATTGTATGGGCTTGACTATGTTATTTTTGGATGTAGTGGTTAGCATGGAGACCCAAACAGTTGGAGAGACACAACTAGATAATGCCATTAAATCTTATGACCTATGAAGAAAAGGTTTGATAGTTGAATCTGGTACTCAAGAGGCCAGTAAAACTTTGTTGAGATATATACTTCCCTTGAATACAAATAATAAGGATTCAAATTCTCAATACAAAAGTACTCAACCAATAAATGGTGCCTCATGAAATACTAGAGAAAATCCTAAAGCTCTTGAAGTATCTAATAAGTCTTCTCAAGCCACACCTTCAACACACAAAATCAGGGACAAGAATGATGGTGGATAAATGGAGTATAAAATTCTTGAGGACATGAAGAAAACTATACCAAATATGACACTCTATGGAATGGGTCAAATTCCTGAACAAATAAAGATGATAATCCAAATGTTCATGTCGACATCTACATTAGGTAAACCGGGTTCTATTCCTTCCAATTCTAGGAAGACTATATTAGTTGGTCAGACCAAGGCTACAAAAACTGATAAGACTATAATTGATGAAACAAGTACTAGAGTTCATTTGAGATCACAAACACCCCCACTTTTACTCACATTTTAGGTCTTTATCATAACATGCATATTTTTCTAGTAGATTCTGGAGCTTCAAGTAATGTTATGCCATTATCAGTTTGTAAAAAAGCAATGCCGCTCCTGAGAAAACTAAGTCCAAAATCATACAATTGGATAGGAGTGAAGTGAAAGTAGCGGGAGAGTTCAATGATGTACTTATTCTCTTATCATTAGATCCAAGATTCATGCAATGTATTGATATTGTTGTAGTTGACATTCTTGAATCCTATGGTCTTCTTTTGAGTAGAGATTAGTCCAAGAAACTTCAAGGAAATTTCAGAATGGATTGGTCTCACTTGTGCCTCTATTAAAAGGGAAAGAACAACCAAATAAGTGTGGATAGTGAACCACACATGAAGTATACCATGATGGAATTGGAAGGACATAATGAAACAATTATTTTTTCTCAAAAAACATTGGGAAACTTCTTTCTGGAATTAGAAATTGGTTACTACATAATACAACCATCGCTAGTTTCATTAGACATACATTCAGAACTCCTTCCTTGCAATTTGACTGGTGAAAATGATATTTGTATTATATATGTAAATAGTCTTAGTTTAGATAAAAATATTTCTATACATGATGATATTTGAACTTTATATTACGATGGATCTAAAAACCAAGATGAAGTTGGTGAAGGATGCATGTTGTTGGATCCTAAAAAGAAGAAGATGCTTATCTCTTGTTTCCTGGAATTCAAATGCACAAAAAACACAATAGAGTATGAGGTGCTGATTTTTGGGCTAAATAAATCTATAGGCCTAAAAGTATAGTGCATCAAGGTACTTGGTGATTCTGAAAAAATCACCAAATAGGTGCGTAACACAATTCATTGCTTATCTTATCAACTTAAAAACTACAAATAAGAAGTATGGCATCTCATTTCAGCATTTAAATTTTTCAATATCACCTTAGTGCCTAGAATTAATGATGTTGTGGTACACACCTTAACAAGTGCAGTAGCTCAATTTACTCCTCCTAGAGATGGGTCTTCAATCAAAATCAATTATAAACCTGAAAGCCTAGATAATGTGACTAAATTTTGTGTTTTCAATGATGGTGAACATATATTGTAGTTCCTTAGCAACTCAGGTACATTTAAGGATGCAATCAATGATGAAGAAGATCATAACAAGATACTAGAGGAGGAAGGAAATGCATGTAAAGGAAACCCTAAGCTCAAACGTGTTGTTACATTATAAAGAAATATATGATTTGCATAACTATTTCATAAATCTCCCTAAGACTAAGAAGTCGAGCTCAATGCTGATGCATGAGAAAATAAATCTAGGAACAGAGAAAGATCCAACTTTTGTTAATCTCAATATGTGTTTCACTCTAGTTGAACGCACTCTAGTTGAATGCCAACCATTTATACAATTTTTCAAAAAATATCGAAATGTTTTTGCTTGGACCTATGATAATCTTAAACTTATGATGCTTAGACCACCCAACACATAATTCTTATAAAAGAGGGTGTCAAGCCATTCTATGAGAAGTTAGAAAAAGTACATCCAACCTTAGAACCACTTATACAGAAGGAATTAAAGAAACTATTGGATGCTAAGATTATCTTTAAATTCTAACATTCAACTTGGGTTTCCAATCTAGTCCCTATTAGAAAAATGTCATGTGAGATACGATTATGCGTGGACTTTTGTAATCTCAATCGTGCATCGAACAAGAAAACTATCCCATCCCATCCATGAAACAAATTCTTCAGAAAATCTTAGGTTAAAAATGTTCTCTTTACTTGATGGATTTTTAGGTTATAACCAAGTTTTAGTCTCTAAACTATGTTGAAATTATGTCTAATGTGTTGTCCTTGATGGAAACATACTTGATAAAGATGTCAAAATTGTGATAATAGGATGATTAGGTAGATTGATACAGGCACTACATGTGATATGGACAAAGGAATGTCAGTTTAGATATAGATGGATGGTAAAGGTAAAGTTTGATAAAGTATACATGGGTCTTGAGAAACAAGTTCATGTACATACATAGGTATTATGAGGAAAAGTCACGTACATAATACGCCCTATGGTAATTTGAAAACTAGGGGTCTTCACTATGGTGTTGGCCCATAGTAATGGGTGCAACAATGATTATTTGATCCTGTCAAAGAATACCAATGACATTACTACGAGATTGGACTAAGGTATTGGCTAAGGCTAAAGCTATATAAGGAGATGGAGATCTGGGTGTTAGGTGTGCAAAGTAACGGGTTATTTATGTATGATATGATTTGAAATATGTGTGCACTAGGGAGCAAGGAGAAGAATCATATCTGAAATATCTGAAGTATGTTGACATATATGCATGTTTGATTTACTTATTGAAAATGTAGGAAAAAATAAATTTCCATATCAAAAGTATCATCAAGGGTAATTCCATGATCAAGATGATGAAAAGTAGTGGCTTCATAGGTTGTGTGAGGTGACGAATGAGTGGAGTGAGGAGTGGAGGAGGTTTGGTTTTATTTAGTAATGGGAGTGGATTCATGGGTCTTGGGGCTTACTTTGTCGGTAAGATCAATGACACTAGAAGTATTAGGTTTTGGGGTTTGAGGGCACATAACAGGGGAAAATGTAGTTAGAGTCATGCAAATGGGAAGGGTTTTGGCGATGGTAGGTGGAGCAACAAAAACAAGATTAACAATAAACATTGGTGTATCACAATAGACCATAGAAACTACCTCAAACATAGTGTAGTAGAATGATGAAATTCACTCCTATGATTTATTTAGTAATGGCTAGAGGTCTTGCTCAAAATATGCTTAACATTTCTTGAAGGAAGATGGAGTGTCATCCCTAGTCCTGCGTGGCAACATTCCCTTGAATGAGTAGATGCATTCACCCTCGGTCACCATAACTTGGACCCCTGGCAAGAAAATTACATCAGTATGGAATGCATCATCACTCAAATAGTAGGGTAATTTATGCATGGATAAGGTAGATGGATTTACAATATGTGGGTGAACATAGCAGTTGTTGTGGCTGATACTAACATATATATAAAAGAATATTTTTCAAGTAGGGGAAGTGACACCGTAGGTATTTTTTGTGTGACCTCGACCAATTTATTGTACCACTGTGCAAAATCTTGTTCATTATATTCCTGGTTAGTAGAGTCGATGACAATTCTCCAAGGAGCACATACATACACGTAAGGCTCTCCATCTACAAATTCAGCAAGGCCTCAACCTTCTAGGGGACACCATTTCATCATATCTAATTGGATAACTAAGTATCTGAGGATAAAATATGTGGTGCACTTACGAACATTTTCACATACCTCAAAGAGCTCATTCAATAAGAAACTTGACCAATTGAGCTATACACCATTGTTGCCGACCTCATCGATCGAGATAACATCCAAAGAAAATTTTGATTTTGTGTAATGTCACATAATCTTCCCGACAATAATATAGCAGGAAAAAATAATCTTCTCTTCATTAATCAATAAATTGCTATGCCACACTCCTTGTGGTGGGTGCCATATTTCATATAGAGATTGTTATAAGCTGTGTTTTTCCCATGCTTTGAAACACTCTGAAAAGTTGTAGAAAAATCCTTCCCATAGAATGATAAGCCTATGAGCCTATAGATATCATCAACATGAATTGAGTATTGCCTATTTAGCCATAAGTAACCATCGTTGAATCTGCTAATTAGGAATTTGGTACAACGCATAACCTCACTGGTAGTGCCAAAGAAAGGTAGGTCACATAGTGTCATTAAAGTTGATAAATTCACTGAGCTGAATTCTTGCTTGATACTATGAGAGGTTTAGGCATTGGGTCATGCATTTGGATGCATAAAGACATCAAAGTGAGGAAAGAGGACATGGTCAGAAAAATCATTGTCGACTGAGGTAGCCTTCTCATATTTTCCCAAAAGTTCATCTGTGGTGTGAATGCGAGGATCAAAAGGGAACATGGGAATGATGATTTTCGTGGAATGATCCATTGAGGATGAGTGACGAGTGTAAACAAGATGAAAAAAGGGCCGATAAAGAGGTGGAGACACACACACAAAAGACATAAGAGCTAGGATGGAAACTCGATGAAAATACAAGTGTAATGGTAAAGAAATAGAAAGTGGCGGGGGGTTATGCAAAACACATGGTGGGACTTCGAGAAGACTGGACTGTTATCCGATGGAAGCAATATGTGGGAAAATCACCGGGGATCCGAAAATATGCACAAAGATGAATAAATTTCTCAACTTTCCCAAAGAATTTAAATCACCAATTGACAAGATTGGAATGTTAACTAAATTATATGGGAAATATTACTAAATACGATAGATAACTATTATGGGAAGGGAAAGAATTGATGATAGAAAAGACACATATTTATGACTGACGACTTGACAAATTGGACGTGATGACACCTCCTCTACCACAATGACTTGCGGTGGGGCACAACTAAAGGAAAGTAATTTTATTGATGCAACTAAACACAAGACCGAATAAAAAATAGATGCTGACTAAAATTGACAAAATTGAGTAAACTTTAAACCTAACTAATACTCCCTTTTCAGATAGAATACAAAATCAAAATGAGTTCACGAGCCATAGTAGGGCTTCATGTGTGCACCATTCACCCAACAAGGAAAAATGATACCATCCAAATGAGCAAGCTTGATAGCTCCTGAGTCTCGAATCTCCGTAATATAAAATGGTCCAATAAAATGAATTTGTAATTTTCCCAGATGCTTAATATATTTTATATTTAAAAGTAGTAATTGGTCTCCAACTAAAAACAATTTCTTCTTAATGTGTTGATAATGCAAAGATTTTTGCCTTTTATTTATAACAATATGATGAAAGTTTGCAAGGAACTGCTACTCATCCAATTTCCATAACACATGTAATCATTCAGAAATGGAGTCATCATCAGACATCCTGGTTCTTTGAGCAATGAAAATATTAGGAACTATGAATTCAGATGGAACCATTGCTTCCCATCCATAAACAATATGAAATGGTGTATACTTGTGAAATCTCTTAACTGCAGTACAATAAGCCCATAAATTTTCTAGAACTCGCTCATCCAAGTCATCCTTATTCACGAAGAAAAATTTAATAAGGCCCTTCCCAAGAATTTTATTGAAGGATACCATAATCCCATTTTTTTGCGGGTGATTTAAGGGAAGTTTTTGTGGTGCTAAATCATAAATTTGTAGAGCAACAAATTGACTATCTCGTTGATAAAATGCAAGCCCTGGTTACTTGTGAGCTTTCTAGGACAACCAAATCTAGTAATGACATTTTGAAATATGAATTGGTCTACATTATAAGTGGTGTAGTCCTTGACAAGAGAAAATTATTCCCAATGTGTCAAATAATACATTGTGGTAGTGATGTACCTAACATGTGAATGTCACGTAGGTGGATTAATCAGCCCGACAAAATCAACTGATCCATTTTCAAATGCTTCAAGTGCTCAAACTAGATGGAGAGGAAGCACATCTCTTTGAGATGGTTGACCAAATATTTGACAAATATCACACTTCTTAGAATATTCTTTAGCATCCTTAAATAATGTTGGCTACCATAGAACAACCTACAAAACTTTCCAAGCAGTGGTTTTACCCTCAACATGACCTCCCGTAGCTTTCACATGGAAATCCCATAAAATATTGTCCCTTTCATGGTCCAAAACACAATGACACAAGATTTGATCAAGCCCCATTTGATACAACTGGCCTTCGACAAGTTGATAATTGAAAACTCAGACAATAGTATGTTGTTTTTGAGTGGTTGTATAATCATTAGGGCACTTACCAGTGGTGAGAAACAATGCAATATAGTCCAAATAATATGGGACAGCTTCATCTCGAAACAAATATGCATCCGATAATTGGTCATGAAATGATCCTCCAGATTCCCCTAACTTCAATCGAGATAGATGATCTGGAACCACATTCACATGGCATGGATTTAAAATGAATTCAAAGGAAAATTCCTAAAATAATAAAATCCATCTGCATATTTGTCCCTCTAATATGGGATTATTAAGAAGATACTTCAAAGAAAAATGATCTGTAAAGAATTTAAATGGAGCACCTAATAGATAATGTCTAAACTTTTGCAATGAATACACCATGGCAAGGGCCTCCCATTTAGTAGTGGTATAGTTCCTCTGTGTAGTAGAAATTTTTCTATTGGAAAAATAAATTGGGTGGTCTAAATTACCTTCGCTAGGATGAGTCAATATAGCTCCCAAATTAATCTCTAATGCATCCATATGGACATGAAATTATTTATTCCAGTCTGGATAAACCAAGATTGACACACTTGCAAGTTTCTCCTTCAGGGTATCAAATGCAGAGTCACAGTCAACAGTCCAGACAAATTTCTCAAACTTTTTCAATAATTTCTCCAACGGTGAAGTAATGAGAGCATAATTATGAATGAATCTATGATAGTATCTTGTATGACCCAGTTTGGATTGTAACTATTTAACACTAGTTGGTGGTGGCATATTCAATATTACTTCAACCTTAGTTAGATCAACACATACCGCTTCCTTTCAAACTATATGGCCAAGAAATGTTCCAAAAGGAATGGTAAAAATGCACTTCATTAAGTTTAGAGAAATTTGTAGCTTCCTATAGTGATCAAACATGACTTTGAGAAAGCTTGAATGGTTCTTCCAAAAACTATAAACCATCCAATCATCTATATATACTTCTAGAAACTTATGAATAAAGTCATGGAATCCAATGATTAAAATCCTTGAATACACAATAGGAGAAATCTTCAGGCCAAAGGGCATAACATTATAGCATAGAAACTCCATTCTATCATAAAGTTGGTTTTTTTATTATCTTCTTTAGAAATATGAAATTGGTGATAGCCAGAGAAATCATTAGTGAAGGAACAAGATTCATTACCTGTGACATTATCCAAGACCTTGTCACTAAAAGGAGTAGGAAATAGATCATGGACACAAGCGTTGTTAAGGCTCTGTAATACACACATACTTGGATATCTTGTGAATCCTTCTTATCCTAGATCACAATTGGACTAATCCATTCTATTTCATTAACCAAAAATATGAGTCCCACAACCAACATCTTATTGATCTCTTTCTTTAACTTTTCTTTGACTCAGGGATTTAATCGATATGGTCAATGTTTAATCGACTTTGCATCAGGTTTCAAAACTATATTCATCTCGTCCAAGTATCCTTTAATCCCATTGATCGCCGATACTGATGCAGGGAATAAATATTCATACTCCTTTAATAAATAAAAAATCTCCTTAGTGGCCTGCTCATCCTAATAATATCTAATAAAGGAAATTTTGGGCTTCTCGTCGGTCCCAATATTCAATTTATTTAGATTGATTAGTTTCAAATGAGGGACATCCTTTACAAGAATCTCCTTTATCCCTCTCTCCCCCTCAGATTCTTTAAAAGGTAGATGCCTTAACTCAAGAACAAGACTAGTTTCTTTATCAATTTTTTTGCAAGCTACAACCTCATGAAAACTCGAGACATACTGATGCACAAAATATGCATACCTACTACACTCATAAATTTTTTTAAAAAAGGGGAAAACAAATTCTTAATAGCATTTAAAACCTCAACTATCCTCCCATTTGTGTCAGAAAATGAGAAATATTTACAAAACTGAGTTGTCAACATATTCTAATCTATTGTCTGCCTCTTTATTTGCTCCGTCAAGTACCAGTCTCATAGTAAAGTTCCCAATTTATGGATGAAATAGTGTGTCCACATCGCAATTGGTAATCCAATTTTTGACCAGGAAAAATTGCAAGTTTGTATATGATTTTGTAAATTGGTATACCCATCATATGTAGGAATTCTACTAATGGTGCTCTCTAGGGTAGAAAATCTACACATCATAGCAAACTTAACAATTTATAAATCATGAAGGTGGTCGTGATGGGCTCTCCACGATATTGTAGGGGTCACTTGCAAAACAACATTCATCAAAGGGATATTTTGACCTTATTCAATTTTAAATTCAACTTCCTTAAGAAAATGTACAACAAATTTTGTACTGTTAAAATTAGGATATTCTCATACCTCTATACCAATCTAGCAGACGCATTGAACAATTATGCAGTGCCAAGAATGAAGCTCGTGATTTCTTTGTTTCCAATCATCCATCACAACATCAGACCCAACCTTAGTACTTTGAATTCTTTTCTAGCTAATAGAACCAAAAACTATCAGAATGATGTAGTCTTCCCTTTTCCCAACAATAAGCTAATACAACTAGTCCAATAAATTAGGCTACTCCACATCGTCCACAAGCTCTATAAATATTAGAACTTGGTAAGGGTCTAAATATTGGATGACCCAAAATCCATCTACTTCAAAAGTCATCATTTCCCTATTCAAGTCAATAAATGCATAGTTCTCAAACATCCAATCAATCCCAAATAAGGCTAGGTACGAATTTTTATCGCCCATAATGTCTATCACTTATGGGCCTCTAAATTAGACATAAATTAAGGCCCATATGATCATCCTTCAACACATTAAACCTCTATTTTTGCATTATATATTGTATTTTTAACTTTAATATGTTCATTAGGAAGGTTTATGAATAAAAGCATATTTGTGCCTAATATTATTTATTTTTGTGGAATATTATGAGAATATTGGGCAGATTATGAAGATTTGGAGGAGGAGATAATTTAGGGACTTGGTCCCTACCACATGAGGATAAATATTAAATAATAAATCAACAATATATTCTAGAATTATGGCACAGATTGTGGAGCTCCAAAGATTAGGAAAATCTAGGAATGCATTCCTTGTCATTTAATGCAAATTCCTAGTATTGGGAAGCTTCCTCCTTTCATGAGGAATGATTCCTAATCATGTTTTATAAGTACCAAGTCGAATTTTCCTCTAGTGGTGGATTTTTATTAGTCTTCTTGTGGAGAGAACGCTTATTTTTGTAGCTCCATTGTCATTTCTTGCAGGGATGTAATCATATTGATGGAAATAATGAAGGTTGGTGTCATGTTCAACTTTTAAATATTGGAATCCTCCATAGGAATCTAATTTTCCTTGGTCTTGGCCATCCCAGGAGCCTTAGATATTTTTTGTATCATTTACTTTTCTTCCTTTCACTTCTTATTCACATGCATCTCTTGTTCTTGTTTTTTTTTCTTGCTATTTTTGCATTTAGTGTTAATGATTTCTTGTTGTAGGATTGGGTTAAATGGTTGAAGCAAGTTATTTTGCATGATCATAGGAATAATTGCATCCTTGGAACAACTTTGGAAGGTCATAGTAATCATTGAGCTACATGGATTAGTTTGCTTATTCCCAAATCTAGATTTCTAGAAGTCTTTTATGACAAATAATAGTAATTTTCTGTTATTTTTAGAGCATGCTAATGAGCTTCAATCGAGTTTATTCTAATTTCATTAGATCATAAAAAAATTCTATTTAATAACAAAAATTTCCCCATTTCATTTGAACTTTATTAGGTTATGCATTTGATAGATTTACTAGCTTACTAGTTCTCAAATTTCTAGATTTTAGACTAGTAAGTTTCTTCCATTTTTTAGCATGGGTTAACAGAGGCATTTTTGAGTGATTCCACTTGGAAAGAGACCTAAGACATATTAGTCAATAGAAATTTTTTCCCATCCAATTTGGATTTAATTTGGTCAGTCATTCGATGAACTACAACTCCCTATAGAAAATCTGTTGTTTCCTGTAGTAGTACTACAGGAAACCTTGTAGTAGCCTTCCAACATGCAAATACTTGCCTAGATTCACTCAAGAAGATTGGTTATTTTCCCTTAGGGTTGAATCAAGACCCCTAGGCTTTAAATCAATGATTAGGGAATACTAAATACCACTTAGGAATCACCTCTTTACCCATGCAAAACATTTCAGTGATATGGGTTAATGGACAAATTTACTAATTGGATAATACAATGATGATTTTCTTGTTTGCCACATCCAGTAAACTGTGTTAATGGATCTAAACTCTTTGAAATGTAATGGTTTATGTTTAGTTCATGATCTTTACTTTATGCAATTAGAATAGGTTTCTTTCTTTGTACTTTCTTTCTTGCAATAGGTTAAGGTTTCCATTTCGAGCATTCAATTTTGTGCAATTAGTTTAGGATTTGACTTTAGTACATGCACTCCATTACATTATGACATAAAAGGAAGGAAACATTGTATGCTACACATATAGTGCCGATACCTCTTAAGTTTGTACAAACACCAAGTTGATAATTAAAGTTGGTAGCCTTATGAGTTGCAACATTCTTGTTGCAATACTGAGGCTCATCACTTTTTGGCGTCATTGTGAGCGATGTGTCAAAGTATGCATTGTTTTCTTACCTAATTGATTTATTTCTTTTTACTTGTTGCAAAAAAAAAAATGTCATTAGGCATATTTCATTTCAAAAATAAAAAAGGTGCATTGCATTAGCATTTTAATTCAATCATAAAAAAAATTCTCCAATACCAACCCACCCCCCCATTTGATCAAGTGGTGCAGTAAGAGCCACATCACCATCCACTTTGAAGGTACAAGAGAAAGAGAAGAAAAATAATGTAGAAGTGGATGGATATGATGACAATGAGGAAAATACTCTCGGATTTCCCATTCAAGATATTGATGGTAGTGTGCACATGAAGAACATCCCTCCATATTTTCTTCCAAAATTTCATGGTCTAAGGTCAAAGGATCTAGAAACCTTTCTCTTTGAATTTGAAATCCTTTGTATATCTTATGGTTACTTGATAAACACTCAAAATTTGATATTTTTTTTGGCAACATTGGAGGATATAGCTCTTAAATGGTCCATGACTTAAGGGACTAATTCAATAAGATCATGGAATGATATGCAAAAGATATTTCTAGAAAAGTATAAAGATCATGGTCTTAAGGAAGAAATGTGTAGAATGAATAAAAGAGAAGATGATAGCCTCGAGGATCTAATATAAAGGTTCATTTATAATGTTAAGAGGGAAAAATTACATCATTTAAGATCAGACACACTAAAAACCCTCTTACTTAGAACAATTAGGAATGAGTAGATTGATATTCTTGATCTCATGAGTATAGGTGATATATACCAATTATCATTTGAAGAAATTTGTGAACCATGAAAAAACATATCAAGAGGAAGGGAAAGAGTAAGTCAATCAACATCAAGATCAATAAGTCAAGCTAAACTTGGAAATTTGCTTAATAACTTTAAAATAAAAATTCTTATCAATCTAAGTGAACAAGTAGAAATGTTAAGAATACAAAATGAGCAAAAAGAAGATGTTGATATTTGTTTTATCCATGTAGAATCACATGATGTTAAATATTTCCCGTTTTTAACACTCGGAATTTTTCCCTAGAAGTTGTCAGAAGAAAGAAAAGACTGAGGTAACCAAAAATTAATCTTTTAAGTATAGGCTCTAGCCAACCTATGAATCAGAGACGACTATCTCTATATAATTTAGCTTTGTTTGTTGGGATTTTAGGCTAGTTCTTAAAGTTCAAAGGGTTTTGATTTGTGTTTGAAGGTTGGGTGGTGGAATCCTTAAAATAGATGGATAGAATGTAGTCTCTGGACCATTGGGCTATGGAGTCAAATAAGGACATCAAAACTAGGATTAACTCATTAAAGGGAGTGTTCAAAGGGCAAGCTAACCGAGTGAAGTACAGGTCTTTAGGTTAGATGGGTGAAATGATCTTAACCAGGGTGAGGGAGCACTCAAGAATTCTCAGACCGGATTAAAATGAAGAACAGAGGATAATCATGAGCAAAGGGCAATCAAGAATCCTTTACTATAGATTGAGAAAAACTACCTAAACTAAGGAGCACCAAAAAATTACTTAACTTAGATAATTAGCAGAAAACATTTAAATGCATAATAGTTAAAACAGAGTGCAATGAAGCAAATTCCGAGATATCATTCCATATTATAGCATTTATATTTCAAATACATTAAATATTATGGAAAAGACTTTTAAAGAAAGATAACAATACGAGAGAAGATACTTGTCTATATTTTGCACTACACATGAACCCTATCAAATGTCTTGACTTTATTCATTAATCCAGCTTGCTGGTCCCAACGGTGATACAATAGCTTACAGTCTTTCATCAAGAAATTCTATAGAAATGTCTAAGAATCCACACTACATACTTCGAATTGTGAAGTATTTATACCAAAAATTATTACAAAATATCTTAAACGAACTTGAGATTTAATTTAGGAAATACAAATATCTTCTAGCAAGAAGATAGAGACAACTAATGAACTATTTCATGCTGTCCCTTTTTATTTGGTATTGCTGGCTTTTATGGTTGGATTTGTAGCCTTTTGTGCTGGCTGGAAGTTGTGATGTTTCATGCTAGAAGCTTCTTCAATTTTTATCTTTCACATGATACTCTTTGAACTTGATACTCTTTGAACATGATGCCTTGTTTTCACCTATTTACTTGGCTGCTCTCATTTTTACTGTGAAGTAACTTTTTGCTATAAATTTGTCACAATAAATCAGTCATTGTTTCCCACCATTCTACATCAGGTAATTTGAAATTCATCATTCTCAGCCTCAGTATATTTGGCAAAATTGGGTTTGGTAAGGAATAAGTGCTTTATCTCATGCTCAAGAAAAAACAAGTTTTCAAATGTGTTGTACAAAACTTTGCCCGTTGGTAGTGCTTTTATGGATGAAGAGCTGGCTTGTTCCTTAGCCAACTATCTGAGTCTATTACCATAGCCCAACTTTGTCATGAGTTTGTCATTGATAACCAAAAGGACTGAGCAAACCTTTCTCCCTCAAAATCTAGAATTTAGCCATGAACCTATCAATGACTACCTGCGTATTGTGGCACTTTTCTTTTAAGTTTAGCATAAGGTTTCTTTTGGAAAGGACCTTCCTTATTTCCAAAATGGTCTCAGTCCTATCTTCTATATTTAGCTCATTGAGCTCATACCTATTCTTGCTGTTGAGGAAGTGGATGGGTCTATTGGCATCGTCAAGCTTATCTCCCAACTCCCGCTTTACTTTCTGGATAGCTTCTGTAGCTATCTTTATTAACTCTGTTTGCTAAAAAATAACTTGGATTGATGACCAAATATCATTGACATAGTTAATGATATTGGCCCTCAGCATTTCCTTGGTTTGCCCAAGGGGTTTCTCCAGTGTTAAGTCTTTATCTAAGATTTTGATTCTTTGACTCATTCTTCGGGTCTTCTGTGCTTCTTCCTTTTGCTTAAGTTGGGCAAGTTTGTAGTCAGTTTCCAAACTTTCCACCTTTTCTCTCAACCTATTCATCTCTGTAGCCTAGATAGACATTTCTTCCATGGCTTTAACCAGTTCTTCTGCTTTCTCTCCTCATGCACTTGCTGCTGTTGTAGATTCTACTGTTATTGGAAATGCTGTGGCAAGTGGAGCTGTTGGTGCCAGTGAAGATACCAATGTAGAATGGACTATCATGGATACTGTAGGGATGACATCTTTTGAAGTTGTTCCAGGTTGCTTTTCTTCAATTGAATTAAAATTTCCAACTACTTTTCTGTCTCCCTTAATTGGTCATTGAGCTTTAGGCCAAGTCCATAAACTCCTCATGTATGGTTTGGCTCTCTAAGACTTCTAGAGTTTGACGATGTTGCAGCTGTGGTATTTTAAATTGCCACTTAAGTGCAGAAATATCATCGTTTTTGTTTTTTATGTGATGTTCTGTAGCTTTTATATCCTTGGGATCGTGTCCCAATTCAATCACTAAGTCCTATAAGGACTTGATCCTTGTATCCTTAGCTTGTGAGGAGGCCTTCTCTAACTAAAATTGTGCAGAAATGTTGTTCAAAGAATTCTGTAGCTGATGAACAACTATGGCCTTACCTGTCAGGGTGGAGTATATCATTTATCCAGCCTATTTGTGCAGTTCAATCTGGTCTATGGGATGAATATCCCTGCTAACACTTCAAAGTCTATGCTTTTGAAATCAGATGCTGTCTTCGGTTGCTGAGCTGTAGGCTTAATAAAAGACATTTGCAGCTTTTTAACCTCTTTAATTTCAAAGGCCAACATTAGCCTCGTTTGATTGGTGGGAGTCAGCTTCAGGTATTGAGCATAAGTTTGGGCCTTAAGCCTCTCATTTCTTGCTTTGATTTCCTTGTACCTGTCTTTTATGTCCTGGTCTCTGTCAGCAGGCCTGCTGAATGAAGACACTTCCACACTAAGCTACCTTTCCAACATATGAGTTTGAGATGTGGAAGGCTCTTACATGCCTTCAGATAGATTGGTAGCCCTGCTTCTATTTGCCTTTGTATTGGTTGCCTGTGCTGAATCTTTTGTGTATTCTTGTTCAGAGGCTGGATTGAGCCTTTTCCTCTTGCTTGATTCCTGTTGCAAATTTGAGGTGTCCATCCCTGATGTGGAAGCTCCCTCTTTGTTTCTTTTTGGAATTTTCTCCTCATTCTGTGGAGTCTGCATGACTGGAGGGGTACTCGTTGTTCTTTCTTTCTCTTCTGGTACCTGCAGAAAAGCGTTGTCATCAATCTGATTTTATAAATCAATCAGAGCATTTTCTACATCTACTCTGGTGCTATCTTGGTCTAATAGGGTAACTTCCACGCATTATGTTTGGTTGGCAGATTCCTCTATTTCTGGTATGGGGTGGTGGATGAAGGGTCCTAGCTTGACCTTTTGCCTTTTCTTGGTAATGAATTCCAAAGGTTCATATCTCCATACAAAACTCTAGAACTTCATTCTTTGTAGGATTAGGTCTGCCCCATTCCCTGCCTCCCTAGAATTGCATGTGAAGGGACCTAATTGATCTTTGATTTTAAAATAGGCCTTCTTCTTGGCATTGATAAAATTGATTTCATCTGCATTGATGACCTGTCTATAATATTCTAGGGCAAACAACCTCATGGGGAGGTATCTTGGTAACTTATATGGTGCAAGCATTCAACCATATATTCTGATTTCTGCATGGTTCTAACAAAGGTCCTAGACACCCACTTTGGTCTGCTTGGAATGATGGAGGACACTCTTTATTTCTGGGCTTATCCTAGGTGCAGGATTCCTAGTGAGCATGGTCATGAATGGATGCACAAAAGAATCTATAAAGTCTGAGTTGGTATATGGTGATCCAAACTCATGGAAAAGTGGGGTCCCAAAAATAACAGATCTGGGCTGGCCCCTAGTGTCAAGATTTTGAAGGGTAAAATGGAACTTCTCTGACTAATAATACAGAAATAGATGGTATAAAACAGAGGAGTATTTGAACACCCTCTCATTTCCCATTCTTATGAACTCCTCATGCATTCTATCAGCTATGAATGTGGCAAAGTCATATATGGTTGTAGGAGGCTGTCCTGGGGTATAGATGGACATGAAAGCAAGGATAATTTCATCAATGAACTCACTTATGGTGTAACCTAAAACACATGATATCATAGCTACAATGTTCTGGCCCCAAGTAGAGAAAATGGCTGATACATATGGAGGGGAGTCCTTAGGGATATGTTTCTCCTCCCTAATGAAGTTTTGGAACAATTGGGGCAATTTTGTAGGGTTAAGCTTGGGATACAGGTCCAGCAGGTCTCCAATTGAGAAGGGAATTAGGTTTGGCCCTGGTTGGAGCTGCAACATTTCATTAATGGATTTAGCTGTGATAGTAAAAATGACCTTCTGGTTATGAAACATTATGGTTCTATGGCTGGGGACGTAGCATGCATAGCACATATGAACAATCTTTGGAAAGATGTGGACTTGGGGGAATTGGTATTTGGGAAAATTTGACTCCAAAAGGCCAATCTCATCAGCATGGTTAAGGTATCTGTCCCTACTTTGGCAATGTACTTTGAGTAGGGGCTCTAGGGTAGCAGTGTCTTTTATTTGGAAGTCCCTGTCAGCCAGGGGAAGGTGGTCGAAGTCCAAATGGGGAGTGGTAATGGGTCTCACATCCATGACGATGGGGGTAGCCATAATTCAGTTCTTGTGGATTTGAATTATGCTCAGAGGTTTTAGCAAAGGTTCTGTGGGATTTTTCGGAGTTTTAGGGCAATGGAGGTCTTGCAGATGGTTTATGGATTAGAGTGTTAAAATTAAAGTAAGTTTGATATCTTTTACTTAATTAACAATGTTATGAGGGTGAATTTACTTGGAATTTGACAATGGAGTTGGTATTCCACGGTTAAATACTTGGAATTGGGCGAAATTGAATGTCAATGGTGGTTGATGATGGCTGCAGAGGTTTGTACAATCCTGGTACGAACTAATGAACAAGCTGGGTTGTCTGCAGTGTGTATGGAGGAATGGTGGAGGTCTGTGAGAAAATTCACTATTTGCAGGGGTTGCAATGGCTTTTTGAGTTCTCAATAGCGAATGTGTGAAAAAGAGTGAAAAGAGGGGTAATTAGGTTTATATAGAAAAAACATTGATTTTGGTGAGTTCATTAATTGATGAACAGTGGGAAATTTTTTCAGTTATACCAGATGGCAGTTAAATGGGGTCATCGCACCGCTTTTGAGAGGGAAGTGGTTTTGAGAGGGGATCACCCGATATAGTCGGGCGCGTGACACGTGGCATTCTAGGGGCAGGGAAAACCGTGTTATCGGGTGGGTAAAGGATGGATGTTGGGCCAAACTGATATGAATATTGGCTGTAGGATGCGGGGAAGGGATGATTAACGGGAGTCGGGCGATGGAGTTGCACGATGATTTACACAAAACGTTTTCGGGGGGCCCATGGGTCTAATCACTGGCAGTATAGGATTAAATTAAAATTTAATCTCATCGGGGGTGCTTTAATACAGGATTAAGGACTGAGGGTAGGGTTTCAATATATTTTGTGCGATATGGGGTAGTCATATAGTTTATAAATAAACTAAGGGGTGGGATTACTTTACATAAAGGAGTTAAATATATACGGGCCAATGGGATTTTCGGGAATTTTATATAATATAGTTAGTTTAATTAAAAAGTTAATATTAGATGAAATGAGTGGAGGGGGTATTATAATTAGGCATACAAAATATTGTGAAATTTTCATACACTTAGTACTTATGATAAATGTCTTTGGTGGGTTTTTTGCATAACATATGTTTATCATGGGGTTTTCCTAGGCAAAAAGAATTTTAACCTTAGGAAAAGGGGTTTTGTGAGGGGGATGAATGAATTGCTAGAGAATTTAACACCTTTTCTTCTTAAGTCATCAAGCTAAGGGTCTATTCCCACCAGAAGTCAGAGAAATGCTCCGACCCTCTTTGACTTAAAGAACTATAGGTATTAATATTTTTATTATGAAAGGGAAATTAGTAAGTGTTATAGGGGTGAAAATGAATGACGGGGAATTAATAATTTTGAACTGGTGAACCATTGCTTTTTCCTTTGTAAAATGCTTTTTGTACATAGAAACATATCATTTAAGCATAATGGATGTGCTTTTATCAAGTGGTCTTTGTAATCATGCAACCTTTCCACTACTTACCCATTCACCTACTCTACCATTTTTTCTTCCTTTATTTGGGTGCATTTAGAATAGCAAACCCTTATCAATCTTTTTCTTTTCTTTACAAAACTATTTAATTCTAACCTTATATCATGTAAGGGCTCATATTAAACTGCTGAGCACCTCTTATTTACTCTACCTATGTAATGATCTGCCAAGATTACACTGTTTGGTCAGATTTTATTCTCTAACTATAAACACAAAATTCTAAATAGTTTGATTACCATGGATTGTGGTATGAATAACAAGCTGCACATAATCATTACTATGCATAAATTAAATAGTAGTGGCATTTTGAATTGCACACTTTCATGGTCTCTTTTTGTCTTTTGGGGTTCATATATCTTTCTTTTTTGACATTTTCTTGTTCTTTTGTCCTTTGTTTATTTTTTTAGGACACACCCTCTTTACTTCTTTTAATTTTTTTAATATTGAAAAGATTTGCAGAAAGCAAAGGTATGTACAATATTATAAGGCTTAATCTTAGTCATTCAAAATTATGACTCCTATTGGTACAGGAACCTAACACCCCTTGTCATGCGGAAAGAGTCAATTTTGCGGACAAAACCGACCTCCCTAGAAGCTAAGGCTTTCTAGTGACAAACAAGACAATTAAACACTATCTTTCCCTAAATATGCATTTAGAATACAAGTAATCAGGTGTTTATAACATACCTTTAGTCCAACGCTTTGTAGCAGTCCAGCCTCGCCGATCCGGATGAGCTCCTCCTTCTCTTCGAAACCTGCATTCACTAACAAGCAAATGATTACATAGCACCTGAATAACTCATAAAATAAAACATATTCATCATACAGACCAAGGAGTATATGAAACAAATCATGTATAACAACCTGTTGAGAAAAATGAGCTTAATTGTATTAAGTGGAAACAAAAGAAACCATTACAACCTGTGCCTTGGTGTTGTGCAGGTCCCTCCCAGGGTCCAGCAAGAGTTCTCCTTTACTTTGATCAGCTCACCCACTTCCAAATGAAGCTAAGAAAGGATGGGAATCTCTCCTCTCAAGCTCTATAAGGGAGTCCTAATTCCAGCAGAATCTACCCTTAGGAATGTTCAACTTTCAACCTCCCCTCCCTCTGGCCCAATGCCTGTATTTATAGTGCTTTGGAGGAAGTTAATCAGGTCCACCATCAATGGGATAAGCCCCTGTTTGAGTGGGATATCTCCCCTCTTGATGGGATAAGTTCCTCTTTCATAGGGATACATGAACCATCTGGAGGCGCTCAATACATGTCAAACAAACTTCTAGAATGCTCTAGAATCGACCACAAGTAACTTTTTTGAAGTAAAACTCGCGCCTTTTGACCTTTACAGGGGTACGCACCCACCCCTTTACAGACAGAGCGTACAAGTATGCAGGGAATGTGAACTTGAGGTGCACACACGCAGGTAAGGCTAAGAGAAACTGCGTACCCAGAGTTATATAGATTTTTAAAGACTTTCTCTCTTTCTTGGAGTCTGACATGAAGAGCAGAGGTATAAGACTTTGCTAAGGAGGATAGTATGACAGTTGATGGAGCCATACTAACTGCAAATAGTCATGGTGACAAATTTTAGTGTAACAGATTGCCCCCTAAAGTGCGAAGCCTGTAGTAGATTAGGGTTTCATATCATCTAGGAAGGGTGAAGTACTTTATCATTTCAAGGATTATCTTGTGGAGAGCCCAGTTGGAACCTGCAAATATTCAACACAAAATACATATATAAGATCAAATCATCGCTGAGGTAGGAATTCCCATACTCAGATTGAAAACTTTAACTAACAAACTAACTACTGCTCTGATATAGGAATGATTTCGCAGTACATCATAATCATAGACTCTTGTAGACACAGTATGGACGCAGCCATCTATTTATGATTAGTCTACTGTATAATGAATACAAAACTCCTCGCAGCCTGGATGGTGGAAACTAGATCCAGGGTCTTCATTTCTACTTCCCGAAATGGTACGATTCTATCCATGCAAATAAATGAGTTGATGTCGAACATGGTAGAAACCACTTGATTACCAGTCGATGATGTAAACTGTTAACAAGTGTGAGAGAGACCACCAGTGATGTCAATGGTTCTCAAAGTACCCAGTACAATCAATGAGATGTGAATGAATGAGTTGATGTCGAACATTTCACGGAATCCTTCGATCGAAAGTCAATGATGTAAACCATCGTCAAAGGGGAGAAACCTACCATTGATGCATGCAGATTTCAAGGTACTGACGATTTCTAGGTCATCTTTCTAGATAATGTGCTGACGTTGATAGAAAGCGACCCGTTGCAGGCAAGCCCACAACACGAAATCATAGATCAAGTTGAAGAAATGTAGCTGTAAGGACTGACTCAGGGATGGTCGAGATGGATGACGGGTATTTTGCAGATGAATGGTTTATTTGCAGTGACCTCTTGAACACATAACGACACGACAGATGGCTTGGTGACAATTGACCCAAAGTTAATACTCGGATCCGGTTGAATATTTTCAATGTGGTTTGATCAACTGTTAGGCAAAGGATTTCCCAACCTAGGTGAATGAAAAGTGTCGTGTTCAAGAGTGGTGATAAGGCTTCTTCTGAGACAAAGGATAACAAATAGGCTCATTTTTCTCTCTTTTCCCCCACAATTTCTGGCAAGTACCTCTTTATTTTTTACAAGCTTGAGGAGGATAACATATGCTTGATTATAAGCTCATCCTTCAGATGAGTCCAACTTAGTTTAGATTCGAACCCTAAGAAGGAGTGGTCCGTTCCTGTTTGTAATCGAACAGGTCCTTTACTGTGAAATTTTAACGAGTCCAGTATACGAGAAACTCGGCGTTTTTCAATTTTAGAGAGTCTGAAAAACTTAAGAAGACTCCAGGGTTGAACTTTTTTGTAAATTTGTGTCTCCCAAGCTCGAAAAAGTATAAAATAATACTTGAGAGAACCGCTTGATCTTTTACGACCAAGGAGTACTTTCATAGTTAGTGTCTTTGACCTGAAAAGTAAAAAGCGATCAAGGACACGTCGTTTTATTTCCAGTATCGAATTTGAAACGACAAAAATCCGGCAAACTTTTCCTGTTTTTACGGTCAGAAAAGGGCTATAAGGGGACCGTCTTTTAATTCCATTTTAACGAGTGTAAAAGAAACGCTCGGAAATCTTTTCATGTTTTAGGAGTCAGAAAAGAGCTTAAAAGATGACTCTGATGTTTTTGTTTGTGAAAAATGACAATTTTCCCTGAAAATCCTTTTATCCTGCACAAAAACCAACACATTACTCATACCTGTTTAAAGATAGATAAAAATTCTTTGAAAAAATACCTTTTCATGGTGAAAAATAAACAAATTGAGCATTTATTTACCCATAAAACCTATAAAAAGGGCTTTTACCATTTCATTTTTACCATTTTACTGTTGAGGAGAGAAAAAGGGCTTTTGGCAAGAAACTTCCCGTGGACATTGCAGAGAATCCGACCGTCGAAATCGAACGCCGTCTCATAAGGTATTCTACAACATCCTCTTCATTTCCATCCGTTTAGAATTTGTTTTTTAGGCCCTAGATTCATTTTTTGGAGGTTTTGGGGTTTGAAGGTCCGCTTTTCGGGGTGCGCAGGTGCTCCACTGGTGACCCGCGTACCCCGACATTTTCTCAGTTGGTAAAATGCCGGGCGTACGCACCTTGCCTTAAGGGAACCTGCGTACGCACGCCCTGTCCCTAAAGGCGGGGTGCGTACCCCGCAAAACGAATTTTTAAACCCCAATTTCTTCAAAATGGACCAAATTTTTTTGATTTCATTGACTCTAACAGATGTTTTTTGGTGTGTAGATTGCCCACCTTGCTTGATTGGCGCGAGAGAGAGCACGAAGATGTTGATTTGGCCGCCATTAATCATCAACCGTCCATTGATGCTTTAAAGGCATGCAACCTCTACAAATACTGGGCCATACCTGGCATGAGGGCCCAGGTGCGCTTTCTAGAGTGGCTGGTAGAGAGATGGAATGTCCAGGACCAGTGCTTTTACATTGGAGGGCACCAGCTCGAGATAGAGCCCTCAGATATTTACTTTCTCACTGGTTTGCCCAAGAGGAGCGAACAATTGACTCTGTCTGGGACTAGGCCGGGTGGCCAGTCCATTGCTAGTCTCCGACTAGAGTGGTGCAACACGCAGAACCAGGAGAAGGGGATAGAGATCAAAAGTATATCCCGCCCTGAACTTATGGTCATTGCTTTCATGGTTACCAGACTTTGCGGGGCTGCCGCTTTACATATTGCCACTGGATCCCAGATGCGGATGGCGATTGATTGCTATCGGGGCACCATTTTCAACTGGTGTGATGCTGTGTTGGCTAACTTAAAAAGCCAACTGACTAAAACCAAAAACGGACAACTGAAGACCTTTGGTTATGGGGCTTTAGTTGTGAGTTTTGCTTTAGAGAGGGTTTCGATGCTGATCCCACAGCATCTCACTGTTGAGGCTGGGCATCCCCGAGAGCCCAAATTGACACGATGGGTTGCGGTTATGGCCCGTCATCCTGACGAGGGCACGGAGGTTGTCCGATTTAGACCGGAGTATTTTCACTGGTTGGAGGACCAGATCTTTTCGATACAGGATTTTCCTTATGCCTGATCCGGATTTAAACAGGAATGCAACAAATTACAGAGATAACCATATACACAAAGATGCAGCGGAAATAATACTTCATTTCATTAATGGAAAATACTGAAATATGCTTACAACCAGAAATGGAAATAAACCAGCTAGGGCGATGGTAGCTTATCTCTGAGAAGAGATGTGATGGCTACATGCCTCTGAACTGTATTACAATGAGGCTCGAAGGCCTATTTATTGTTGAGAAACAATGGAAAACCCTTAACATTCCAAAACCTAACCCTAGGAGATGAAACGCCAAACTGTGGGCCCCGTTTGGGGTAAATTGGTACATCAACTTCCCGGGGTCGTAACTTTGGCATATGATCTCCGTTTGACACGTACAATAGCTCATTAGAAAGATCTATCCGAGCACTATCATTGTTGGAACGGGCAACATCGGTCCATCCCATGGACCCATGTTGCCCCCGGATTCCCCAAAAAAACGTCGTTTAGGGCCTCAAAACGGCTCTGGAAGTTTAGGACCCGAAAATTTGCTAAAAATAGTAAGTTGTGCTACAATTAAGGAAACTGAAAATGCTGAGAAAGACAATGGTGGGGGTCTAGGTGGACTTGGCAGGTGGCCACCAATATCCACCTGGATCATTCCTCCCCCCTTACGAAGCAATGGTCCCCATTGCGTTGAGCTCCTCCATGAGATGAGGAAACTTCTGCTGAACTTGTTCCCTGGTGAGCCACTTGCCCTGCTAAAGGAGTTGGCCTGCTTTGACAACTCGATACAATTGGATATTCTGTTGGCGAGTGTTCTTGATCTGTGTGTCCATGATCCGATCAGTTGCAGCTTGTTCCATGCAATCTGGATTTAATTCTGTGGGTTTGAGCTGTTCTACAATGTCGGATGTGTCTAGCAATGGTGGAAAGTATGGCCGAAGGAGGTCCACATTGAACACTGGGTGCAGGCCAAGGAATGGGGGAATGCTGAGCTCAAATGCATTGTCTCCCATAGCCTTAGTAATGGTGTAAGGACCATATCGGAGTGGTTTCAATTTCTGATAGGCTCCAGTAAGGCGTTCCTTTTGTAAATGCAACCAGACTTTGTCGCCCACCTGAAACTTGTGTGGCACCCGGTGTTGATCATGTTGCTGCTTGTACTTGGCATTTGATTTCTCAAGAATGTCATGGACCTGCTGGCGAATATGTTGGATGCGCTCAATGAAGCTGGTGGCCTTATCTGTTTCGGACTGGACATGAGCTGAATTCATGTGAGTAGCTGCAAGTGGCATGGCCACATCAATGGGGCATAGTGGCTGGAATCCCAAACCCACCTGAAAAGGGCTATGGCCAGTGGAGCTTTGAAGAGCTCGGTTGTAGCTGTGCTGAACATAGGGGAGGCTCTCGTCCCATGTGCGTGGATGCTTTGAGTTATACATGCGCAGAATGTGCACAATCATCCTGTTGACAACCTCTGTCTGGCCATCAGTTTGAGGATGGAAGGCTGTGGACTTCGTGAGTTTGGTGTCCAGCATTGACCAGAGACTGGACCAAAATGTGTTGAGAAACTGACTATCCCGATCTAAGATGATAGACTGTGGGATCCCAAAGTGCACCCACACTCGTTCAAAGAAGAGTTTAGCAGTGGCTTCTGCTGTGATATTATTCTTGCAGGCCACCATAATGGCCATCTTTGAGAACCTGTCGACGACCACAAAAACACAGTCATTTCCATGCTTAGTGGAAGGAAGGCCTGACATGTAATCCATGGAGATGGATTCCCAAGGTCGACTAGGGGTAGGTAACGGGGTATAGAGGCCGTGCTTCTTAATGGTCGGTTTGGCAATGGCACAGGCAGTACATGATCGGATGTACTTCCCAACATCCTATCGAAGATTTGGCCAATAGAAATAATTTTGCAGTACTGCCACTGTTTTCTCGACCCCGAAATGCCACGCAGCCCGACTGTAGTGTGCTTCCCAAATCATCTTGGCACGCTCGCTTGAAGGAACACAAAGGTGATCGAGGTGGCATAATAGGGCATCCTGGAGGTGAAAATCTGCAACATGCCGACCCTCCAAGAGTGTCTGGTATGTGTGGCCGAATTCTGGGTCGCTTTTGTAGAGAAGTGGCCAATCAGAAGTCTCGTGCCCACAAGAGTTGAGCACGGTGGTTAGCGCCATGATCGGTGGCCGACTGAGGCAATCTGCAACATTATTGGTACTGCCCTTTTTATACTTGATATTCAAGTGAAACTGTTGCAGGTATGTAGACCACTTCTGATGGCGATCATTCTGCAATTTCCCTTGGGTCTGTATGAACTGCAGAGGTCGGTGGTCTGTGTGGATGGCCGTTTCCTTCCCCAAAATGTAATGCTTCCATTGTCGGCAGGCCTGTACAATGGAATACATCTCTTTATCATAAGTGGGGTACTTCCGGACTGTGTCTGAAAGTGTTTCACTGTGATATGCCACTGGATGTCCATGTTGAGTAAGGACTGCCCCAATAGCATAGTCAGAGGCATCTGTCTCGACCTCAAATGGTTATTGTAAATCTGGTAACGCGAGCACTGGTGCTATGCAGAGGCGATCCTTCAACTCCCTGAATGCCTTCTGTTGAGATTCAGACCAAAAGAATTTTGCTTTCGCCCCGCCCTTGGTGACTTGACTCAAGGGCCAAGAAATATGAGAAAACCCCAACACAAACCTGCGGTAGAAGTTGGCAAGGCCTAGAAAGTTGTGGAGCTCTGTTAGAGTGGTTGGAGAGGGCCAATCCCGAATGAGTTGGATCTTGGCTGGATCGACATGCACCCCCTGTTCATCAATGATGTATCCCAGATACTGAACCTGGGTCATGCCAAAAGTGCATTTCTCCAAATTGGCACATAGCTTGTGTTGCCGCAGTGTTTGGAGAACCTGTCGGATGTGGTGGAGGTGCTCTTCCCAACTCTGGCTGAAGATCAGAATGTCATCCAAGTATACTACTACAAAGGAGTTGGTGAATGGCCGCAAGATGTCATCCATTAGCCTAAGAAAGGTTGCAGGAGCATTCGTCAATCCGAAAGGCATGACCAACCATTCGAAGAGGCCCTCCTTGGATTTGAAGGCAGTCTTCCACACATCGGAGGGTTCGATCGGTACCTGGTGATATCCTGACTTCAGATCAATCTTGCTGAAATATTTCGCCCCCTTTAGTTGGTCTAGGAGGTCATCAATCCGCGGGATCGGGTACCTATTATGGACAGTGATCTTGTTCAGCACCCGATAGTCAATACAGAGTCTCCACGTCCCATCCTTCTTCTGTACCAACACGATCGGGCTCCCACAGGGCGATGAACTCGGACGGATGTGACCTTTCTGCAGGAGCTCCTGAATCTGCCTCTTGATTTCATCGTTCTCCAGAACGGAGCGCTGATAAATTGGTCCATTGGGTAGCGGCGCACCTGGGGTCAGATCGATGGAGTGCTTGACTTGACAGTGTAGAGGAACCCCTGCCGGGGAGGTGAAGATGTCCTCGTACTCCTCCACAACTTTGTCCATCTGTAGTTGTCATGCAGAGGGACCCCGTTTGGAGGCCGCGGCCACTGTCTTCTTCTTTCCTTGAGGGCATATCATCAGGAAAAAAAAATTCCTGGTTTTGGAAATGATCTTACTGCATTGTTTTGCAGTAATCAAAGAGATGGCGGCAGGTGGTGCTACCTCTGGTATCCTGAACAACTTATTTCCCAATGTAATAATAACAGCACGGGGCCTTGATTCATACAAAACATGTCACTTCCAAAAGTATGGTTGTCCTAGTAATACATCACAAACTTCAAGGGGAGCAATGTCACACAATACCTCATCCGTGAAGGGCTTGATGTTGTATGGAAGGCGACACTGCTGGCTCACGCGAAGATCTCGTCCTTGGTGAAGCCACCCGATGGAGTATGGTTGTGGATGTGCTGTGGTCGGTAAGCCCAACCGCTTCACGACCTCTACCGAAATGAGGTTCTTTTGACTCCCGCTATCAACAATGAACTGTATCGGGGAGCCCTTTACCCACATCTGGGAGTGGAAGAGACGCTCCTCCTCCTCTGGATCTTCGGGTTCATTTTTCTGGATCTTTGCGGTAGCAACAGTGGCGCTGGGATCCGCATCAATGATCTGCTTCCCTTTTTCATACCCCTTATCAGGTTCTGACTCAGAGTCAGAACATGCATCTGATTCTGAAACCTTTAGCTCAGCCACCAGTGACTGCTTGGCCCGACACTCACTTGTGTTGTGAGTGGAGCTCTTATGGAACTCGCACCATTTTCCAGTGTCCTTTCTCGGCTTCGCGGCGCTGTTCTTTGCTTGCAGCTTCGGTTGGTTGTCTTGGGCTGTCCCGCCTTGGCTTTGTCCTTTGTTCTGTGGTTTAGGGGCACCTTTCCCCTGCTTTGGATTCGCAGATCCAAAGTCTCGCTTCTTTTGTTTAAACTTCTGCTCGACCTTGACGGCATATCGGTATGCTGCACCGAGCGATGGGATGTTTAGGAATTGTATTTCTTCCTGGATGTATTTGTGTAGGCAGCCACGGTATTTGAGTATCAAATGTTGCTCCGAATCCTTGATACCCAACTTTGTGCGAAGGGTATGGAAAAGATTGGTGAACTCCGGCATGTCTTGGTCCCTTCCCTACCGCAGCGTGGTCCACTTTATGTATTCATCCTCATAGCTTCCGACAGGGTAGCACTGCTCCTTGATGGCATCCCGGAATGAATCCCAGGTGGGTGCGGTTGAAAATAGTGAGCCAGTACTTTCATCCTTCTGCTCGCAGTAGGTTTCCCACCAGTCCTTGATGTGGGGGGCTGCTTTGAGAAGAGCAAAAACAATCTTTTCCCGACTCGAAAATTCATGAACAGAAAAATAACCCTCTAGTAGATTTAACCATTTATCTACGGCATCTGCGTCTATCTGACCCTCGAATATGGGGATTTCAAAATTAACTTGTACCTTAAAGGGTGTGGCGTTTCCAGAGTAGCTGCTGGAAGCCGATGCGTTGCTTCTGGGTAGCCGCTGAAGGATCTGGGCAAAGCTGTCCATCATCGCGTTCCCTTGTCGCTCGAGGGCTTCTTCGAGCAAGATTTTGATGGGATCTCCTGCCCCCTCGTCTTTCTTCTCGTCCGCCATGGGAGGCCATCGGGATTTGCGAGGCTGGTCTTGCAAAGGTTCAACCAGTTCAAGCCCTAACTCCTTATATCCCGACCTTGTTGGGGACATGCAAAGAAAAACACAGAAAAAGCAGACCGCTCTGATACCACTGATCCGGATTTAAACAGGAACGCAACAAATTACAGAGATAACCATATACACAAAGATGCAGCGGAAATAATACTTCATTTCATTAATGGAAAATACTGAAATATGCTTACAACCAGAAATGGAAATAAACCAGCTAGGGCGATGGTAGCTTATCTCTGAGAAGAGATGTGATGGCTACATGCCTCTGAACTGTATTACAATGAGGTTCGAAGGCCTATTTATTGTTGAGAAACAATGGAAAACCCTTAACATTCCAAAACCTAACCCTAGGAGATGAAACGCCAAACTGTGGGTCCCGTTTGGGGTAAATTGGTACATCAACTTCCCGGGGTCATAAGTTTGGCATATGATCTCCGTTTGACGTGTAAAATAGCTCATTAGAAAGATCTATCCGAGCACTATCATTGTTGGAACGGGCAACATCGGTCCATTCCATGGACCCATGTTGCCCCCAGATTCCCCAAAAAAACGTCGTTTAGGGCCTCAAAACGGCTCCGGAAGTTTAGGACCCGAAAAACTGCTAAAAATAGTAAGTTGTGCTACAATTAAGGAAACTGAAAATGCTGAGAAAGACAATGGTGGGGGTCTAGGTGGACTTGGCAGGTGGCCACCAATATCCACCTAGATCAATGCCGGAGTTGATTTTCGTGGAGATCCGGACATGGTTCTTCCACCGGGAGAACAATGGGATGACACAGGTACTTCATTTGTCACAAGTTTTTAAATTATCTATTTTTTTGTTTTTTATATCGTTTCAAAACTGACAGTAACAATTTTCAAAATGCAGATGCAGGCCCACGTCGTCCAGCCAATCTCCGGCCTTTCGAGAGGAGACAACCAGTTGCAGCGGCACCGGTCCCACGGGACGAGGCCATAGAGACCCTAGCTGAGTTGGAACAAGACCTAGAGCGTCTTACGGCAGACATACCAGAGACTACTATAGTTGATATTCCTATCAGGCTTCAGCGCTATGTAGTCGCAGTCCCAGGACCTTTTAGGAGGTTCTTGTGTAGGGTGGCGCGTGCAGTGGTGTCGTATAGAGAGCATCACCAGTGATTGGATGGTCGTTTTTGTAGACACATGTGACATTTTGCTTTTTTGTACTTATCATTTTTGCCAATCATAAGGTGTTTTTCAACCTATGATCGAAGACGATGTATTTTTTGACACACTCCTATATATATATCATTATTACCGGCTTATCTTGTTAAACATGTGTGATTAAATGTTTTTAAATTTACATGTATGATTATCGCAAATGTCTGTCTAACATCCGAGAAGCAATTGCATTTGCTAATGTATTAAAAGACCTTCGAATATGCTGATATTCAATGTAATCAAATTCACGTTCCAAGAGACGCACTCTCAAAAATAACCTTAATAACACTGGATCTCTAATGGCATACACTATTAAGCTGTAATACAACGAGTTCAGAATCTAACCTCACTATCAAACTCCGAATCCCAAATGAAATAGATTCAGACAATAATTCAATCACTGCACTGTATTCTGCAGTGTTGTTTGTTGTTTGACCGAGGCTCACCCCATGCATAGAAACTAACTCGTCAGAGGGCGAATAAATAACCCAAGCTGCGGAAGAGATATTTCGTGTACTACGACAAGCACCATCAAAAAATCCAATGTATGTTTGGAGAGGCATCGACATCTGCAAATATCAAGCGTAAAACCGAGATAAGCAGAATAACGACGAAAAACACACTTTCTAAGCTAATCACACTGTCTAAACTAACAAACACACCAGCTAGAAAGAAAAACCTAACCTAACTAAAATCTCCATACCCGTCATTTAAGCATAATACCTCTTTAGGTAAAGTCCATTTCTGGGTTTACCCAAAGAGTCCCCGTCAAAATCTACCAGCTCATAGGCCCCTTTTGCTAGCTTTCACTTGACAATGTAGGGCCCATGCCACATAGGAACGAATTTTCCAGCACCTAATTTATCGTTAGTTTGATCATATAATAGCACTAGGTCTCCTTTCGAAAAATTTCGAGGGGTCACATTTCGATCATACTAAGCTTTCATACGTTTTGCATGAGTCTCGATCGCTAATGCAGCATCACATCGAGTCTCATCTAATTGAGCTAAGTATAATAAACTCTTCTCCTCTTCGGAAGTAGCTGGAAGTAATTCGACAGCCATTTGAAGTGATGGGATTTCGTATTCAATGGGCAGCACAGCTTCCAAACCATAAACTAGTTGGAAAGGAGTGAACCCTGTTGATGTTTTCACTGAGGTTCGGTACGCCCAAAGCGCGGAAAATAACATGTTGTGCCAATTCGACCGATGAATACCAATGATTCGTCGGATCATGATAACTAAAACTTTGTTGATGGACTCAACCAGACCATTCGCTTGTGGATAATAAGGAGTTGAGCTATCGTGTCGCAAACCAAGCTAGCCTGTAAGTTCTGTCATCATAACGTTTTGAAAATGGCACCCATGGTCAGTGATTATCGCTTGTGGGACACTAAACCTAGCAATAATGTGATTGAATACGAAAATTGCAGCTGTCTTGCCGTCTGCCTCGAATGTAGGCATCGCCTCGGCCCACTTAGTAAAATAATCAACCGCAAGGATGATATACACATGCCCCCCGGCCGAGTGAGGGTTACATGTAATAAAATCGATACCCCATTTGGAAAAAGGACCAATGGCAATTATAGGGTGGAGAGGAGCAGGTGGAGCGCGCATCTTGCGATTCAACACTTGACAGTTGTGGCATTTCCGGACTGCAATAATACAGTCTTTAAATAAGGACGGCCAGAAGTAGCTAGCGCGCAATATCTTTTGGGCTGTGGCATACCCAGACATATGACCGCCAAATGCTCCAGAGTGACAGTCATTCAAAACCCTTTCAGCTTCCTCGTGAGTTAAGCAACGGCAAAAAACCAAGTCTGCCCCACGGCGATAAAGAGTATCTCCAATAATTTTGTACTGTTGGGACTGGAATCGAATTTTCCGACGTTCCGACTTTGAAACTTCGGGCCGAAAGGATTGGGTCTGGAGATAGACGATTATATCTCCATACCACGGATCTAAAGTGCTGATGAGAAACAAAGATTCGTCCGCAATGGGTTCCTCTGCCACAATTTCTGTGTCAGCACGCGGGAAGTCACACATTAACTCGGCAAAAACTAAAGATTTCTTAGACTTAGATTTTTCAAACTCCAAGTCGAACTCTTGTAGGATAACGATCCATTTAGAGTACTTGCCCCCTAGCAATTGTTTAGTCAAAATGTATATCATAGGGTTGCAATCCGAAATGACTGTAGTTTTACGGAGTAGAATGTAGTGACGAAAACGTTGGACAGCTTGAACAGCTGCCAATGCCAATTTCTCCACATGTGAATATTTGAGCTCAGTTGGATTTAAGGTCCGACTAAGGTAATATATCACATGTTCCACTCCGAATTCGTCTTCCTGTACTAAGACCATTCCAATGGTGGAATGAGCGGCGGCGAGGTACAAAAAGTAATCCTGGTCGTAGTTGGGAGGATGCAGCAATGGTGCATGGGTTAACGCGTGCTTGAGTGCATCAAAAGATTTCTGAGCTATCTCATCCCAAGAGAATTGAGCGTTCTGTTTCAACAACTGGGTAAAACCCTTTGTAATCTCAGCGTAGTTAGGAATGAATCGGCGTAAAAAATTTGCTTTCCCCTACAAACTTTGGAGTTGGCGAAGACTCGAAGGAGGAGGCAAGTTGATGATACCTTCTACCTTCGAGGGATCGACGCGGATGCCGGCTTTTGAAACTAAAAATCCCAGCAATCATCCCACTTCTATACAGAAGACACATTTGTGTGGGTTCAACCGAATCCGATAATGCCTACACCTGATGAAGATTGCCTATAAATGGACAAGGTGATCAGCTCGATGTAATGAGTGAGCGGGCAAATCATCGAGATACGGTTGCACAATGTGTTTGATGTCATGAAACGCATAAGACATCGCCCTTTGAAAAGTGGCTCCGGCATTCTTAAGTCCAAAAGGTAATTTGCAATAAGCAAATGTCCCCCATGGACAAATGAAAGCCATTTTTGGTTGATCGGTAGGTAGAATATTGATTTGGTTGTAACCGGAAAAACCATCCATAAAGGAAAATATTTCACTGCCGGCAAAATCATCAATTATTTGATCGATATAGGGTGTTGGGTAGTTGTCCTTGGGACAAGCATGATTAATATCCCTATAGTTGATACATATTCTTATTGTTCCTTGTTTTTTGTTAATCGGAACAATATTCGATACCCAATCCGTTAATGGGATCGGATAAATGAAACCTGCTTTCAACAGCTTCTCAACTTCTGCTTTAATTGCAGCCGCTTTACGTGGGTGAATCTGACGCAAACGTTGTTGGACGGGTTTAGCGTCCGGGTAAGTCTTGATCTCATGGACAACAATCGCGGGATCAATTCCTGGCATTTCCTCATAGGACCAGGCAAACACGTCACAGAATTCTTGAAATAGGGCCTTGTATGTCCAAATTTCGTCATCTGAACGCGAGGCACCTATATGAATGTGCTCAATAATTCCGGGCTTGACTGAAATGTCAATGGGAATAGTGCGAGAAATGTTTCCCAAATTCAGCTCTGAATCAGGATGTTTCATTGGACTCTGAGCTTCTTTGACATATTCAGCTGTAAAGATTGATGAGAAATCATTTTCAAAACGATCATCCTCAGGTAAAAACGAAGATCTATGATGGAGATCTTCCCATGGTAAATCGTCTACACACAACACTTCACAAAGTTGTTCGTCAGATGACACAACTTCGGGAAACGTTATTAACTCCGATGTTGAGGTGAAAAGTGATTCCTCACGGACCACATTCATTTGGTCGATTTTGGTTGAACTCGGGTCAGTAAAAGACTGCACGGATTCATAGGCAATTTCATATGGACTCAAAGGCATTGCATCACCAAATGAGTCTATCTCAGATTCAGAAGGAACGATCCAACGATCGTCATAAACAATGGTGTCTGAAGTAATCATATGAATAGATGCAAATGAAGACAAGGCGTTGATTGGAGGAAAAGGAAAAGTTCCCAGTAAACCGACATCTTTAACTAATCCTACTCCAACATCCTTATAAGGGATAGTCGTTTTACCGACATGCTGGATACTCTCTGAAGAGGCTGGGTCGGATGAAAAGTAAGCCAGCTGGTCTATGGTTACGATCTTGCCATTATGTGGAAAATTTATTACTCTGAAGAGCGATGAAACGACAGATGTCATAGCGTAAGACCAACTTCGACCCAAGAGAAGGTTGTAGTCTAGAGGGGCATCAACCACCTCCACATCTAGACTAACAGTTTTTCCCTCAACCCCTATAGGCAAATCCTGTAGAATGCCAAACGGATGGAACCCATGGCCATCAAAGGCCTTAAGAATGGTTAGGGATTGATTTAGTGAAGGAGAACCAAGCGATCTCGAGCACTGTATCGACATAATACACGTGGAAGCTCCCTCATCAATTACAGTCCGATGAATAGGCCTGTTTTTGACTATCACTGGAATCTGGAAAGCGATTTGATGAGGTAAACGCGGTGTACTATTTTCTAGATCAAAGATTATTAGGTTCGGGTCCTGAACATCAACAACTCCTATAGCCAACAAAAGTAATTTGCGTTGTGCTGGGCATGATTGCAGCACTTCCAAAGCCAACATTGCTGATGGTGAAACAACTAAATCCTCAACAATGTTGTAATTCTGGGCCGCTCTCGCATGTGGATTAAAAGCAGACCTTCGAAGTACACCCTTGGCGGGCGGTTTGATTACTAAGTCTGGGTTAGGCTTCTCGATCTGTAGTGGATCAGAACCGGGAGCTGAGGTTGATGGATTAGAATGAGAAGATTCTGCTTCTTTTCCATCAACAAGACTTTTACTACCATAATCTTGCGATCGAGTCGCAATCCTTACATGAGACATCATTAATATGGGTTCTTCACTAGCACTCGAGGAAGAACCTATCATCTTACTCTCCTGCTTTGGAAATGGATCTTTCAAAATAGCAGGAGTTGGGGAACCTTTGATGATTTTCACAACCTCGGCCCGATGAGGGCAATCTCTTGTAAAATGATCCTCTTCACAAATAAGACAAGGATATCGAGGTTTGCGCTTTTCATCATTGGTTTCCGACTTTTCAGTTTTCTCCTTTGGAGTTTTGTCTGCTTTATTCTTCTTCTTACCTTTCTTTTTCCCACCGGATTTTGATTTCGCCGTAGATGACTCTACAGCGTGAATATCAGCGGAAACTTCAGCAGAAGATTCTCCTGTCAGGGAGTCTGGTAAGGTTATAATAGGTGAAGAATTCTTTGAGGATTTCTTCTTGCTTTTAGTATTCACCGTACCAATCATGCCATCGGCGGCATGAGACCCCGAAGGAGCAGCAGCGATTTGATTTGACTTAGGAAGATCTGGGATCTTTTCGTGTAACGTACCTGACTGAGTATAAACTAAGTCAAGGTACTGTGCTTGAGCAATCACTTGCTCCTCAGTAACTACTCCGGCCTTAGCTACGTCTTCAGTAATCTTCGGTAATAATGATTTAACAAACCATTCAGCTAAGATTTGGTCCGGGATAAAAACTTTCACTAATCGCCTTCGACGTCTCCATTCATGAATATGATCGGAAATATAAGTGGACGTCGATTGTTTTAATGAAGTTAGTAACTCCGTGCCATTATCATATCTGACCGGCAACTGAAAATGAGTTAAGAACGAGGTAGCTAACTGGCTAAAATTATAAAAAGAGGCCCGTGGTAACTCAATGTACCACTTGGCTGCGAGACCAATGAGAGTACGCTGGAAAAGACGTAAGTGGATCGAATCATCCGAGATGGAATTAGAGGCACACCAGAGGTGGTAAGTCATCACATGATCCGACGGGTCCTCTCCAAACTTACCTTCGAACTTGGGTATGTCACTGGGCAACTTATTTGGCATTGGCGGCCAAAACGGAAGATAATTTATTGGATCGTTCGTTAGGCGCGACAAGTCTGGTAAATCCAAAGTTGCGATAAACGGTAATTGCCAATTAGGATCCTTAAAGCTCTGGGTCACAAGACCAGTCCCAGGAGGAGGATATCCAGGATAACTTGAAATAGGAATCGCATTCGGGATATTGTATCCTCCTGGAAAACCAGGATTAACCGGACCGTACTGGGGTTGCTGAGGTTGTTGATAAGTGTACCTAGGATACGGTTGATACTGGTAAATTGGCTGCTGGACAGCAGGCTTGTATTGGTACTGCCCCTGGTACGGTTGATAAGTGAATTGTGGTTGACTAGTGACAACCGTACTTAAACCAGGTTGTCCTACAGGCATCTTAACCGTAGTTTGAATCGTGGATCTAGACAATGGTAAAGATGTCTGAGGAGTAGTTGCAGAGACAGTAGAAACCGGAGCTGTCGATACTCCAAAAGTAAGTGTGGTAGACTGAACAGATGTTGCGGTAGTTGCAGCAGTCATTTGAGATGGAGTACTAGGGGCGATAGGCCCAGACTGAGAAACTACCGAAGGTACAGAAGTTTGAACATTAGACTGGACTGGTTGCTGGGGTGAACCAGAAACTAAGGGTTGTCCAGCTTGAGATGACAACTGTACACTTGGCTGCAATACCTGTTGAACTTGGGATGGATCCCACACTATATTCATTCCGGGGTATTGACCCATGACAGGTTGAGGATATTGAGATCCATAACCGGATTGAGGGTAGGATTGATAATTGAAAGGTACATTTCCCGTACCTTGAACATAAGATTGACCTTGGGGTGGTTGATAACCTTGACTCGAGTACTGACCTTGGGGTAGATACCCTTGAGGTAAGTACTGATAGTGGGGTTGACCTTGAGGTATAAATTGATACTGAGGTTGACCTTGGGGTACATATTGAGGCTGGGGTTGACCTTGAGGAATGTATTGCACCACGGGTATATACTGTCCTTGAGGTTGCCCCCCAGATGCAATTTGTGTACCTTGAGGTTGCCCCCCAGGCGTTAATTGAGGCTGCCCCCCAAGCGGTAACTGGCCACCTTGAGGTTGAGAACTGGGAATTGAACCTGACATCATGTAAATGTCTCCTACACCCAATGGTTTATTACCATTGTTTCCAGTTAATAACCCATGTTCAATGGGTTGAGGAGATGCTCCCGCAAAAGTACCAGAAAGTGACTGATACCCAGAGGGAACAGAAGGACCGCCGTACAAGAAAGATTCAGGAGATTGAGTAAACATAGACGACTGACCAGACATATTTACAGGAGTACAAATACCTCCAGGTGGATAAGGAGTACAAGGTGGAGAAAAACTTGACCTTGAGTTGTCCAAATAATTAGTTAACGAAAGATACCAAGTAGTACTTCTAGGAGGACTGTAAAAAATGGATTCACGCTCCCTTAGATCAATAGTAGGTTGATCTTCAGGGATAGGGATGCCTATGTCTTCTTTTGGAGCAAGTTCTTCAATAGCTATCAAACCAGAAGGAAGATTTTCAGTGATGGCTCGTTCTACCCTTGGTGAATCAGGAGCACTAGAAGTTGGAGTAACAGGTTCAGAGATTTCAGGTTCTTCGCCTATATCACTAGTAGATGAAAAACTACCAGCAAGCTCGGAAACTGCAATAGCTTCGGGATTATAACCTGTTTCTAGACTTTGGTAATCAGGATGAACTACCAACGAAGACTCTCCTTCTTCAGGTGAACCTACTTTACTGCCACTAGGAGTTACAAGGACTTTCAAACCTTCGTAATGACCTGGGACGTCTTCAGGAGGTTGGCCCCGAAGTCTATGGGACTTCCTCAACAAATCGGTCATGATTACAATCTCAGGTGACTGTCCCCGAAGTCTACGGGACTATCTCGGTAATTCAGCCACAGTTAAAAACTTTTAACTACTGCACACACAAACAAAGTAAAATCTCAAAGCAAACCGCCTAAAGTCTCTAAAGAACCAAACAAATTCGAATCACACGCCTAAAGAATCTAGGGCGTCAAACCATACACAAACAGTAGCCTTCCGGACCAAAAACACTAGTTGGTGATGAAGCCCAACATCGTCGAATTCAGTACAGAAGTGGCGGGTGGAACAGTTACCCTGACAACCTGCTTAATGAATAGACTGGCACAAGTTCCTCCACTTTAACCGTCTCGAGTGAAGTGAACCCCCCGGAAAATCCAAGTGAGTCTAGCCGCAGTCTGCTCCAAGTACAGTGGGATCTTCCCTCCACCGTCACCTTGGGTAGAACCCTAAAGATAATGGTCACTAAGGTCACCAACAGCAACAAATACACCTGGGGGAACAGTCTACAACCCAATAGCACGCAAGGGCAGAGTAACAAGCTCAATCCCCTTGCCAGCTCCTTGACAATAATCTAAGGTTTACCGACAAGTGACCCCAGGCTCCTCGACAATAATCCGAGGTTTACCGTTTGTAGTACGTGCGTATCTGGTGTCTTTCCCAATGAAGGAGGATTGATCCCCTCACTGGTTCGGACATGGTCTCGTGCTTCTCCTTTAAGAGGAGCTTTCCCAGAGCATAAATGTAGCAGTTGGATTTATCCTACCACAAGATGAGCTACTTGTTTGGTTTTGCTGTCTTGGAGAGTTAATTACTCTCCTACTCCAAGACACTAGCCTGATCTATGTTGGTGTTTCAGAGCCCTAGTAAATAAAAAGTTACTAAGTAAATTTTACTTTAAGCGTTAATTTTATGGCTTTTCTTTAGGACAAAAGGTAGTGGAGATGAAACTGATGGTGTGTAGACTCGACTCAAATCCACTAAAAAGATGCACCTAGAATGATTTATACTATTTTTCCTTTTCAATGAATTCCCTAGCTAAGAGAGTTGGAGAATGCAAAATTGATATAAAGAAAACTTTCTTGGCAATGAAAATCAAAGAAACAAACTCTTTATCTTTCCCAAAGCATACAACACATGACCACTAATTATTTCACGAAAATTCATTTTTCTTTTCAAAGACTTCAAATGCTACTAAAACAAACTTTTCTTCAAAAGAGATTTTTTGTATTTTTTCCTATATTAACAAAGCATGTAAAGCTACTTTAACAAAAATCAAGTTTAAAAAATCTATGACAATCAAATCAACTCAATTTCACCCAAAAGAAAATCTAAAAGAAATTCACCTAAAAGTAAATCTAATGAGGCAAAAGCCTACCAAGTATAATTCCAGGATGTTTTACTTAGTTACAATTCAACCAAGGACTCGTTCATGCAGAATCATAAACTAGTCAAAAACAAAAAATCAAAATCTTTTGTTCTTTTTCTTAAGAATGAAATTCACAACTTTAACCAACAAGCTTTCTAGAAATTCCGCAAAGAGACAACACAAAGGTAGGTTTCTCACACAGGTGGATTTTATGAAAGGTCCGACTCCTAAGAAGACTGAAAAGACCAGGGAGATCCAAGGTTTTACAACTTCTAAAGCCAAAGTCACTACAGGACCAATACAATAATCAAACCCTAGGGCTAGAACTTCTATGAATTTCACTAAAACCCTTGATACTAATGAAACAAGCTTAGATGAAGACTTCTGACAGGTAACCAGTGGATCTGGGCAGCAAAAACAAATTAAAAACAAAATCTAAGAGGCAAAAAAGGAAAAATTGAAATTTTCTCAACTTTTGACAGGGTACGCAGGCAGCCTGTTTGCACAGGTGCGTGTACGCTCTATGTACAAAGCTGCAGTGCGTACAAGTACGCAATGTGCTTAATGCAGAGGCTGCGTACTTCTAGCAAAAACCAAGAAAAGTAAAATCTAACTTAACCCTAAGCTATTCCACCCAAATTCACAGTCAATCAGTCAAAAACCAGAAAGAAAACGGCTTTTCTCAAATCAAAGTATTAATCAAAAGAGAAATCAATCAAATCCATGGATTCCCCAGCGGAGTCGCCATTTTGTCATGCGGAAAGAGTCAATTTTGCGGACAAAACCGACCTCCCTAGAAGCTAAGGCTTTCTAGTGACAAACAAGACAATTAAACATTATCTTTCCCTAAATATGCATTTAGAATACAAGTAATCAGGTGTTTATAACATAACTTTAGTCCAACGCTTTGTAGCAGTCCAGCCTCGCCGATCCGGATGAGCTCCTCCTTCTCTTCGAAACCTGCATTCACTAACAAGAAAACGATTACATAGCACCTGAATAACTCATAAAATAAAACATATTCATCATACAGACGAAGGAGTATATGAAACAAATCATGTATAACAACCTGTTGAGAAAAATGAGCTTAATTGTATTAAGTGGAAACAAAAGAAACCATTACAACCTGTGCCTTGGTGTTGTGCAGGTCCCTCCCAGGGTCCAGCAAGAGTTCTCCTTTACTTTGATCAGCTCACCCACTTCCAAATGAAGCTAAGAAAGGATGGGAATCTCTCCTCTCAAGCTCTATAAGGGAGTCCTAATTCCAGCAACATCTACCCTTAGGAATGTTCAGCTTTCAACCTTCCCTCCCTCTGGCCCAATGCCTGTATTTATAGTGCTTTGGAGGAAGTTAATCAGGTCCACCATCAATGGGATAAGCCCCTCTTTGAGTGGGATAGCTCCCCTCTTGATGGGATAAGTTCCTCTTTCATAGGGATACATGAACCATCTGGAGGCGCCCAATACACGTCAAACAAACTTCTAGAATGCTCTAGAATCGACCACAAGTAACTTTTTTGAAGTAAAACTCGCGCCTTTTGACCTTTACAGGGGTATGCACCCACCCCTTTACAGACAGAGCATACAAGTACGCAGGGAATGTGAACTTGAGGAGCGTACACGTAGGTAAGGCTAAGAGAAACTACGTACCCAGAGTTATATAGATTTTTAAAGACTTTCTCTCTTTCTTGGAGTTTGACATGAAGAGCAGAGGTATAAGACTTTGCCAAGGAGGATAGTATGACAGTTGATGGAGCCATACTAACTGCAAATAGTCATGGTGACAAATTTTAGTGTAACACCCCTCATTACCAAGGTTGAAGGAAGTTTACCAAGAGCACAATGGAGCAAGTTAATAGCCAATGAAACTATGCTATGTAGCTCAAAGAGGACCATGGCAGCCTATTCAACCTGATATGAGGCAAGAGCCTAATTCAAAATTTCAAGCTTATGCACATCCATCTCAAAATAATTGGAACACACCCTTTCCTTGGCAACCTTGGCCATCTCAATCGAAAACCAATCTTGGCAACAAGGTTGGCAAAGAAATTATGGGAGCCATCCACAATATCCTCAATATTTCCTTAATATTCTCCATACCCAACTCCATGTTATCCCTTCCATTCACCTCCACCACAACCACAACTCCAACCACATCTATCTCAAATATCCATTCCCACTCAACTACTTGTACCACCATTTCCAAACCCACACAATGAAGTAGATCAACCCACTTACAATGCTGAGGTACAACACTTCCAAATATCTCCTCTTGATATCAATGGTATTCATCTCAGCTCATGAAGAACATTACAAAAAAGAGATTCTATTGATGCCATTAATGGAAAACATGCAGAAAAAAGAAGTTTGAAAAGAGAAGATTAAAGAATCATGGACTACACTTGATGAAGAGAAATCATCAAAATCTGAGATTGAGAAAGCTCCCTCATGGTTACCATCAAATCCTTCATGTATTCAAGAGAACAACCAACAAAAAGAGGAATATTTTAATGTCCTGGTAGAAGAAGACATGAAGAATGGTCTAGATAAGCAATCAAACCAAGGGCATCAAAGTTATATTGAGGTTTGGTTCTAGATAGTCACTAAGTTACAACAACATTCTCTTCTTCAACTATGCTTGATATCATAAAAGTCAAAGCATTTGATCTCTCAAATTCAGGTACATGTCAAAGCATACATTTCAAGCCTACACATTAGTTTGTCTGTCATCTTGATGTGCACTTGGCTCCATTGGAAGTATTCTTATACTTGAAAGAGATTTTGTCTTTCAAGTAGAGTAGGGTAGAAAAAATAAAATACAAAAATGAAAAATAAGAGAGAAAAAAAAATAAAAAATAAGAGAAAAAATAAAAATCTCAAGTGAAAACCTCCTTTGAGGCACCTGAGATTGGCTCATTGATTGAAAACGTCCATGATGCGGTCAATGGGTTTGGAAAAAAAAGAAAAAGAAAAGGTATTAGGTGAAAACTTCCTTTGAGGCGCCTAGGAAGACATACAAGTTGAAAGCCTCATTGAGGCAGCTAGTAGGCCTAGAAGAAAAAAAAAGGAAAAAATAAAAAAATATTTGCTCCATCTATCTCTTTGATGAATATAGGTGCTCTCCAACATCTGAAAGCAACAAAAACAAGGTGGCACCAAAGAAAAGAAAAAAATTGGTCAAAATTTTAGTTAAAGGAAGTCAAACTTGGACTTTCTCCTCCTTTGCTTAGATGCTCGAGAAGGACCAAGGCCATGCAAATCCATCACCCTCATCTATTTCCACCATCTACTCATCATTCCCAAGCTTTTACCATTCATTTTTCTTATTGTCATGAAATACTACAAGAATGCTTTATTTTACTACAAGAAACATAAATACATAGAACAAAAAAATATTTTTGTCATATCATGAAAACCATCCATGCATTTTCCAAGTTGTTTCAGGGGGAGATGCATATGGATGATGGTAACATTCTCAAGCAATTTAAGCAAATTCCAGTGCACAGTTTTTGAGAAACCGACCTCCATCACCCATAGACATTTTTGAATTTTCTTGATATTCTTGCATCCATTTAAAAAGTTGTATAATGGGGAAATGCATATGGATGATGGTAACATTCCCAAGAAATTTTAGAAAATTCTAGTGCACGGTTTCTAAGAAATCGACCTCCATCAACTTCAGCCATTTTTATTTTTTCTCGATATTTGTACATCCATTGGCATGTTTCCTATAGTAAAACAGGGCATCCAATAGTAGAGCTAGGACATATGGACAAAACAAGGAAAACATGCCATTTCCTATAGTACTACAACACGATGTCCTAGCTCTACTACTGGATGCCCTGTTTTACTATAGGAAACATGCCAAAAGCTTAAGAAGTGGTAGGAAAGGTAGAATGAAGTGTGGGAAAGGTGTCTAATGGTGGAATAAGGCATAGGGAAAGTGAACATCACCCATGGACAAGCCCATCGCTCCAAGAAGGCCGAATTTGACTAGGATAGATTTCTCATGGTAACTTGAAGATAAAGGTTTAGAATCACCAATATATGAAGACCTGTCAAGAAGCAAACATATGAAATTATCATCCCTAGAGGACCATGGATCAATCATAAACTCAATAGCAACATGCATGTCTCTTCAACAACCATCAGGTAGGTACAAGTATGCAACATTTTTGACCTCTTTTCTTGAGCATATTATAGTTATAAATTTGTTGTCAATGCATGAGAGATGAGGTTTTATAAGATAAGGATGGTTTAGTAGTCTTAGCTTCCTTCAACTAGTTAATTGCAACTCACTCCTTCACTCATGCAATGTGGAAAAGCCAAATTATGAAGGGTGATGATTTCGAGGAATGGGGATAATAGTTAAAAGAGGAAATTTGTGCAAAGGCCAAGTCACCAAAGCACTCAAAGCCCTCCATCCACTTCATATCCACTATCTATCCACCATTCATCCATCCCATTTCATAAAGAAAAAAATAATCTTTTTCAAGAACAAACCCTACACTTTGTCTCACCCTGAAAATTTCTTTAAAAAACCACACAGAGCACATCCTCTCCATTTTCACAAACCTACACTACTCCCTCTGAGCCCTAGAATCTCCTCCAAACCCTCTACATCATTTCTCATCAGTCCCATATAGTTAGAATACCATGAAAGAGAAGGAAGGGCTGCTACAGGAAGGCATAATGCTGTTATAAGAAGGAAGAAAGGAACGAATTGTCCTAAAACTAAAAATGGCAGTGCCTAAGAGAGTCCCAATAAAAACAGAGAATTCCAAGTCCATTAGGAAATCATCTAGGACAAAAAATAGAAGAAGGAGACAACAAAAGGAAAGAAAGAATTCACCATCAAAATAGAACTCAAACTGTAGTGATGAAAAGAGGATTTCCAGGAGGTCTCTAATCTATTTCTAGCTTTTTTCCAAGGCCTAAAAGATGTTATAGAAATGGGAGAAAGGCATGAAATTCAAGTTGAGGTCCTACCCTAGGCTCAAACTATCATTTCTTCTCAAAACAAGTTTAAATAGGGTTTCATGCAGTACTACAAGAACCACTACAGGGTTTCCTGTAGGACTACTATAGGAAAAAACAAAATTACCACAAGATGTTCTAGTTCTCATCTAAAGGATTTTTGAAGGTTTCAAAGGTGTTAAAATGGTGGAACAAGGTAGCATAAGGTTGGAAAAGGATGTGGAAGACCTTGCCAAACTGAAAAATATTCAAGAACCCATCTTGACTAAAGGGAAGAAGACAAGTTAATGGTCTCAAGAAACACTATGATTGTTTTCTATGCACAAACGATTTTGGAAAAATGAATGAAAATGAAATGAAGGTTTCAAGGGAGAGGATATGAATGAAATGGATTTACAAGGCAACAGGGTTCACTTGCAAAGAGGAAAGTTATGTTTTTTTGCTTGAAAGACTGTTAAACAATCATGAAAAGAACAACTACATTTTTTGTGCTTGTCCTTGCAGAACTGACAACCAAGATTCTTAAGAGAAACGATTGAGGAATGCACAAGAGAGAGGCCACCAAGGCCATGAATGAGAAAAATTAGGTCACTAAGTTTCTCAAAGGATGAGCAACACTTTCAACAAGGGGGTATGATGGGCCTCTAAATTAGACATAAATTAAGGCCCATGCCTCTAAATTAGACATAAATTAAGACCCATATGACCATCCTTCAACACATTAAACCTGTCTTTTTGCATTAGATAATGTATTTTTAACTTTAATATGTTCATTAGGAAGGTTTACGAATAATTTCATATTTGTGCCTAATATTATTTATTTTTGTGGAATATTATGAGAATATTGGGCATATTATGAAGATTTGGAGGAGGAGATAATCTAGGGACCTCCTCCACACTACAGGATGATCAATTTTAAATAATAAATCAACAAGATATTATGGAATTATGGCACAGATTGTGGAGCTCTAATGATTGAGAAAATATAGGAATGTGTTCTCTGCCATTTAATGCAGATTCCTAGTATTGGGAACCAGATTCACTAATCAAGGGATTTTGGTGGGTGAAGCTTCCTCCTTTCATGGGGAATGATTCCTAATCATTTTGTATAAGTACCAAGTTCAATTTTCCTCTAGGGGTGGAATTTTATTAGTATTCTTTTGGAGAGAGCTCGTATTTTTGCAGCTCCATTATCATTTCTTGCATGGATGTAATTGTATTGATGGAAATAATGAAGATTGGTGTCATGTTCAACTTCTAAATCTTGGTCTCCTCCATAGGAATTTGAGTTTTCTTGGAATTGGATATACCAGGAGCCTTAGAGCCCATTTGTATCATTTACTTTTCTTCCTTTCACTTCTTATTCACATGCATCTGTTTGTTTTTTTTTTTTTTTTTTAAATTTTATTTTATTTTTGCATTTAGTGTTAATGATTTCTTGTTGTAGGATTGGGTTAAATGGTTGAATTAAGTTATTTTCTAGGATCATAAGCATCATTTCATCCTTGGAACAATTTTGGAAGGTCATAGTAATCATTGAGCTACTTGGATTAGTTTGCTTGTTCCCAAATCTAGATTTCTGGAAGTCTTTTGTGGAAAACAACAATAAATTTATGCTATTTTTTAGAGCATAAGAATGAGCTTCAATAGAGTTGATTCCTCTTACATTAGATAAAAAAAATCTAGTTAATAATAAAAATTATCCCATTGCATTTGAACTTGATTAGGTTAGACATTCGATAGATTTACTAGCTCACTAGTTCTCGAATTTCTAGATTTTAGACTAGTAATTTTCTCCCATTTTTTAGCATGGGTTAACAAAGGTCTTTTTGAGTGAATCCACTTGGAATGGATACCTGAGAAATCTTAGTCAATAAAAAAAATTGTCCATCAAATTTTGATTTTATTTGGTCAACCATTCGATGAATTATAACTCCCTATAACAAATATGTTGTTTCCTATAATAGTACTTCAAGAAACCCTATGGTAGCCTTCCAACATGCATATACTTGCCCAAATTTGCTCAAGAAGCTTGGTTATTGTCCCTTAGGGTTGAATCAATACCCCTATGCTCTAGATAAATGATTAGGGAGGACTAAAGACAACTCAGGACTCGCCTCTTTACCCTTGAAAAACATTTTAGCGATTTGGGTTAATGGAAAAAGTTAAAAAATGGATAATAAAATGACGGTTTTCTTGATTGCCACATTCAATGAACTCTGTTAATGGATCTAAACTCTTTGAAATGTAATGGTTTATATTTAGTTCATGATCTTTACTTTATGCAATTAGAATAGGTTTCTTTCCTTATAGTTTCTTTCTTGCAATAGGTTAAGGTTTCCATTTCAAGCATTTCATTTTGTGGAATTAGTTTAGGATTTGACTTTAGTACATGCACTCCATTACATCATGACATCAAAGGAAGGACACATTGTATGCTACACATATAGTGCCGATACCACTTAAGTTTGTATGAACCTCGGGTTGATAATTAAAGTTGGTAACCATAGGAGTTGCAACATTCTTGTTGCAATACCGAGGCTCATCAATCACCTTGAAGTATGCATATGTTTATATTATAAAATTTAATAAATAAAATACAAAGCCATTATCTTTATTTAATATTAAATAAATAAATAATTGACTGTTTATCTAATCTATTTAATAGAAATAATATAAAATTTGAATGTAATAAAAAAATAAAAATAATTATGTATTTAGTATTAAATAAATAAATGATTAACTTATTATCTTTTTAACTTATCTATTTAATTTTATAAGATGTTGATAAATAAAATTTTAAAAGTTAAATTATAAAATTATTTAATTAATAAATATTAAACATTAGATATGATTACCTTTTTCATCTTCTAGTTTAATAAATGTAATATGAAATTTAAGTGATAAAGAAACATACCTACATATTAAATATCTAAAAAAAATGGATAGTTTACTTATTATTTTTTCATCTTATCTCTTTAATAGAAATAATATAAATATAATAAAATGTTGATAAATGAAATTATAAAATACTAAAATATATTTAATTGATAAATATTAAACTAATTAAAATGCAATAAATAAAATGAAAAACCACTGATTAACTTATTATTTTTCATCTAATCTATTTATAAAAATAATATAAATTTAATAAATAAAATATAAAATTCGACATCCTATAATTGACCAATAGGTAAGATGAAGTACTGGTTTTCCATTCATAGTTAGTTTGGGAAAAAACTAGCTTTGGTATTCCCAATGCCTCTCAAGTTTTCCTTGAAAAAATATTCACATTCGCCCAAGATCTAGCATAGAATATTTATTTTGTATCCTATAGTATGTGCATGCACTCAAAATTCCTTTCATGTTATCTTATTATTTCTCCAAATTATTATAGTAATCATTTCAGGTAAATTAGTAGAAATAGTCTCCTCAGAGAGTGGGCCAGCTTGGGCAATTGCCTTCAATTTCTTTTGCAATTAGAAAGTAAATTTCTCATCATTCATAATCTACAAAAATAAGTGGAGCCACTCTAGAATAGTTTGAGAAGTTTACTGTGAAAATATAAAACTCTTAGTTTGCACATGTTCCCAATGCTCTCCACAAGATTTGTGAGAGGAAACCAACTGTCTAAAGATTTTAACTGCATCTTTATAGTTTTCTTTCTATTGATTAGGTTCATAAGAATATTTTGGTGACGTCGGCCATGTTGTCCTCTGAGATGACTCTAGGTCAGTTAGTCATGCCATAACATCTAAAATATTTTGTTTGTTTTACATTTTATGGATGAACAATGATATGAATTATTTAAAACAGGTGCTTAAGCCTTAACAATTACTAAACTAGATGAAAGGGATGCTATTTTTCTAGCTATAGTTAATTGATTTAAAGTGAATGACTAGCAAAATATGTGATGGTATAACTTGCTAATTATTCAAAAAAATATTTGATTGGTTATAAGCAAAGAATACAAACAAACAACGTTTCCTATAGAACAAAATATATTCAAACGAGTGTAGATTTGTGTGAGAATTAACTGATATAGGGAGTTTATAAAAGCAAATAGTCTTATAAGCTAGTCCCTAGTTATTGTTGATAACTTCGCAGGGGATTTAAGACTAAATGATACTCAGTATGATCTTACCCAGATCTCTACACAAAGGATTGAATATATGAAGCAATACATAATGAAATAAACACATATGAAAACTTACAGGAAGACAAAACTATAGTAGGAAAATTCAAAATCCTTTCGTTAGCTATGCAAATCTCCAGCTCGGTTAGAATTCTATTCTCAATTCTCGTACAAGGGTTAAAACCTTAATAACTTGTAGGAGGAGTTATTTATACAGAAGTTCTTCTACATATTTGCAAAACAAAATTACAAAAATAATACAAAATTGTAGGAATTTGAAAACTACTAAGTGCTGGCACTATCCTCTAGGAATCTGTTGATGATGTGGTCCCCAAAACGTGTAGCCCAGATGAATAATTTGACCTTTTAGTATTCCACCCATATCTTAGACAAAAACTGGGACAAGCGCTGGAGATCGCGGGAGCGGAGCGAGCCGACTGAAGACCTACTGCGTGCAGCTGCAGCGCCGCCGCCTCGGCCTGGGCCGTGAGGCCTGCTTTCCGGGCCCTGGCTTCTGCCATGGCCCAACCAGATCCTTCCCTTGGGGATGCGGAGAAAGCCTTTTCTGACCTGGTAAAGTCTCTGCCCCCTGCTCGACCGAAACCAACAACTTCAAAATTTGTTAAGAAGTTGGATATTCTCCAAGAAGTCTAGCTGCCTCCATCTCTTCCTCGAATGGCAACTCTATCACTAGTAGAAAAAGGGCTCATAGGAAAGTTTACAGGCTTATGGCCTTCACCAAAGACAGTCCAGCGATGGGTGGAAAGGAATTGGTCCGATAAAATACAAGGAAAGATCTCGATTCGCTTCTGTGGCAAAGGCTACTATACCTTTCATTTTGAAACCAAGGCAGACAAGGATCTGATATTCAGGAATGGGCCCTATTTTATGGACTCTCGAGGGCTATATCTGAACAAGTGGACCCCTGATTTCGACCCTGAGCTAGACATCCCTAATGCGGTTCCGGTATGGGTCCGTCTTCCCCATCTGCCCTTGCATTGTTGGGGAGATGAATCGGTCAAAGCAATCGGGAACGCAGTAGGTAAATACATTGATAGAAGCGAGCCCAAAGATAACATGCAAGCCTGTGCAAGGATCTGCGTAGAAGTGGACCTCGGAAAAGGACTGCCAGAAGCCATCAAGCTGAAGGTGGATGATTGGAGCTACATACAGCAGCTGGACTACGAGAAAATACCCTTTAAATGCAAGGTATGTCATGAATACGGTCATTTCGCTAATAGATGCACTAAAGTAACCAATTTGGAATCTGAAGACCAAGGAGGACAATGGGAAACTGTGAAAAAAAAGAAAGCAGCACCCCCGTCCAAACAAGAACCATCCTCTGAACATCCGGGCTCTTCCTCCCTCCGCCCCAACTCTCCCCCTCTCAATCCTCCAGGACCTTCCCAAGAACCCTCCTTCCCCTCATCTTCCAACCCTTTCCTTATTTTATCCTCTGATGATCCTCAACCTGACCAGCCCTCTCTGGAACTGTCCGATCCTCCCTTGATTACCTCGATCCTCTCTCAGCCTTCCTCTGACCCTCCCCCTCCCAGAACTACCAGAAGTTCTTCAAAAGACATTGGCGCCTCCAGTGACCTCCACAAGAAGCTTGGACCAGGAAGAAAGTCAGCCAAACAGCATCGGGAAGAAAGCACGCAAAAGGATATTGCCCTTGGGATCCAAACCCCTATGGACTCCTTCATTACAGGATCCCAAGAAAAAGAAACAGCAGGAAAAGACCATGAGAGGCGAGCACCTCTCCGCTCGAATGCCTCATGACGAAGCTCTTATCTTGGAACAGTAGGGGTATGGGGCACCCCTCCAAATCAGCTGCCTTACGAGATCTTCTCCAAATAGAAAGACCTGAAATTGTTCTGATACAAGAAACCAAACAAAGTCAAAGCGAAATGCAGAAAATTGTAGATGCCCAAAAAAACTTCTCAGGGGCCAGTAGCAACTCCAGAGGAGCTTCTGGAGGAATCACAACCATGTGGAATAATCAACACTGGGACTGCAAGTCATCCGTCCTTAATCAAAACTAGTTAAGGACTAATCTTAGTAACAAATAAGAGAGCCGTGACCTCATCATTTACAACGTCTATATCCCCAACCACTATCGAGAAAAGGAACAGTGCTGGAAGGATCTGAAAGAAGATATAGATAATGAGCAGAACACAAATGTCATACTAGCTGGAGACTTCAACTTAGTCCTCCACGCGAATGAGAAAAGAGGGGGCAATTTCACCTCCGACCCCTTCAGAAGTCAGATGGAAGTGATAATGTCCGAACATGAATTGATGGATATTATCCCAAAAAATCGAAAATACACCTGGAATAATAGAAGGTTGGGGCCAGGCAATATCATGGAATGATTGGACAGAATTCTGGTTAACGTCTCTCTCCTTTCCACCTTTGCTGCTGGTCACACAAAAATTCTCAGTGCCACAGCTTCAGACCACTTTCCCATCCTCTTAACGTTGGACTCCCATTCTCAGTTGGGAACAATTCCGTTCAGGTATAACCCTTTGTGGAGAGACAATGCTGAGGCTGAAGCTATCATAGAAGCAACCTGGAAACATCATGTAGAAGGCTCTCCAAGCCATATATGGGAAACAAAAATCAGAAACACAAGAAAATCCCTCAAAGACTGGGCAAAAGTCAGCTATCAAGAGCCAGAAAAAATTAGAAAAAAAATACAGCAGGACTTGGAGGAAATCCAAAAACAAATAGAAGATCAAGGGTTCACCCACCAGCTGAAAAGCAAAGAATGGGAAACTCAAGGGCAGCTAATGCACATCAAGAGAGCGGAAGAAATCAAGTGGAGAATTAAATCAAGACAGCTATGGCTGAAAGAAGGCGACAAAAACATGACTTACTTCCACAAGCAAGCCACTGTCAGAAAGATAAGAAACAATGTAAATACTATTATGGACAGTCAAGGCAGCCAACATAACGACCAAGAATCCATCAAAATAGCTGCCTCCCTTCACTACAAAAGCCTCCTCACGGAAAATCAAGAAGAAACTGACTATTATGCGCTTTTACAGCATCTACCGAAAGGCATCTCTCCAGAGGCGAATGACATCCTAAACCGAGAAATAACGGAGGAGGAAATCAGAAAAGCTATCTGGACCCTGCAACCGGACAAGTCTCCAGGTCCAGATGGGTTCCCAATCATTTTTTACAGGGATCATTGGCATTTGATTAAAAAAGACCTTGCAAAGATGTTGAGGGGAATTCAAAGAAAAGGGAAAATGGGGGGCTTCACAAATTCAACATTCCTCGCCCTCATTCCCAAGGAAAATCGTCCCACTTCCTTCTCCAGGTTTCGACCAATCTCATTGTGTAACTCCTCTTATAAGATTTTCATGAAAATCATAGCTTCTAGACTCCAACCCCTCCTTCCTTCCCTTATATCTGAAAATCAAGGGGGCTTCATATCTAATAGGCAAATTCATGACACAATCACCTTGGTCCAAGAAGCCATTCATTCCAGCACTTCAAGACAAGAGAAAGGTTTTTTCTCAAGCTTGATTTAGCCAATGCTTTTGACTGAGTAAGACACTCCTTCTTGTTCGCTGTCTTGAGGAAAATGGGATTCAATTATGCCTTCATTAGCACCATTGCCGCTTGTATTTCAGGTCCTTGGATTTCGCCTCTCATAAATGGGCGCCCTTGTGATGCTTTCCAATCCTCCCGAGGGTTAAGGCAAGGCTGCCCTCTTTCCCCTTATCTCTTTATTCTTATGGCTGAATCATTCAACAGTGCTCTAGATCATAACAGAAGAGTTGGCCTCATCTCGGGCATCAAATTCGGGAACGGAGTCAAGAACATCAACCACTCCCAATTTGCTGATGACACTCTGCTAATTGGAGGAGCTTCCACTACCATTGCAAGGCGCTTCAAGATTCTCCTCGATCAATTTATGGAGTACTCAGGGGGAGAGGTCAACTTTCAAAAAAGTTGCATCTATGGCTGGAATATCTCCAACCAAACTGTTCACAACATAGCAAACATTTTTGGAGTTGCCTACAAAGCAAACTGGGATCACTTCACCTACCTTGGGATGCCGGTCACCCTGGGACCTTTAAAAGCTGCTACTTGGAATGAAATAATAGACAAAGTCAAGAGGAAGATCCAGCAATGGGGAACTCAATGGCTCAATCCAGCAGGCAGAATAATTCTGCTCAAATCAGGTATATCCTCCTTACCTCTATATCGATTTACTCTTTATCAAGCTCCTGCTACATTTCATCATAAGTTGGAAACCGCCCTCCGAAATTTCTTATGGCAAGGAGGGAAAAAAGAAAAAAATAGATTCAATTTGGTCAGTTGGAAAAGTGTAATTCAATCTCAGGACAGAGGTGGTCTGGGAATTAGAGCCCCTAAAATCCTAAATTTGGCATTTGGGATCAAAATGGCTTGGAGGTTAATTAATGAGCCAAAAGCCTGGTGGAAACAGGTCATAGAAAGCAAATACCTTAACGGCAAAAGGCAAAGACTTCTTGAAATAGACATTCCCAACAGAGATTCCACCAAAATTTGGCATCTCTGCAAGAAAGCAATCCCCATCCTCAATCAAAACACCTCAAAGATCCCTGGAGGAGGGGACAGTATCAACTATGCTACTGACAAGATAATGGGTCTTCAACCTCTAAATACAATAGAAGAAGCCATCCCTTTCATTCTCCATCTCAATAGTAAAGGCATTCAGAGGCTTGATCAATTATCAAAATGGGATGTAGATACAGGAGCCTGGATTAATTGGGAATTTCCAGCCACCCCTTCAAATCTAGAAGCAAACTTCAAAGCCCTTCAAAAAAATCTTCAGAATAGAGCACCCATAAAAAAAGGAGCAGCAGACGGATTTCGATGGGATCCCACGGGTTCAAGCTACACCATCAAGTCTGGCTATCAATATATCTGTAATAGCACCTATCAGATTCCCATTTGGAACCAATGGAGAACAATCTGGAAATCCGAGGCCATTCCCAAAGTTAAATTTTTCACATGGCTGCTGCTAAAAGGCAAAGTCCTCACATCTGAAAACTTAAGAAAGAGAGGGATCAACGGTCCTTCAAGATGCCCCAACTGCTGCTCAGCAGAGGAAACAATTCAACATTTGTTCCTTGACTGCCCCTTCGCGAAGAGATGCTGGATCAATTTGTCCAACCTGGGCAATATAAAATGGCAATCCCAACAGAACATTTCAGAGACAATTCATGAATGGAGAAGGAACTGCCCATGGAAAGACAAGAGGAGCAAGATTGTCAAAAGAATTTGGGCTATCATACCTCATAACCTTCTATGGAAAATTTGGCTCACAAGAAATAAAAAGATCTTCCAAAACAAAGAGAGTAATGTTCGAATGACATGCAATAAAGCTCACATCTTGGCGCAAGAGACAATTGCAGCAAAGTATACAGGAAAAATCAAAGCAGCAGATTACTCAGTGGAAGAGAGATCAGTTATCAGGCACATACTAGACCGACCAGGCCATCAGCAGGATACTCAGAGAACTGACAGACAGCAGCATGAACAAATCAGGGAGTGGGAAATTAGACTCCCAATTCAGGATTATAAGATGTGGATTCAGAGCAGTAATTGTCCAACTCTATACTTCGATGGTGCATCAAAGTCCAACCCAGGACCAGCAGGAGCGGGAGGAGTAATATTAAACGAGTCAGGGGATGAAATCTGCAGTTATGAATGGAGCTTGGGAAGAAAAACAAACAACAATGCAGAGGCCTTAGCCCTTTATCAAGGTCTGTTACAATTAAAAAATATGGGTATCAGAAAGGCACTAGTTTTTGGAGACTCTTCAATTCTTATTCGCCTCATGAATTACAATCAGCGATCTCCTAACAGCAATCTCCAGCAACACATTGAGCGAATCAAACTCCTCCTTAAACATTTTGAAAACATCAAACTCTATCACATTCTTCGCACGCTAAATATGGAAGCAGACAAGCACGCGAATAATGCAGTGGGAAAGCAGGAAGGTGCGCTAAGGCACAACAATAGAGAAACTTTTCAACCCCTGCCATGACTTAGGAAAATCCTGGCACCGCCCAAATTCGCATGATCATCAAGTGTGCGAAGGGCATGGTCTCCATAGTAGCAGGACAAATTGCAGAGAGCATAATATGCATAAACAGTAAAATCCGAGCCTCGATAGAGAGAATCACCTGTCATCAAGGAAAAATAAATCAATACGGTGCCGGCATAAGGATTGAAAATACAGCAAATGGAGATTGCATGAAAGATTTGGGAAAATATCTCACCATTTCCGAGAGTCCGACTCCAGCTAGGCATTCTATCCATTGTTGGATCCAACCTATAAATGTGGGCAACAGCAAGCAAAGATTTGTCAATCAAGATCAAGCGACAGAGCAGCAACATCGGTTTGAAGCAGGCGCTTTTACTCAGAATCTCAGGAGAAACAATACTCTGGTATCGCCTCATTCTATTTTGTTTAAATTCATTTTAACTTCTGTTGCGGTGTTTTTCAGGAATGCCCAAGCTAGTCTCTGCAGGGTGTTACTCAGGAAAGCCCAAGCCCGTTTCTGCAGGGCGGCTCGTTTAGCTGCTCCTCCATCCTCTCATTCTACGCCCTCCTCTCACCGTCTCTGCCCGCCGTTTACAGCATCTCCCCTCTTATTCTGTCTCCACACCTCCCGCCTCTTCAGCGAGCTCTCCCCAGCTCCCTCCTCTCTCCTTTTCTCCGCCCTCACCTCTGATATCCCCCTCTGCCCCAATTGCCTCTCTTCCTATAGACCTCTGGTTCTTTTCGGCTCGTGCAATTATCCTCCGCCCAATCTCCCATCTGTTCCTGTTGCTCTGGAAGCGGGAAGCACTGTCTCCTCTGACAGCGTCTCCAAATCTTGTCTCCAAGTCAGAGCATACAATAACGCTCTAAACTCTCCCGCCCACTGGACCTCTTTTTTCAACTATCTCCACTATCGTATCTTTCTCCCATCAATGGCGCGCAGTGAGGATTGTTTACACTGTGCTGATCTACAAGCTGAGCTAGAAGAAATAAGGACTCAGCAGTCATTGTTAGAGGAAAAGCATGGTCTACTGGATGCAAGACTAGAAGAGCACGATAGGCGTCTTGACGAGCACAGCAGGAGACTTTTTGAACAGGACCGCATTAACACTGAAAAGTATAAAGCAGAAATCCAGCTTTTCATGCATAGGGTGACCTCCCTCCAAGAGCAATTCAGGCAGCTCACAAACCGCTGCGGCCATGTCGAAGAATCACTTTCCACTCTGAAATTCTGGCTGGAAAAGAACGCCATCGCCACCAGCTCCTCCAGCGTCAATCAAGAAGCCAAAGATGATAAGCTAGAGGAATCAACAGCAAGACACATCCAACACATCATGATTGACTGAATGAATTTCAAATGTATTTTTCTGTTATTCTCCTTTATTAGAATCTATACTAGCGCTGTCTTTAACAGTAGGAAAAAAAGAAATCTAAGGACCAAGGGGGCAGCCACATTTTGTAAACCCCTTGCTCCCTCTCAGTCTGCGCAATCTATGTACCAGAGGATTCGAAATCCTTGTTTTTTTTTTTTCTCAGAATATAATATATAGCAACCGACCATTTCAAAAAAAAAAAAACGTGTAGCCCAGATGTCCTTCAGTTGTTGATGAAAGCTACTCAATAAATTCACACAAGTGATCCCATTGGTCTCCACTTGGTATGGAAAGATTCACCAATTTTCTATAAACTTCATCAACCTCAGTGTATTTCTCAAAAGTGGGCTTATTCACAAAAATATGTTTAATTTCATGCTTAATGGTCAAATCAAAATCTAAGGCTTTTAATGCTTGTTTCCCTATAATATGCCCCTTTATGGTTGCAAAGTTTGATTTATCAGTGGCTATGGTATAAAGCTTTTGGCAATATTCTTCTAGACTGATCATCTTGTCATTTCGGGCCACTAATTGTTGGCTTAGGGGTCCTAACCCAGGTTCAGAGTTAGTTATGCCAACCAAAAAAATCCCTACACTACTGGCTCTTTCGGCAAAAACCCGTGTAGTGCAAACTGCAATCTCACCTGAAGCAGTATGGGGGGATGCAAAAACCAAGTTTCTGCATCCAAAGATTAGAGTGATGTATGCCAGTGCCTCAAATCTGCCTTCATGCAGATCGATATAGTCTTAGGGCACACTGCTACAACTTTGTCAAAATGGCCTTTAGACCTTCACGAAGGTCTACGATTAGTCTTTGTAGACCTTTAACAATCAATCTATCTACTTACGTGCATCAGAATGTAGTCCTAAATTAGGGTTCACACATATTTACTTAAGTTATTAGTAACATCAGAGTCTTCACGAAATTACTTAAACATGCTTTGTGTACATAATTAATAGTTATTCAACTGAATCAAGGAAAATTCAATTAATATTCAATAAAACACATTATTCATAGACAACATATATCGTAAACAGAAGTAACAGAAATACACAAGAATTATTCGAAAACTATTTTTATTGATTTTCGATTCAGGATTACAGACTCAAAACTACCCTACGCACTCTACTACAGGGGTCTACGCACTCAAATGTAGAATCTACATATGCCTCTGCGCACTCAACTATAGGGGTCTACACACTCAAATGAAAACTCTACATAGGCCTCTGCGCACTAAGTTGTAGAGCCTTGCTTCTCCTATCTGAGACACTTCTCTTCGCTATCACTTCCCATCCATCATCACTCACTATCTATAACATGCCTTGGAATCTCTAAGACACACCTATTTATAACCTTTTTCATACAATGACATGGTCTACAGACCATGGGTGGATCTCAAAACCGACTCATACTTTACATAAAACAAGGGGCTAAACCCCTTTTGCTCCTACTGATCTACGTGCTCTGCATCCACAAATCATGGAGACTTTACATTAGTTACAAAAATGTGTCAAAATTGGGTTATCTTAACCTCAAAACTGACCTGGGGGACCCCATCCCAACAAGCCCCCAACAAAAAGATCGTGACTTTCCCTCGAGTCACTCGACTAGTGCTACGATATTACTCCTAAGATCCCCCAACTCCACATAGATCACTGCGACTTCGGCAGTGCTCTAAGTTGCTGTCTGCTTGACTTCCTCAACCAATTGTTTCGTGGTTGGTCCTTCTATGGTGAGCCTCATCATCTACTGTTTCTACTACAAGCCTTTAAGCTTATCCTGAATAGTAGTCATGACTTGATATGTTTCTTCCAACCATGGCTGCAACTTGGCCTTTAGTAAGGCCTCCTTTTTCTGCGCTTCCTCCACCTGTGTTAGGAGTTTATTTCCTTTAGTTTAGCAAGGTGCTGCACTGGTGCTATGGAGCGTGCAGTTTCCGTGACTTCATCATATTGCCACTGGTGCTCCTTGACCTCTGTGTTCATTGTCTGCAAGTTCGGATCCTCCTGTAGGTTAGTCACTAACTCCATTGCTTGCTCGAACAATGCCGTACAGTCAGTGACTGTGGCATCCAGGTTGAAAATTCCTTCCTTTATCATGGCTCTGCGCTGCTCCCGGACCTCAGGCGTATTTATGGGCTACGAATTTAATTGCAGCTCTGTGCTCTTCATGTTGAGCTCAAACTAGATTCATCCAACCTTTGCTTTAGCTTCGCGCACACCAATGGCTAGTTTTATGATCTTTGCTTCTAGTTGTGCATCCTCCAGGATGTGAAGTTCAGGCACTGCCTTTCATGCCTCTGGTATTGCTAATTGTAGTCATGAACTATGCACCTGTAGCGTCTCCTTTTCCTTCAGAGCCTGTGGCTTTTCAGCAGAAATTTTCTCATTGTTCACTCTGTACTCACTGATAAGGTTAAAGACGTGCTTCGCCTTGGTTCTTAACTCATCTACCACCCCTGCATGCAACACGTGGAGGGTCTCATTGGAGAGCGTCACTATATTCAGTCCAATTTTCTTGATCATACTGAGTATGATATGATCGTTGGCAGTCTCTACGCGAAAGGACCCATATGGAAATGTTATATTTCTAAGGTCTAGGGTCCTTACTAATTCTGTTGCTTGGCTTGTCCCAGATGCTAGGCTTGCTTGCTCTGCGCTCGCTTGTCTGGTGCCCAACTGTATTCTACTTGCCTGGATTTGCAGCTTGCATGGATCCTTTTGGAAGCTCCCCAACATCTTCATGTACTGTTGCAACACCTCGATTTTGGTATCCCTAATTTTGTCCTCGATCTCATCGAGATCACCTTCTGTTAAGACCATGGGATCCACCTGTGACTTATCTGATTTTTCTTTTTGCTTGGACCTTTATGTTTCTTCTTTCCATGTTTCTTCAAAATGAATGGGGTGCTCTGCCCCTCATCTCCTCCACCACTTTGCCCTAAAAATTACTCCTCCTTTGTCTCCAGCGAAGGTGACTTGTCACCTTTTTGTGACTCATGTTGTTCCTGTTCCACTTGCTCCTTGGCAATGCGGTCGTGCTCCACTCAAGCCTTTTCAGTGGCTTCATTATTTTTTTGGGTCTCCAAGTTACACGTAGCCTTCTTAGCTGCCTCCTTCCTTTTTTATGTGGCACCGCACCCATGATTGGTCCCATAGCTAAGTCTGATGGGGCGGGCCATTGTGCAGGCCACTTCAGGAGGACCTCCTGCACATCTGCTTTTGTGACCAAATATGGCAAGTCATGCCATTTCTGCTCTAGATCCTTTCGCACTTGAATGTACACTATGTGGAAGTCAACCTTGAATGTCGCATACGCTGACAGCTGCATGAACAAGGTTGGGGACAACCTGGTATATTTGTTAATGGCCATGCAGAGACTCGCTTCCATAAGGATCCTAAATATATTCATTTATGTAATTCATGCGGGATTCTTTGTAGCCCATAAGGAAGCGAATTGCGTTGCCTCCAACAATGCTTCCTCAAGTGGAGGAAATTGGTTGTCCTTCGGAAATTCCCATGCAACAAGCACAATCGACAGCAATAACCAAGTGTAGTGGAATGACTTGGTTTCATCCTGGGCCTCTTGGAAGTTTGCTAGGAAATCTTGGTATAGGTATCTTGACAAATTAAATTGTATGCCCTTCATGTACTGTGCAGCTAGGGAAACTACAGGTGCTAGAACTTTATCCACGTGACATTCCCTCATCACCTTCCCTACTAAGATCTGGGTGGATATTTGAACTGCGGAGTCTATTATAGATAGAATTGAATACCCTCATGAATTCTTCATGAGGTCATAATCTCTCTTCATTCTTTCTCCAAGGTCCTTTTCCCCCATCTTTCCGCAAAAATCATTGGTAGAGTTCGTGCCCTAATATGGCAGGTGCGTGATTCTATGGATAAGCATATATGTGATGGGTATAGGCCCTCCTAGCCATAGACACCCATCGTGCACCAAAGTGAGCAGCTGGCGTAACACGATTGTGTTAATGGGTGTGCAGTAATAATGGGGTACCCACAACAGATTGAGTAACCTCGAGTGCTCCACACCGCGAACCCATTCCTCCATCTTTGATGCTATCACACCTGATTCAGCATAATAAACCCTTCTCATATACTTATCTGTCACCAAGTGGGGAAACCTAGCATGATCTTCGAGGTCCCAATCCTCCATTTTCAATAGTGGGATCCGCGTGAGCTACAAAACTTCAAAAGGGACCTGTTTAGGGAGCAGGGGCATGGAAATGGTGAACCTCTCAAAATTAGGGTCCTTCGTGACCTTCACCTTTCCCTTCCTCAGAGGAATATACTCAGGTAGCCTGGTTATGGGTTCTATTCCTTCAACATCAATGTCTTATGTTCCTTGGCCTTCTTTTGCCTCCAGGTTGACTACTTTCTCCGGTTGCTTATCCTTCTTCGGCTTCTATGTTTCAAAATGCTTTGTTAGGGAGGTGCGCACCGACACTGGTTTCTTCTGCTTGTCCTTCTTTGGTTTGGCTGTTTAGGTTTCTTTGGTAGGGGTAGGCTTTGACCTAGGTGACCTCGACGTTGTAGGCACAGGAGCCAAAGCTTCCATACTTAAAACTTTCGAGAAAGCTCCCTCAGAGGCAACATTGCTAGTACTCATAGTTTCAGTAGGACTTGGGCCAAGAATTTTCTCTAGAATAAACTTTTGGTTTAGCTTAGACAACTTAGAAAACGCAGGGCTTGCGACTATATCTTTCCAAGTTGATCAATTCATAGGCGACAAACATCAAATTTCACTAACAATTTTGAGAGCGCATAGTGTTCTCTGTTGGACTGGCACATGTAATTTATAGGGAGTTTTGAATTCAAATATGACCATTGCCCCCAAATTCTGACAATAAATGTTGTTTTGGTGGCAGACCTTCAAATATTTTGCCTTAAATGCCGCTATCTCGCTCCTCTTAACCATCTTCTAGCTATCAAGTCATGAATAGTGACTCCAATGGTCACTTTTCTATTGTGCTGCACGACACCTCCCTCCATGGTGTAGCTTCCTTCGCATAGCCTCATAGGTTGCAACTTCATCACTTTTCGCACAGTCCGTCTGGTGCATAGTCCTTCAAACCTAACAATGTTGTTTATAGTCTCGCACTCCCTTGCAACTGCATGGAGCACTAAGACTATCCTACTACCATATATTTATTGGGCAGGATCCCCTGTATACAACTTTAATCTGTTCCCCTTCACTCTTCCTGGAAAAGGTTCATTTTTCAGCTTCACGAATTGAATTGCGCCTCCATTTGTAATTTCTTTGATAATATATGGTCCTATCCAATGCATCTAGAATTTCCCGGAAACTTAGTGAATTTACTATCATATAACAAGAGAAGATCATTTACCTTGAACGTGCGAAGCTTGATGTGGCGATCATGCGATGATTTTTCGTGTTCCTTCTGTACTTGTTGATGAAATCCTACCAAAAATCGATCCTCTTCGAGCTTTGTTAGTTGCGCAAGCCGTTCCTTAAAGGCCTCACGATTCTCCATACCTGTAAGAGATGATATGTGTAGACTAGGCACAATATACTCCATCAACATTACAGCTTTGACCCCATATAACAATTTGAATGACCTTTTCACTGTCAGCTTCTTACAAGTAGTCCTATAAGCCCATAGGACCTCAGGCACACGCACATCCTAGTCATTTCGCTGCACCTTGCAGATCTTTCTCAGCGTGGTCTCCAAAATCTTGTTGAAGGCTTCAACACTTCCATTGGCCTGTGGGTGATACAATGTACTCTTATGATGGTAGACCTGAAATTCTTTAGTCAGGGCGTTGATCGTCTCATTCAGAAAGTGTGTACTCCCGTCACTCATCAACACTTTCGGGCAGCCGAAACTGGTTAAGACATATTCAAACAAAAAATTTGTTTCTATAGCCCCTGTACAATCCTTAATTGGTTATGCTTCTGCCCATTCGGTTGGATATTCTGTCGCGGTGATGATAGAACGCACACCTGTTTTCTTTCCTGGGGGCTAAATTGGCCCAAAAAAATCAATCACGCATTTCTGAAATGTCTGCAAAGATACTTGAGGATGTAATGACAATTCATCCCTTCACAATGGTCTGCCCATTCTCTGACATGCATCGTAGGCCTTACAATATGCCTTGGAACCCTTGTGCAGTGTTGGTCACCATAGACCTGCGCGCAAAATCTTCTGCGCAGTTTCCTTTCCTGCATAATAATCTCCTGCAGCTCCCCCATGAGCTTCAGTGAGAATTCTATCCCTCTGAAAATCCGGCACATATCTCCGCAATATTTCATCTACACCCATATTATATAGACATCCCATAGTTACTGAAAATATGTCGTGCGCACTACTAATTCCTTCTTTTGTTGGCTTGTATACCTTTCTGGTGCCATCCCCATAGTTAATAAGTGAATAATATCTGCAAAATCATTATCTGCTACACGCACTGCAAAGAGCTGCATGTATGGCAACCCTTGCTCTAGGTTATTGGGCTCCTCTCTTGTTTTGATCCATGACAGATGGTCAGGCCCTGCATTTAACCTCCCTGTATTTATAATTACTAGAAATACATACTCCTGAAATAGTAGAAACCATCTGCATATCTTCCCCCAAACACAGGATTATTGACCAAGTATTTCAAAGAAGAATGATGTGTGTACAACTTGAAATTCCCTCCTAACAAATAATGCCTGAACTTTTGCAGTGTGTACACCATGGCCAATCCTTTGCACTCATGCATTGAATAATTCTTCTCGGCCTTTGATAATTTCCTACTTGCGAAGGCTATAGGATGGTCCATTTCTCCTTCACTGGCCTGCGTTAACACTACGCCCAACACAATGCAAGAGGCATCCACATGTAGATCTAATTAGATTGTTCAACCGGTTCTATGATCCCTGCTTCCAGCATCTTACCCAGCGCTAGGCGAACATTTTCCTTGTATTTAGGATTAAGGTGATATGGCCTCTGTTTAATAGGATTCACGTCAAGATTTAGAGTGATATTCATAACGCCCAAATCTTGAACTATGACCTTAAAATCTGAGAAGTTGGTAGGCAATAGATCCTAGTATTCGCAGAGTAACTCAACAACTTTATCCACAGTAGCATCATCCCAATAATCTCCAATATTTGCAAACTTCGGTTCTCCTTCAATGCCAATGTTTACTTGCTTTGTCTTCAATGACGCGGGGATGTCCGGGTTGTATATATGTGGGCGTTCGACTTCGCGATGCCCTTCTGCCTCCAAAATATTAATATTTCTTAGATATTTGTCCTCCTCTTCAGCAGTCACATTATAGCATTCCAGCACACGATGCAACTGGGTGCTCTAATCTAGTTGGATCCATTCCATAGGTTCTTGCAGTGTTCTGAAGATAACTGCCTTAATCTCTTATAAAGCTTCATCGATTCTTGTGAACCTATCTTCAAAGATGTAGGTTAATAGGAATCCTTCCCTCAATATATCCCAATTTGCAGAGCCATGGCGAAGCTCCGTTTCTTGATACCAGTTCATGGGAATTGTATCCAAAGTATGGAAAAATATGTGTACCCACTCTGGCTGTGGTTCTATCCCCCATCCTTTAGTCCATTTCTCTAGGTGATCATGCAGAACATCCTTCCCATTATATTTCTCAGTCAATTGAGTGTTAGGATGCCAAAACCGTAAGCTCATCAATCTTCTGTAATCTCACCATCCATAAAAAATATATTTATGCGTACACCACCATCGTGCAGGCGTAGCACATAGTGCCAAATCTAATGCTTGGAAGTGGTGATCCTCATGGAATTCGTGCTCAAATGCATCCAAAAACTTATCTACGTTAGTAAAACCATCATAATAGGGCATTTTCCTTACCTCCGATGAGACACAACATAGTGACTTCATCATCATATTGCATCGCAATGTGGATACTTCATGCAACCAATTCTTCCAACTCTTCCAATGCTCCAACTCTTCATTTGAACCAAAGGTGCATGAACTCTCTGGTCCCATGCAATCCATCCATTGGTTGTTGGTTGATCTAGTCCTAATATCACGTGGTTATTTTGTAGATTTGGTCCAGTTCATGATCACTTTCCTCATAATTGCGGACTGGTTCAGTATAGTGTGCCCCTTTTGTAGGGTCCAACGGTACTACCCGAAGTGATTTTCTTTCAAATGACATTGTCCTCCTCTTCAAATTGATGACTCCATTCATATCAATGGCCCAGTCAATACCCAAGAGTGCAGAGTATGGATTACTGTCATCAACAATCTCTGTAACCTCAAAGTCTGCCATCATGCTCTCACCTTCTATATCAATAGTTACTCCATATAATCATCCCATAGGGATGATTTTCTATTGGTTCACCATTCTGAGCTGAATCGGAGACCACTGCAACAGAGGTCTCCCCATTCTTTCCCATGTTTGTTTTGGAAAAACATTCTCATCAGACCCCAAGTCCAAGATGAGCTGGTCCATCTCATAATCACCTATCCGTGTGGTGAGCCTCATCTCACGCCACATTCTTGCCTTATGGTTTCCAATATTTTTGACCACCCAGTGTCCATAAGGGACCTTCTCTTTGCTGGCATATTTTTTTAACAACTCCTGTAGGAATTCCACAGCTTTGTTATCACGCAATAGTTTTATGCAGGTCTCCAAAAACATAGCAAGCATAGAGGGGCCAACCTCTATAAGCGCGTTGGTTTCTTACACCCTGTCATGACTCCCTGAGGTGGATGCCTCAGCAAAGATTTTCTTAACCTCCATAAATGTTTCCTTTGTGCGATTCAGATCAAAACCCACTTCCTTCTCTGGGGCCTTGTGGACCCATCTGTCTTCTTCAGGCTATTTACCTTTATCATCGCCAATCATTATTCTAATTCTCAACACTATATTCATGATCTAATCTTCCTCGTGGGGCTCAACTCTCATCATCTGTAAGTTCTGCGTAGGCTGTTGAGGCTGTGCTTTCTTCTCTTGCAGTTTAGCTATTAGCATTGGGAATTCTTCTATAGCATGGTCAAACTGGCTACAATATTGACATGACAGGTGTGCTTGATTCTGATAGCCCCGCACGTAGTGCCTGGCTATCCGTAGTTGTAGCGGATGATCTGACCACGACCTCTACCAGGCCCTCCTCCTCCTTGTTTTTGTCCTCATCCTTGATAACCTCCAGGCATCCCTCTAGCGTCCTATTCTAGAGGCCTAGTTTCTACCTGCATCTGGTATGTAGGTGTTTGTTCCATCATCAGCTCATAGCTACGACAGTGGGACTCATCATGGCCCACCAATTCACAAAAGTTATAGAACAACTGATGGGGTATCTGGATGAAATTCAAAAGTAAATAAAAGTTATATGTCGCATGTTATCTAACAACTTGACAAATAGTGCACCATAGCGCAACTTCCAGCTCAGCCCTGCTGGGGCTTCTCGCTTCAAGGGAATTGGTCTCCCTCCTATAATATAATTTGACTACACAGGACAATGGTCCTTATCATGCTCCTGGATCTTGAACTTTAAACATTAGACATTCGCACACACTTCTAGTTTAGTCTCCTTGTCTTTCTTCAAACCTTGTATTTATAGGCGTAGGTTCTGCAACTGGGAGTGGATCTGCTGTAGCCCCAAGGTCACATCCTGAATAGGCATTGCATGCAACCTCATCATGATTTTTAAGGCTTATTCCTGTGTTCCTATCTTCTGCTATGATAGATAAATTATCAGGTGGGACAACAACGAAGCTATAAACCATTCGTGATGCTGACTATTAGTGAGATGCATGTTAGCTTCTCAAATCTGACACTTCAATCTTTGATCCAATTCCCAAGGTGTCTCATCGACCCTCATCATAATTCCTCAAATCCAATTACTGACTGTGAGTCAAATTTTGGATTACTAAATTCCTTGTTTAAATATACCTTAGTCTCTATTAGCAATGCAAGAGGATTATCAGAACAATACTTGATATACCAAGTTAGCACTTGATCCTGGAGAGGGGTAACCAATTGTGCCTTCTTTATATTATCATCATTAATATATTACACAGTCCAAACAACATTCACAACAAACTAGAACTAGTATGTATCTTCACTACCTATGCCCTTGAAAATTGGCAGCTTCAACGTGTTCGCCATGTTGAATGGTGGTGGTGGAGGTGGAGCTGTGGGCAAAGGTGTATGCAGTGGAGGTGGAGTGGATGGATGATTTGTTCGTAAAAACACTGCGTTATTAGCTCAGGGACAACACTTCATGGCAAAGCCTGCATTGCTCCTTCATCGTTGCTTGAAGGAGGTCCAATTAATGGACTATATTCAGGACCTAATCTCTCTCGATCTCTAAGGAGTGTTCTGCTTCGCATAGCTCAAACCATCAAGGAAATGACATAACACATTTTTCATATTACAAAATTTTAATCCAAGTATTCAATGATATTAAATATTTAGCTTGTGGTCCTTTGAAAAATCAATGCTCTGCTTCGCTATAGCTGACCGAGGTATCAACTGTAAATTCTGTAACAAATCCTCCTAGAATCCACGTGATCTTGTTTTTAGAGGCTTCTAATCGTCGCATCAGTTCTATAGTCCACACTATAGGACTATCAAGCTTCCATCTTCCTTGAATGTCTGTTAATTTATCTAGCCATTAATACATTTCAATGGGGAAGGTGCAAAAGAAGATATCATGTATCTCCGTATACAAATACCTGTTCAACTACTCTTCTTTTCACAGGCGCAGATTCCTGTTTTCTTGCGTCGCGAACTCATGAATATTCTGATCCAACCAATTTTCAATTTCCTTCTTGGTCAGATTCCAATGATGTGACATCACACATCTCTTTCAAGTAGATCTTGGTCCTGACATTGTTTGCTTAGGGGGTCCTGACCTAGGTTTAGAGTTAGTTGCACCAACCAATAAATCCATACACTAATGTCCCTTTTGGAAACAACCCGCGTAGCGTAGGCTGTAGTATCACTCGAAGCAATATGGGGGGATGCAAGAAACAAGTTTCTGCATCCAAATATTAGTGTGATGTCTTCCATGGGCTCAAAATAGCCTTTGCACAGATCGATACACTCTTAGGGCACACTGCTACAACTCTTTCAAAATGGGCTTTAGACCTTCACGAAGGTCTACAGTTAGTCTTCGCGTACCTTTAGTAGTCAATCTATCTACTTACACACATCATAACGTAGTCCTAAATTAGGGTTCACGCATATTTACTTAAGTTATTAGTAAACATCAGAGAATTCATCAGAGTCTTCGCGAAATTACTTAAACATGCTTTACGTAAATCATTAACGATTATTCAATAGAATCGCACAACATTCAATCAATATTCCATAAAACACATTATTCATAGAAAACATATATCGTAAATAGAAGTAACAGAAATACACAAGAATTCTTCAGAAAATGTCTTTACTGATATTCGATTTAAGATTACAGACTCAAAAATACCCTGTGCACTCAGCTACAGGGGTCCACACACTCAGTTGCGGACTCTACCTAGGCCTCTGCGCACTCAGCTACAGAGCCTTTCTTCTCCTATCTGACCCAGTTCTCTTCGTTATCACTTCCCAACCATCATCAATCACTATCCATAACATGCCTTAGACTCTCTAAGACACACCTATTTATAGCCTTTTTCATACAATTCCATGGTCTGTGGACAATGAGTGGATCTCAAAACTGACTCATACTTTACATAAAACAAGGGGCTAAACCCCTTTGACTCCTACTCATATATGCACTTTGCATCCACAAATCATGGATACTTTACATTAATTACAAAAATGTATCAAAACTTGGGTTATCTTAACCCCAAAACTGACGCAGAGGACCCCATCCAAACACCAATCCTAGCAGTCCTCTCTAATTCAGTAAATCGAACTTAAAATGAAACCTATGGAGTGAAGTCTTAAAGGTTTGGCCCTTGGTTTCTAATCGAGTCATCAAATTCTTCTTCTCTAACACCTTTTTGATTTCCAAGATGGTTTCTATTCTAACCTGAATTTGAATCTGCACCAATTCGACCCTGGTTTTTGAGTTAAGAACTATGATCATGTCTGCAACCTCACTTGGTTTATCTTTGAGTAGCCACATCACTTGATCAATGGCTACCTGACATCTGTTTATGAGTTCCTCCTACTCAGTCATGGTCTGACTGATATCTGACCATAGCCATCAATTACTGTGTTGACAGTGCTGGACCTGCCAACATGTCAGGGGATGCTACAAGAATGAGTGAATGGTTAAGGAGTTATAGACAACCACGTAGGGAGGAGAATTAGTTACAGCATCCGCCCGAGCAAATTTGAAGAAGGAAATACTAGATGTTGTCCCTTGAGATAGTCATGCGGGTGTTGTATTTAGGGTTTGGTATCGTGCATAAGGAAGATGTCCATCTCAATGGTTGGAAGCAACGATGTGCTAGGAGAGCATGTACCTTGTCAAACATGCATACTACTGCTGACTATATGAAAACATGGACAATGAGATACAAGGGAGCCCCATTACACTTGCCCAAGATGATGAAGCTCAGAGTGGTTGATTTGAAGGCATGTAAATGGAGTCACACCTGGAACTATGAAGAACTCCCGCAACTCATCACTACTTTGTAGGCTTCCCATGCATAGGTATTCAGGAGTATGGATGTTTTTGTGCATGCACATGTGATCCCATCTATTGGGACACTCACTAAGACAAAGATAAAGGCACAAATTAGACTTGATCTTGACTTGTACTTTCACGAGTTGATGCACATAGCCACCAGTGCAAACTTGGTGATCAGTGCAGACACCATGCATTAGTATGTCACTAGTCTGGTCACACTCAAGACAATGATGCACATGTTATTATATGAGTTGGAAAGAGGAGCCTGAGCGGTGTACCCAGATGAAATGGAGGGAAGAGTTCATTTCCAGAAAGATGTCACCACAGAGTACATAGAAACCATCATGACCACTAAGCTTGGCATCAGTTCACCACCATCAACCATCATGAGGATGTTGAAGAGTTGGTCTTCCCACAATTTTTCAGGTCATAGTGATGTCTAGAATGGCTTGCTCAAGCCTATTTTGTCTCACATGGGTACATGTGCAGATTGTATGTAACGTTTTGTCAAGTGGAAGTTCAAGTGTCAATAGTTGGATGTAATAGTCATAGAGTAGATGAAGAGTCATGAGAGTTGGTGAACAGACACAAAGGGGAAAGTCAAGGGCCACCCCACCCTTTGCTATATATAGTCCCTCATAACTCATTGTATGGGCTTCTGGTCAGCCAATCTTCTGATAGGAGTATCTTAGAGAAAGCTTGGAGAGTATTTTAATGAGCATTGGCTTCTCCAGAGTGTAGGGCTAGTATATCTCTTTGGAGGAGTAGACGACAATGACTGTAACGTTCTGTTGTCGAGACTAGTGGTTCTTCATGGTTGTATTGTATGATTCAAACTTTCACTTCTTAATATAATAGAGCTAGCACGTTTCATGCATATGTTGTTATTGTATTTCAACTAACTTGTTTACTCTAATGTTTTATTACACATGTACGTATGGACTTCTCTATATAAGTATGTATGAATCTTATTGAAATGTGTTGTTGGTTTAACCATCACTTTGGATTGCTAGCTTACTTGCCTTCCAGTTTGTGATGCATCTTTTCTCATGTGTTTCCTTCTTAACTCCGTGCTTTCACATGTTTCCAAGAGGCGCATTCAACTCACCCGCCTTCCACAGTATCTTCGTCTTGTAAATCTGGTTGGGTGTCATTGTGAATTTAGCTGGCTCCTTGACCTAATTCTTCAAGATATCCTTGGAGTTGGCATTGTTGCTGGGTATGCTGAAGGGTGTCTCCATGGTGATCATTGGCTTCGAAAAATGGTACATTTGATGATAATCCTATGCCCTTAAGGTAGAAATCTCCATCCCGCTGACACTGCTCAATATCATCATCTCATAATCAGTGTGCGAGATGATCCAATGTATCATGTCTGCGCATGGGAATGCAGGTTACTTGCATGCAATCCAATACAGGTCGGACTTGTGAATGTTCACATAGACCTAACGGTCTTCAAGATCTTCCCCAAATGTGCATGAGAATGCATCATTGATCTCTTTCCATTTAAAGTTGATGTCTTTGTCTACAATCAGCTTGGTTTCTTTGTATATTGGCAAACTCATAGACACTCGCTCAACTGCTGCTCTGGTTGTGCTTTTGTGGGTGTCCTTTGACCATGCTCTCTTGGAGGCCATTGATCATGAGCTGCTAAGAGACAGAAGAACACCTTCTATATCTAGAGACATGGTGACTTGCATGGCAAGAAATCTGTCAGTTAAAACCAAAGAAAACTTGAGGGATGACATGCAACATACCCAGGGAATGATTGACAAGGATTGCGCAATTTTCACTGGGAGGCTGGGAGAATGATTGTCAGAACTGCGGAAAAGGTAGTCTAGATTTTCGGGAGGCTTTTTGACTGCTGGAATTGCACAATGTGCAATCCTGAATAGCTTGCTAGGTGTAGGGATTGCACAATTTTAGCTAGCAAGTGATGTAAGACCAAGGATTACATTGCACAATTTTCTGGGCCAGTGGTCACTATCTCTTAGAATTGCACAAAGCAAGATTGGAGGGCAGTGACTAGCCAAAATTGTGCATTTTATAGGAGGAAGGCAGAGCCTTCCCTCTTAGAATTGCACAATGATTCCCGGGTGAGGCAGAGCCCGGGCCAAGGTTGCCCAGACCCACCGATGGGCAACTGAAATAAAATGAAGATGTTAATGCATGGAGATACTGAGTGTAAGAAGGAGTGAATGATCGTGCATATAAATAACAAATGCAAGATTCAGAAAACTAAACAACATGCATGTGTGTGAAACGAGTTGCCAAATCGACGACCATTCATGCAAAAAATTGTCATGCTTGCGACATCAGTGAGATGCTAACAAAAATTGAAATGGTGCTTGTACAATATAACATGCATGCAAATGATAGTAAGTGTTCATAGAAATCAAGCAGACATCACTCACAAAAGCCAAAACACAAAAGGTGATAGAAATGCTGCAAAAGACAAGTTAAGCGGACTTACCTTGAAATAACTAAACTAGATGTGTCGAAGACTCCTGGATGTGCTGTGGGATGTTATAGCTCCAAGATCAATGTGAACAATGAGCTCTAAAGCATCAAATAAATAAGTTTGAGGCTCATGATGCACATGCCACAAATCTAGGAAAACGTGACAATGGGAGGAAAATTTCTAAAATGATTTTTGCATGTAACATCCAGCTGCTAAAAATAGCTCCCAAAAATCTAGGGATGATTTTTGCATGTTGTTTTTTGCTATTTCTGGAAGAAGCAACCCATGCATGCAAGTCAAGTTTTCTCAGTCCTGGAGGGAACCAATCAACCAAAAGGTAGATGCAATAGCCTGCTTGACTGAGGGGGATTTTTGTGCAATTTCTGGGAGGAAGTTGGGCTGGCTGTCTAGAGGGATGGTGAAATTTCTGGGAGGAGAAGCTGACTGCAACCCAAAATTCCACAATTTCTAGGTTGAGCTGCCCTACTGGGCTAGATTATGCAGTTTTCAAGAGGAAGGTTGTTTGACAGGATTGCGTAGTTTCTAGGCCTAGTAATCTGCCAGTCAGATTTGCGCAATTTCTAGAGGGAAAATGGTTCCCCTCTAGAATTGCACAATTTTATGAGGGAGCTACTTATCCAGTAGCTGGACCAAGTCCGGAGTGACAACCCGTGAGGGGAGTGAAACAAACCATCTTGTACAAGCTAACAAGCTGTAGAAAAACCATGAAGCTCATGTACTTGACAGTGTAAGACATTCCGCTAGGATGGTTGGTAGGGAGGCTCTAAAATGAAGGTAACGAAAAAATTTGGAGGGTGGTTATAAATGCTACAACAGAATGACTCTACAACTCTTCAATTCTTTTGTTCAACCTATGTTTTTTCTGCATTTCGTCAACATACAAACTATCATTGTTTATTTTTTGAGCCTCTAGATTCTGAAATTTCTTATGAGGCCTTTCATTCTCTTGCTTTTGGTGAGTGAGCTCCCATGAGAGTTTGTTCAAATCCTATGTTGTCGATGAAGATTCCCCCATTGTTATAGACATTGTAATAGGAATAATAATGATGGATGATATAGCTAACTGAGTAAATGTCTCTTTTTCCTTAAGCAATTTCTCAATTTTCTCCATTGTTTAATCTGTACATTCTGCTCAATTATTAGTTCGAGCATTTATTCATTTTGTCGATCATTCTCTGCTATCTCCTTGGTCTTGGTGTCTTTTCTAGAAGGTAGTTTCAACTATTTTCTCAATATGCAATGTCTGTGTTCTTCTTCCTGATAATATCTTTAGCGGCTTTGACATCACTAGGGTCATATCCAATTTTAATTACTAAGTCCTCCAATGACTTAACCCTGTTGTCTTTAGTTAAAGATGATATTGTATCAATCTTCAACAATCACTGCACATTTGATAGAGCAGCTTTCGGCTTTGACGATGCCATAGTAGTGTTGGTCATGGTTGAGAACAACCTCTCACCAGACTACCTATGGATGTCCATTTGATCAATTGGATGTATCTGATTTGCATCAAATGAGAATACAATTTTCTTATGATCAGAAGAACCTTTAGGAAAAGGGACTTGAGCCCGTAGAAAGGCCATTTTCATTCTTCCTTTCTCACTATCAAATGATGTCAATAACTTGTGCTGTGATGTGCAAGTCTGCTTCCAAACTGTGCATAAACATTAGCTTCCAAAGCTTCATTCTTCTGCTTGATTTCAAGGAAGTTACCGGCAACATTTGACTCCTCTATTTCACTTTCTCTTGCCGATTGAGTAATTTCTAGAAAGTTCCATGAAGTAGAAGAAGAAGAAGGAGTAGTAATCACAAGTTCTTTTGTCCCTACAAAAACTTGTGAATAATGCAAATTGATGATGATAGGGTCCTTCTAACTCTGAGTTATAGTAGTAGTTGTACTTCCCTTTGATTCAATCCTTGATTTCTTCTGGTAATGGATGAATTCCTTCTCTCCAATTGCTGATGATGATGATCCTTCCCTAGGCCTCTTGTCATGTTTAGTTTGAGAAGTAGGAGTCTGAAGAGTAGAAGGAGGTAAAACCTATTCTTCTGCTTCTTGAAGAGTATTCTCTTCCCATTGTTCCTGATTTCTAAACTTCTCAATCTCTGGCCTAGGTGTATGATTATAAGGAGTGGTTTTGAGTTCCACCCTTAAGTCTGAAATAATGCTGAATGGATCATAGGACTAGGTAAAGCTGGGTTGGAAACCCATCTGTTTCAAAATAACATCTACCTCTAAACCAATTGATTTGGTATTACAGATGAATGATCCCATCCATGCCTTGATCTTAAACTGTGATCTCATCTTCCCTGAGATGAAATGGACTTCAGCTAATATATTCCAAAGAAAAGATTCTGATTGGAACACATTTTGGCAGCTTATATGGAGCCAATTCGTAGCCATATACTCAGATCTTTAGGTAGTTCTGGTACAGGTCTGGTCTCTTGTTCTAACTTGATCACTGAGGTGTAAGATCCTTTTAATTTCTTAGATGATTTTGGGTTCACTTTGACTGCTGAGGAGCTGTGCAACTGGGTGAATGAAACAGTCTATGAAATCAGAAAATTTGAACTCAGTTCAATTCTTTCTAATCAATGAAGTCCATTGAATAACTGATTGACTCTCTTGTTGCTCATCCTGCTTGTGCAAAACAATATGCAACTTTTCTCCCTGCTGAAAAATAAACATATGAAATAAAATATAGGAGTATTTAAACACTCCTTGAGTAGTGAGGTTCATCAATTCCTCATGCATAGCTTCAACCAAAAATTGACAGTAGTTTTTTTTTCTCGTGGAAAATGTCGTAATTTCCATTAATAAAGATGAAAATTACATTCTGTATATGCGTAAGCATTACTTTGATCTGGCACTGCCTGTCCAACCAAAAATGAAATAAAATTATGCATAACTCTTCGCAGGGAGTACATGTAGTTCATAAACACTTATAACTTTAGAGTTCAGTCCTCATCTTAGGTGATGAGTAATTGGTGACTATTTACATAAATAACAAAAAGATAACAAAAAAATATATGTTTTTCATCAAAAAAGAGAAAAAATTGTTTCATTTATGTGCTGCTCTTATAGTGCTTCAGGGTCTACGAATGGTCTGTGATAATGCTGATACACGACCCCGTCCAAGTCTTCGTAGATCATCCAAGAGTTGTTGTCCCTGATCGCTGCTTCTTTGGATAGGAAGTTAGCAGAGGTGTTCCACTCCTTGAAAATGTGATGACAAGTGAATGAGTCAAAAAGAAAAACAAGTCTATGAATCTCATGCAGTATATGCCTCAAAGTGTAAGCAGAACATGAATATTTTTTGTTGATCCAGTTTATAACCAATTTTGAGTCACCAAAAAGCTGCAGGTTTGAGCATTGCTTTTGTAAAGCAAAAAGGAAAATGTTTTTGGTAGTGATCAGCTCGGCATATTTGTTGGTGCCCCGGCCTAATCCCATTTGAATTTTTTAAAGATGGGTTTTGGATAAGTATAGAATCACTCCCCCACCGCAGCCTGTCTCCTGAGCTGAACCATCGAAATAAGCCCAAGGAATTGATTTGTTTATGACCTCTGTCTCAACATTCCTTGTTTGGCTTTTTTGGGACTCTTTAGGGATCATATGATAATATGCAATAATTCTGTTATGGATGGAGGGCCAGTGAGGTAACTTCTGTGTGAAAATAATCTCATTCCTGGCTATCCAAATCGCCCAGCAGATTATTAGAGGCAAGTTCCTTTCCTTTCTAGATGTAGCCCTCCATGAAGAGGTCCATCCCTCCTTTACTGCTATCCCTTGCCAACTGGGCCTAATGGAGAGAGCTGTTTGGATACCATTCCAAAGATCTTTTGCCATAGGACAACCCAGGAAGAGGTGTTCTATGTCCTCATTGTTGCTTCTGCAGAGGTGGCACTCGAACGGTCCAGCGAAAGATCACTTCATCAGATTTTCCCCTGTAGGGACCTTGTTGTTTAAGATGGACCATAAGAGCAGCTTTGTTCTGGGGGTAGATTTGGGTTTCCAGAGAAGGTTCCATCTTATCTCAGAGTCTGGCGGCTTAAATGGTTCCATCAGTACCAGGTATCCAATCTTAGGTGCATAGTAACCATGTTTTGCAGAAGCCCATATAAGCTCATCTTCCCCTTCCATGATCCTAATGTGAGCCTCCGTTAGTGCTATAATGTATAGGCTCCAATCTTGCTGCTACTGAATGGGGATATTTAGGGCTGCTCCCGCTTTCCAAGCCTGCTGTGCTAAAGAGGATCGCTCGCTGTCTACAATTTGACTGAGTTGAGAAATCCCCTATTCAACCAGATGGAGTCTCATCTCCTTAGGGAGTTTGTGAGAATTGCCACACCCCACCCATGGGTCCCCTCCCAGTTGCACATTTGAGCCCAAGTGAATTCTCCAAGTCAAACTGTTCCTTATCAGGTCCTTTGCTTTGATTATTGCTTTCCATATGTTGGAGATATTCCCTAGAGTTCAATGCTCATGTCAAATCAAATCTAGAGGGTTTATGGGGGTTATATATTTTGAAATTACAACCTTCATCTAGAGGCTGTCATTATTGAGGAGATGCCAACCCAGTTTTGCTACTAGCACCTTTGAGAAAAAATCCAGTGGCTTAATCCCTCACCCCCCCCATCGTTTAGGCAACGCCAGAGCCTCCCATCTTGTCCAAGCAAATATTCTACCTGTCTGGTTCCCCTTCCATAAAATTCTGTAGCATATTTTCTGAAGCCTATCCAGGATGCCTCTAGGGATCCATGCTAGAGTCATCAAGTAGACAGGGGTTGCTTCTAGGACCGCCTTGATCAGGATTAATCTACCAGCTCTGGATAAGTATTTATGGTACCATATATTCAAGTTCTTTTCCACCTTTGAGATGAGCCAGATCTAGTCTACAATTTTGTAGCCAAATGGCTTTAGACGGTATCCTAAGTATCTCAGGCCTTCTTCAAACGGATAGGTGACAAAGGGGAATCTCCTGAGAGTGAACAACAATTCATTTTGAGCACAACTGAGTGTAGACAAAGTTGATTTAGATTCATTTAAAACCATTCATGTGGCCTTTTGAAAGACCCCCATAACTTGGTGGAGAGATGTGAGGTCACTCAGACTGCCATCGAGAAAGATGAGGACATCGTCCACAGAAAAAAAATGAGTCAAGGAAAGGGAATTAGTAACTTTGATACCCTTTAAGCACCCATTCCTATGCTCTTCATGAATGAATCTATTGAGGCCTTCCATGACCAGGAGGAACAAAAGCGGAGATAGGGGACATCCCTGCCTGAGTCCCTTGTCTGCATGAAAAAGAGGTGAATCTGAGCCATTTTTAACACACATAAGGGAACATCGGTTATGCAGTTGATAATCCATTTGATAAAGGGATAGGGAAAGCCAATATGGGTTAGGAGTATGCGGAGGTATAACCAATTTACTCTGTCAAAAGCTTTAGAGAGATCAATCCTTAGGATCATGCCCTTTGTTTTCTAGTGCTAGACTGAATGGAGGAGTTCCTGGGCCATCTCAATGGCCTCATGTATTTGTCTATTGTGAAAGAAGGCAAACTGATCTTGGCAAATGTGGAGCGAGAGGACATGCTTTAAGCAGTTTGTAATGATTTTTGCTATAATTTTGTAAATGCAGTTGCAGAGGGATATGGGTCTGAAGCCATCAAAAGAGGAGGGTTTGTTAGTTTTTGGTATGAGTGTGATGAAAGTGGCTTTCAGGCTACCTGGGATCTTTCCTCTCTTTTTGCTCTCCTCAATGATTCGCAGGAGGTCCTCCCCTAGTACCTCAAAAAATGTCACATAGAATTCTACAGTCCAGCCATCTAGCCCCGGTCTCTTTTCTTTCTTCAGCATTTTTAAAGTGTCTTCTAGCTCCCTCATAGATACTTCTCCCTCTAGCTCGTGTTCCATTTCCTTCTCAACAAACCTCGGGAAGAGCTGCACCGTTTCCATCACTTCAGCTAGGGTGGCATGAGGAGGTGCTTTTTATATATTATGAAAATGAGAGCAAGCTAAGGATGCTAACTCTCTGAATGATTTAACCATCCTACCCTCTGAATCGATAAGTTCATAGATAGTATTGATGGCCTTTCTACCATTTTCATGTTTGTGGAAGAAATTAATGTTAACATCCCCCTCCTTCAGCCAGATAGCCCTACTATGGAGCCTCCAATTCGATTCTCCGTTTGCAGGAACTTGGGTTCATTTTTGAAGCGCTGCAGTATAGACCTCCTTTTGTTCTTAGGTCCTCATGACTCCTCCTGTGTCCTCCTCAAAAGAAAGTATGGCCCTCTCCACCTCTCGGAGGGATATGTCATTCGCCTCCTTTCTCTTCTGAGCCCAAGACTTAGATAGGCTCTTTAGTTCCTTCATATTGAGGTTGAAATTCTGTGTTATATCCCCCGATGCACTAGGTGGTTGTGCCCTCCAGAAGTCTGACACAAGCTTAATATATTCCAGATCTTGCAGCCAGGTAGAATTGAACTTATAAGGGGCCTTTGGCTTGCTTATTACATCCTGAATCTCAAGGTATATAGGGTGGTTATCTAACATCCCACCCGAGCTTACCCATTATCTAATATAGTGTCCTCCATTGATTAGGCCTTCTTTAGTAAGAAAGCGATCAAGTCTTCTAGCAAAACTTGCTTCCCCCATTCTGTTATTCCTCTAGGTAGGGTGTTTTTTTGCTAAAGGGACATCGACGAGATTGTGGGACTCTAAGAGGTTCTCAAAAAGGCCCATCAAAGCATCCACTTAGGCATGATTGCCCCAGGATTCTGAATATCCCATAGAGAAATTGAGATCCCCCCTATAATAACATTTTCTTGGAGTAGTAGAGACGAGTTGAGGAGAGGTCTCCAAAAAGCCATCCTATCCTGATAGGGTCCATACACATTGAGGATCCAGAATTCTGATTCAAGGGTTGGGGAGTATATGTCTATGACCAGAAAGCTGCGACCTCCCCATACACTCAAAGTTTTAATAGTTATGTTACAAATGCCTAGAGATAAACCCCTTGATCTACCTGAGGGATCAAGAGAGTGAAAAGACCAACATGGGAGCCATTGAACAAGAAGGGAGGATACAACGGAAGCAGAGCCAAGGGTTTCTTGTAAGAAAATGATGTCAACTTGCTCAGAGGAAAATAAGCGCTTGAGGGCTAGTTTTTTGTCCGAGCTAGCCATCCCACGACAATTGAAAGAGAGGAGCTTCATGGAGGGGGGGGGGGGGGGGGCAGGGGCTTGTTCTGCTCTAAGAGCCAAGTTTAAGGCTTTCTACTTGCTAGAAGCAACCTCCTCCCCAGCCTGATGCATGGCTTTGAAGAGGTGGGATGGTCACCCTCTGGACTTGGGGGGGGGGGGGGGGGAGGCAATGATCTCAAAGCCTATAGGGTCAAAACCTTGAGAGCGTATCTGGGAGCGAAGGGGGTAACAGGGTTCGTGGGGTCCGAGAGAGGGGAAAGGGATGCCTCCGCTAGATAAGGTTGAGGGAAGGTGAAAATGGGGGGAGGGGCAATAGTACATTGCTGGACCATGGGGATCAGATGGGAAGGTCCATGGGGGGGAAGATGGGATGCACTCAATGAAGGATCCGGGGGAACATTTGAATAGAAATGCTTGGAAAGAGAAGGCATAATAGAAGTAACAATGACAAAATAAACAAAGGAGAGGGGGAGAGAAGACATACCTGTGGTGTGAGCATCCCCTCTGGCCGCCTGTGCTCTAGATAGAGGTGGAGAGGGAGGCCGGAGAGGAGCCTTCCCATGCTTCTTTCTATAGTCTTTCTCGTGATCCTTGTCTGCCTCGGTCTATTCTGGAGGGCACGAATCTTCCTTGTCGATAGCAGATGGAGGTTCCTCCCGTGGGGGATGGGTTTCTTGTACGTTCTCCACCGGTGGTTGCACTCACTTGTTGACCAGAGGGCAATCTTTGTACACATGCCCCACTTTATGGCAGCATCGACATCTGTATGGGATGCCATCATAATCCAGAGGCTACTTCTGTGTGAAGGACTTCCATTGTATCGTTAAATATTCTTGCAGACCCCCTTGAGTGTCCATATGAACCAATATCCTTGCAAATGCCATCTTTCTCGTAGACAGATATGAATTGTCTGATTCCACATATGTGCCGATCAAATTCCCTATTCGTTTAAAAATGTCCTCTGACTAAAAATGCAAGGGGCCAGGTAGTCTTACCCAAATCGGCCCGACTTTGAAGTTGCTCCGTATCCAGGTCGAAAAGTGGGGACCATCTCTTCAGCAGGGCCGGGGCATGTTCAAAATGTCAATATGACGAGAGTACCCAGTTCATGAGGTTAGGCCTAGAGAATCTGAGAGAAAACTAGCCCTTAACGAATGTTTGCACAGTAGGCAGCTCTACCAAGTGGTTCCCCCAGACCTCCAAAACCCAAGATTTCAGTCAAGCTGCTGTGTAGTTGCATCCCTTGATTCTACCAACCAGTACCCTATCAGCAAAATCCATAGTCTCACCTAGCCGAATTTCTTCCTCCAATATGAGGAATGTGTCCACCTCCTTTGTCCTGAAGCATTGCATCTTCTTTGCTGTCCTTTTGTCAACTGCAGGGTTCCTACGACCTTCTAAGGAGCGCTCCTGGATGGGGGGGTTCATTGGGGGGGGGGGGGATGAAGCAGTGGGAGACTTTCCACGAGAGGGGGAATACCAGTGAAACTACCAAAGGGGGGAGGGGAAGTACATGGCAGGGTCAAAGGAGTCGAAGAAGTTGGAGGGGCATGGGGTGAGGGAGGGTTTATGGAAAAACCAGGGCAAGGAAACAGACCAGGAGCCGGGGAAGGAGGGTTAGGGTTTAAGCAACCTGTAGCAAACCCTAGGGTCGCTGGGGACAGCGGGGGAGTCGAGAGTGATGGCCAGGCAGGAGGGTCATCCGGCAGGATGAGCTGGTGGTCTGGTGGTCCAAAGAGTTCAGGTAGTCTAGAAATGGTCTCGTGCAAAGCCTCGCCAAAAGAAAAGGTCCCCAACTTAGTAGGTCGCAAGGTCATCTAGATGGTTTCCTCCACTATTTCCTCTTCCGAATAATCCACCATATCTAGGTCCATTGTTATGTGGGTAAAAACCTATGTCAGCTACCTTGGTAACTACCAGAAGGAGGAGTGGCAAAGCGACAAAAATTGGCAAGAGAGGCCAGAGGTCAAAACAACAAAGTCGATGAGCGGGAAAGGGCGATAAGGTAAAGGTTAATGAAATAAAAACCCCAAAACCACCCATAGTAATAAGAAAATGGTCTGCACGTGTGATGATGGAGATGTGTACAGTGCTGGTACAAAACAACTGTACCTTCCTGCTGAGTCCACGAAGTAGGCTAGCCATGATCGCCTACTATCTTGGCCCCGAACCTCCATTTCACGCTCTCCATCCTCAGGTCAACCCATCCAAATTATCAGTTGATAGTAATTATACATGAAGGAAATATTATTTTCTTTAGAAAAGATAGACAGATAGCCTAAGATGGCTTCGTATACCCATTGGTCTGATTGATAGCCTAACAAGCAATAAATGAGGGAAATTATATGTTTGGCTCTTTCAGGGAACATAAATGTTGGGTAAGGAGGATTCTTCTTATGGAGCTCAACATCTTCAGGGAGAAATATCTCAAAGATTTGCGCTCTCTAAGGGAAAGGGAACTTTTGATATAGGTCAATTAGGGCTACATTGGAGAAAAAACTAAGGGATTCATTGTCAGGTATCAGAAGCATTTGGTTTATGGCTTCTGCAGAAATAGTTATTAGAATGTCTCCATTCTGAGCTACAACTCTTCTCTGTAAGCAATTATAGTTGGATTGGCACCAGATAACCAGGTCAGGAAAGGAGTAAGTTTGGGGAAACATGTACAAAGGTAATTTGGATTCCCAGAGGTTTATTTCATCGTCAGAATCAAAGTTTGTTTGCTTTGGCTAGTTGTGTAATTCGAACATGTTGAATTCACTTTCAGTGTCTGCAACTTCAAAGTATTGATCGACTAATGGGATATGGCCCAGGTCTAAGGCATCAGAGGCCTTTTGGGTTTCTGGAGTTGCGGAGGAGCTGGTAGAGGGTTTATCCTTCTTATTTGTATCCATGGGTATAACAAAATTGTAATGATGTAGGGAAGGAAAATAACAGAGGTAACTAAGAGGATACTTCCTATTACAGGCTTGGTTAAAATAGAGAATTTGCAGACGAAATCAGTGAATAGAAACAGTGAAAGAATGGTCGAAGAAGGAAAATGTAATGGGGGATATGAATATTTAATAGGGATTTAGGATGACCATTACACTAGAGGCCATTTTTGATCAGCTAATTAGAAAATTAATGCGTTAATGGGAAGGAAGAGAAGCAACGAGAAGGGCATTTATGGCGGCAATGGATACGTGAAACGATTAAGAAATATCAGGTGAGAGCACGTGGGATGAAGTGATTAGAAAAGGATGGCATGGAAGGAGTGACAATTTTCACAATATTGGGAAGTGCGGGAGTGTGGATGGTGGATTTCGGAGGGGGGTGTAGTGGTAATTGATTTGGAGTGAGGGGGTTATGAAGTGTTGGGGGAGCGACAGGTAGGTGAGGGGCATGTGCAGGCAAAACCATTCTTTTCACCCCCCTTCACCCTTATCTCATTTCATAGTGATGGGGTGCAAAGAGCTTCCCTGCCGTTGATATGGGCGGGGAGGCTAATAACCATTGATCTCTGCTCGAAGCTTAACACATGCCAACAAAAGAAATTTTTCGTTTATGACTTTGGTTTAAAGCATAAGAAACATATTTATTTACAATAATTAATCACCCTTTTAGGAAGGTAATTAAACAATAATGAAATTTAATCTAACTAAGGGTGCATTTTAAACTAGCTGCCCTTTTAAATTATTTAACTAATCTAAGCCTAATCTATATGACTTTAGGCCAATTTTTAAGCATATTAGGCCTTTTATTTGTCCTAATATAACCTAATTTCTAATTTTCAACCAAGATTAAACTGTTTGGTTGAATTTATTCTCTAGTTTAGAACAAAAATTTAAATGATCTTATCAAGATTAAACAATTTGATTCAGATCAGAAGAAAAGGTTGTGGCATAAAAACAAACTGCACATAGACCTTTATTATTACAAAATGGAATTTATTCATGAAGTGGCACTTAAACAAGAACACTTTTTGAAATCCTTTTGACTTTCTTTTGATGGGGTTATATTTCATCTCTTTTTATTTTTCTATTTTTTCATATTTTCATATTTTTCTTTATTTTCTCATACCCTCTTTTATAAAATAACAACTAACTTATCAAAAACAAAGCATGTTACAATAGGCCATATAACAGTAGGTTGCTCAACATCACCTCCAATTCTTTTCCCTCCTTAGGTGATAATATTTAAATTAAAATGCATGGAGGGCTCTAGTTCTTGTGGTTCTGCACTGACCAAATTCGTCCCTTTTACTCGATTACACTCCTCTTGCTGAGAAATAAGTTATGGAAAATCCTCAATGGAATGTGTATATACCCGAAAATGTGAACACTGATGCCTCCTTGGCATCAGCCAATCCCTTGCAACATGAACCTATTGATCATAATTATAACATTTGATCATACCCCTTCTTCTAGGTCTTCCTCCCCTTGGAGCACCTCCTCCTCGACCTTGAGGAGTTTCATTGAATCTAAATGATATACATTCAAGATGATCAATTAGAGAATATAAAGATATACATTTATTTGTTTGGTGCATAGGAGATCCATAAAATTCACAGAATATATTGTTTGGCACATTTGAATACTTTGGCAAAATAGGACATAGACATGGTGAATGACAATAAGATTTTCAAATTTCACAATACTCATTCATAGACATACCTTGGTGATTAGGAAACTTATGGTACTAAGTGTTTCCTTAGAATGGTATGCATGCAGATATCTTTACAACCCCAACGCTATGTGGCAACAGAGGGGGTCTTATAGGCATAGTAGTTGGTCCCATACCCCTCAACCATGGACATTCTATGGAATGATGTCCCTTAACTCTACAATTGGTACACTAGACATGAGGCCTTGTCAGCCTCATAGGTGTAAGATCATTCAATCTCTTTTCAATGTAGCAATTTGATTTTGAAGTCCCATAATAGCAGGGTTAGTAGAAATACTCCTTGGTCGATAGTCCTATAGATATCCTGCCATTATCTAAATCTGCATTGCCTGCTGTAAAGCATCCTACGAAGTGTCAATCTTCTATTGCCACAATGAAATCCTAGGCAATGACAACAAAGCCACAATAAATAAATCTCTTGGATGATGAGGGTCAATTGGATAAGATAATTTACCAGATGGCATATTTAAACCATTGTATGCATTTCCAAGCATATTCTCCTTATCCTTGTCTAATATCAAAAATTTCTTCCAAACCTTGCTGATTTGATTGAGGAAGTTTAAATTATTGAAGAAAAATGTCATTTAACTTGATCCATGGTGGGTTTTGGATTCATATCAGACTATTTAGTAAACCGTCATAGAGCATGATCTCACAAATTCATCTGAAACTCAATGAGCTTAGTGACATCAAGAGTCTATCTTTCCCTCCAAGCTTTTTCACATAGGTACCAATTCTGCTCAACATCTTCACCCCCTCATCCTAAAAACTCCGAATAGCAGGTAAGTGATCCTGCGATATTTTCGGTCATATTTATTTTCCCTGGTTGAACTATTACAAATCCTTGGGAACCCGGATGAGAATGAATACTTGAACTTATTTGGAAACTACTACCAAAACTACTTACTCCACTTAGATCTTCCTATTGTGTATCTAAAGTAAACTTGTTGAAATTTTAAATTCTTAGACATTTTTTAAAAGAAAATACCAGGATCTTGATACTGTAACACCCTCCTCCCACATCCACCCAAGTTACCATGCCAATCGGGGTAAACATGAGAGAAGAGGCTACTATGATCAAATTCGACCTCCTAGGTGACCTTAAGGAAGTGGAATCGACGAAAAACCACATAGAACTATCCAACACCATCAACAAAACCCTTAGGAGACAAGTCAACCACTCAGACAACCTGTCCCTCGGTCTCATTTATGTTTTGGACAATTTAAGGCTTAGTCTCTCTCATGCTATTGGCAAGGGAGCGATTAGAGACCTGAAGTTGCTCTCATAGGCCTATTTGCTAGCGACTGGGGTCCAAACTTGCTAGTTCTATGCTAGTGACTCTAGGATTTGAGCCAATTGTTTTTGGCCCAGAGCCTAGGCCACTCCCCAGAATGGAATGAAAGCTCACAATTAAGTAAAGTATAGGGAAAAAATGATGCAAAAGTAAATAGTTGATCAAGGCCTTAACAATTCCCTTACTAGCCATGACAAGAATTTCATCAAACATATCATTGACATGTAACCTATAGGTGTAAAACACAGAGTTAAGTGTAGGGATCTCTTACTTATCCGAGAATCACCATGAACCATTGTTTCCTCATGTCATTTCTTGCCTTATCACTTATTAGGTCCTAGATACAATACCATTCAAATACAAGTAAAACATGCTGATCACCAAACATAACTACTGTCATAAAATGAACATATAACCAAAATAATAGGAACATAATTACAATAAACATATAAGCCATCAAAATCCATATATACACCAATACATTTACACATGAAAATCAATGGAATGAGTGATGAGCCCCATAAATGGGTAATTATATGGGCTCATTTGGTCTCCTAACTTAGCTTAATCCACCATTCTCATCAGTTCATTGCATGTTTTTGATTATATTTATGCTAATAGAGTGAGTTGGGTTAGTCATTATGCCATGAAGTCTAATGTGTGCTTTATGCAGATTTTTGGTCAATTTTGAGACAAAGTCAAAGGTTTAATGAGAATTTGGCAGCCAATATTCGAGGAAGACAAGGGAGAGGATTTATAGGAGGGTGTACCCCTCATTGATGATTCCCTACTTCGAATCCTCCTTCAGAAAGCTCAGAGCACAAGCAGCCACATCAATGCAGCAAAGTGGCAGCAGAGCAAGTGAAGGTTAACTGCTGTCTATCTCAAGTCCTGGAAGCCAAGCCTCCTTGATTTTAGGAGAGATGTTGGGAGCTCTAGTTGTATAGATAGAGAGGCCTAGGGCCTCAGTAGGTTGTTGGATGTTAGTCAAATTTTCGCACTTTTGTTGCAGCTTTTGCTCAACTCATTTTGAGCTTACTTTTGTGGACACATTTATGTAATGTGACTATTATTTTGATAATGAAGATGAAATATTTTCTGAGCCAGCATTGAGTTAACTCAGATGGCTAAAGCTCTTGGGTTAGGGCTCAACCCAAGCTGCCCATCACCTCTTTTTTTGTATCTATGTATTTTTTTGCAGTTCATGAATTAGTTGTTGTTATATAGCTTTCTTCCCGGTTTAGAACAGGTTGCTTTTGGTGATTTACATAGTTGTTTCCATTTCAGTTTGCTGAAGTAGGTTAGGTAGTGATAGAAAAACATACAAAAATGACATTAACAGAGCCTTGACCTCCTTTCCTCCCTTTGGGACCATGAGCTGAGGTCAAGACCCCTTGCTGCCACAAAAACACAGATTTGCCTTCTCTATGCAATTTATAGTGTTGTAGTTTGATTTAGAGGTTAATGCTTTGCTTCAAATCTATTTGTCATGATCATTTCTATTTCTACAATAAATCTCCATTCATGCTTTCCTTTCCATATAGCATTGTTTAGCATTTTATTTTCCTAGATCAAAATTTAGGTTAACATGAGCTACAGTTTTGTTTTTTGGTGCAGCTAGTTTCTTTGCTTGCTCAGTTTCAGTGTTTGATTTGCAGCTCTCTTGCAGTACATATCTACTCCTAATAAGTCAATAAATCATCCACCACCATCTGTCTTTGCTACATGTTCCACAGGTCATTCACAACCCCTCATAAATCTACCCTAATTTTCTGCACTTTTCTCATAAACTTTCCTCCCTTTCCTTGAACAAATCAAACCACCTCACTCTTTCCTTATCCTTCTAGATGGACCATAGGCACCTTAGCACATCCTTCTAGCCCTCAGCTACCATTTCCAACCATTTTCCCACCTTCAAAACCTCTAAAAAATCCCTCGACATCCTCTTGTAGATCCCCTGCAACCTCCTGTAGAAATTCCTGTAGGTGACTTTTTGAAGTTTGATTGCAGGGAAAGCCTCCAAAAGGTTACTAGAGGCCTCCTAGGACCCATCCACACCTTCCTACTCTTCTACAAACTCCAAAGTCCCTGTCCATCGCCACCTAATCGCTGCCACATCCACAAACAAATAAATTATATGCAAGACAATTTCACATAAAATACATAGAAACCCAAAAAGATGTTTTTTTCTCATTTCCTTCTAGAAATAGCTTGAATAGATGTTGTTTACTTCCTAAGTAGATAATGGCATTCATTTTATGGTTTTTCATCTCTCTTTCTACAAAAGCAGGGTTAGTTGGTTAATTAGGGTTTGTTAGGGTTACTTCACATTTCAGTATTCTTTCACTTTCTGCAAGTAGAGTAGTCTATGTAGAGTGAGCTTTCCTTTCTTTCATCACACATAAAGATTCTTTTGGAAATCATAGAAGTTGGCTTGAGCCCCTAGTGATCTTGCACTAGCTGACCAAGTGATAGCCTGCAATAAGAACTAGTACTTGTGCATACAACACCATTGCTTCCAAGTTTGTTACGAACTACCGGGTTGATAAAAGTAAAGTAGGAAGCCCCAGGAGTTGCAAAATTATTGCTACAATACTGGTGCTCACCACTTTTTGGCGTCGTTTCCAGGGAAGTTTCAGAGTATTTTGTGATTACTGCTTTTCTTCTATTTTCTACTACAACATTCTGCTAAGTAGTTCATTTAAGCAAAAGTAGAGTAGTTGTTTTTTTCAATTTATGCATTTCCTTGCTTTCATTTCAATTCTGCAATTTCCATTTTAGAAAAAGTAGATTAGTCCTTTCAATTCTTCAATTTCCATTTAAGAAAAATTAGATTAGTCCTTTCAATTTTGCAATTTCCATTTCAGCAAAGGTAGATTAGTCATTTCCTTGCTTTCATTTCAATTCTGCAAATTCCTTTCAGCAAGTTCATTTCAGTAGTTGCAATTTGTTTGTTCAATCAATTTCAGTTTTGTAGGTACAAGCAGACAAAAACAAAAATCACCCAAAAAGAGATTTCCTTTCATGCCTCGTAGGAATAGAGATAATTCAGGGAAATTCCTACCCAACACCCCCACCACATCACAAAGCCACCCTTCTCTCTTCTTTGGTAGTAGTGATCCAGAAGAACCTTTAGGTGAAAAACTAGAGATATTTGAGGAACATAGAGGAGAAGAAGAGGAAGAAAACATCCCTCTTGAGACAATGGTTGAAAAAAGAAATGCTAGGGGGAATGGAGAAAGAGTAGAGGGTACCTTTCCCATCCAAGAGACCAATGGGGACACTAAAATGAAGAACATCAGCCCTTCAACGCTACCTCACTTCCATGGATTGACTATAGAAGATCTTGACACCTTCCTGTTTGAGTTTGCTGTTATCTGTCGAACCTATGACTATGCAGAAGATGAGTAGAAGTTGAAGCTATTTCCTTCTACCCTCAAGGATGCAGCGTTGCATTGGTTCATGGGGTTACCTGGAAACAACATCACAACTTGGGCTCAGATGCAACAAGCCTTTAATAACAAATATCGAAACTACTGTAGGTCAAAAGATAACAAGGAAGAAATCTTCCGAATGACCATGGGAAGTGATGAATCCTTGGAAGATTATGAAGAAAGGTTCCAGGTTAGTTATAAAAGGGCTAGGTGCACACTTGACCCTGAATCTCTGAAGTTGGTCCTGCTCAAAGTAATTCTGGAAGACCTTCTAGACACCCTCCATTTACTGGCTGAGGGAGACATCTACCAATTACCTTATGAAGACATAAAGACTGTTTTTAGAAACCATTCTAGGGCAGCCAGAAAGAGAGGTAGGGGAAGTCAACCCACAACCAGTACCTTGTCATCCAGTTCATCCCTTAAAGGTGAACTTGGAAACATGCTGGAAGACTTCAAGAGTGAGATGTTGTAGACTCTTGCCATGCAAATGGATACCTTGCATATCAAAATGTAACAAGAGGAAGCAGAGAGGGCTTTTGCCATTTTTTGTCCTAGGTGCACCAGAAGGCATCCTAGGAATGAATGTCCATTGAACTCTATAAAGGTTTTTTCAGTTTGTGAAGAAGATCATTCTACAGATAAGTGTCCTTCCTTGCCTAGACTTAAAGCTGTATACCAAGGGGCCAAAGGAGCCACTGAACCACTCTATTTCATGAACCAAAGGAGACTGCATGGACCTAGACCATACCAACAGGGAATGCAAAGGACATCTCAGGCATACTACAACCCCAATAAAGCCACTTCCATACCTTCTTGGGGTCTCCCTACTCATCCTTCCTGGTCCACACGTCCTCCTTGGTCCTATCCATCTCAATATCATGCCCAACCAACCGCTCATTCATTACACTCCTATACTCAACCACTACCTCAGTGGAATGCATCTCATCAGGGGTGGAGGCCCAAGTACAACTCTGCTTCCACTCTTTTTCCTCCACCACTTACTCAATCAAAACCATTTCCTCCTACTCAACCGAACCCAAACCCAAACCCAAACAATAGATAGGCTCAACAAGTGTACAGTGGGGAACCATCATGCCCAACCTATGCTGTGGAGATTCAGGAGATTAACCTATGATCTAGGAAGGTTCTCCCAGATAGCTAGCCTCCCCCTCAAGAGGTTGAGGAAGATAAAGAGGAAAGTGAACCAAAAGCAAATCCACCCTTTCTTGAGAGACTATTCGGGACAACACAGCCCACCCCAGAAGAAATTGAACTTCTTGGAGAATTGAAATAGTTATGTGTAAAGATACCATTTCTCCAAGCCATAAAGGATGTGGCCATATACAATAATATGATCAAAGAGAAGTGCTTCAGGCATCCAGGTAGGTGCAAGAGAGATGCCCCAACCATCAATGTCATAGGAAAACTATTTGACCTAATGCTGGGGTAGGTAATTTGTCTGAAATATTTAGACCCTGGAAGCCTAGTAGTTGATGTCCACATCAATGTCATGATTATCCCACATACCTTGATTGATTTGGGAGCTACCATTAATGTGATGACAAAGGACACCATGCTCAAGCTCAAACTCTAGGGCTCCTTGAGAAAAACCACAACAGTACTGCAGCTAGCAGACCGCCCCACCGTGACCCTTGAGGGATTATGGAGGATGTGATGGTCTCCATTGATTCTTGGGAGTACCTTGCTGATTTATTGGTTCTCCAGCCAAAAGAAAAGCTCATTGGGTATCCTCTCATCTTGGGAAGACCCTGGTTGGCCACTACCGATGCTTACATCAGTTGTCAAGCTGGGAACATGACTATCAATAATGGGCATATGTCCAAGTAGCTAATCCTATACGCTCCTACCCAATCCCTGCTAGAACATGATCTACCTATTTGGTTGGAGGAGGAGAGGAGGATGAGGTCTATTTTGCACCATCGTGTGCAGTAGAAACTGTAATGGGGGGGAAACTGCAAAATGAGGATGATATCATTCGAAATTTAATTCAGAATCCACCCCCCAGTATGTTGCCATTAGAAGATCTAGTGAAAGAAACCGAAGAAAACCCCCTAACTGATCTCTGTGTGGTCGACCTGACCTCTCTGTGTGTTAAGAATATAGAGTTCAACCTAAAAAGAACCTTGAAAATCAACTCATTCCTATCCACCTCCCAGGAGAAGGAACTGTGTAGCTTATTGAGAAAAAATTTAGATGCCTTCACCTAGAGCTATAAGGAGATGAAGGGAGTGAACCCCTCAGTTTGTACTCATCACATTTACATTAAGGAAGATTGAAAACCAGTCAGGCAGCCTCAAAGGAGGATGAATCCATCCTTAAAGACATTGTCAAGGAAGAATTGCAAAAGTTACTTGATGCAGGATTCATCTACCCCATCTCTGACAGTGAATGGGTCTCTCCTTTGGTGCTAGTGCCAAATAAAAATGGTAAGTGGAGGAAATAGTGTCGATAATCGGGAACTGAAAAAGGGCACTAAAAAGAACCATTTTCCTTTGCCTTTCATAAATAAGTTAGATGGTCTGGCGGGGAAAAAGTTTTTCTCCTTCCTAGATGGGTTTAGCGGGTACAATCAGATCCAAATTAGCCCGAAAGACCAAGATAAGACCACCTTCACCTGTCCTTGGGGTACCTTTTCATATCAGGTCCTTCCTTTTGGTTTGTGCAATGCTCCCGCCACTTTCTAGAGAGCAGTATTGAGTATATTTTCCGAACTGGTTCATGATGCAGTGGAAATATATATGGATGACTTTACTCCTTATGGTTCTAACTTCCAGGAAGCTTTATCTAACCTGGGAAAAGTTTTGGAAAAGTGTATTGAAATGAACCTATCCCTCAGTCTGGAAAAATGTGAATTCTTGATGACTGAAGGGACCGTGCTAGGTCATGCAATATCTCAACAAGGATTGCAGGTGGATCCCAACAAAATTGCCATCATCCAAAGGGTCCCACCTCCTCAAAAGGTGAGAGATGTCCGAAGTTTCCTAGTCTTAGCGGGATATTACAAAAGATTCATTAAAGATTTTAGTAAGTTAACCTCTCTATTGTTTGGTATTTTGGGAAAAGATGTCGAGTTCATATGGACTGAAACCTGTCAAGAAGCCCTAGATACCTTGAAAAGCAAACTTGTGACTGCCACAATTTTGAGAGGCCCAAATTGGGCCCTATCTTTCCACATTCACACAGATGCCTCGAACAAAGAAATAGGAGCAGCCTTGGGGCAGATTGATGAAAATTTACCTTATGCCATATACTTTATAAGTAAAAATTTGTCCAAGGCAGAGTTAAACTACATGGTCCCCAAGAAGGAACACCTAGCCATAGTGCATTCCTTAAATAAGTTCAGACATTACATCACAGGCTATCAAACCTTTGTACACACCGATCATGCTGCAATTAGGTATTTAATGTATAAACCAGATGTAAATGCTCACATTATTGGATGGTTTATTTTACTGCAGCAGTTTGATTTAACCATTATTGATAAGCCTGGTAAAGAAAATGTTGTTGCTGACTTTCTTTCTAGAATAGATTGTCCTGCAGGTGAGGAATGAATGGTGGATGATCAAATGCTAGATGAGAACCTATTTGCTATCTCAGTACTCTCTCCATGGTTTACTGATATAGCAAATTACTTGGTTTTAGCATAGTTCCCACCACACCTGTCCTCAAAAGTGAAGAGCAAGATCATGAGGAAAAGCGCCCCTTTCACTTGGATTGGGGGCAATCTCTTCAAACTTTGCCCAGATCAGATCTTGAGAAGATGTGTCAAGGAGGAGGAAGTTTTTGACATTCTCCTAACCTGTCATGACGGGCCTTGTGGAGGCCATTTTGCAACAAAAAGGATTTCCTTCAAAATCTTGCAAGTAGGTTACTATTGGCCCACTCTTCATCAAGATGTGAAGAGATATACCAGCCAATGTGATCAGTGCCAAAGGATGGGGAAACCTACTCCAAAAGATGAGATGCCCATGCAACCTCAAGTTAGTTTTGAGCAATTTGAGAAGTGGGGCATGGACTTTGTGGGTCCTATCAACCCTCCTTCAAAACAAAGGCAATTCATCATTGTGTGCACTGATTACCTGACAAAATGGGTAGAGACAAAAGCAATCAAGGCAGCAACAGAGGAAAAAGTAGATGAGTTTTTAAGAGAGAACATTTTCTATAAGTTTGGGTATCCAAGAGAACTGGTTACAGATCAAGGCAGTCAGTTCACTTCCAATTTGATTGAAGACCTACTCACACATCATCAAATCAAGCATAGGACTTCCACCCCTTACCATCCACAAGCCAATGGGTAGGTGGAAGTCACTAACAGAGCTCTGGAGGGAATTCTCACCAAGGTAGTGAGTAGCAACAGAAAAGATTGGGCAGATAGATTGGTTGAGGGCACATGGGCCTACAACACTACATGGAAGACCACCACTGGGTTCACACCCTATGAATTGGTCTATGGGAAGAAGGATTTGCTGTTAATAGAATTTGAATACAATACACTAAGGATGGTAGCTCAGCTAGACCTAGACCTTAGCCATGCACAAAGGGAAAGGTTACTCCAGCTCAATGGATTGGATGAACAAAGATTGTAGGCCCTTATCCACACAGAGGTAGTCCAGCTTCAAAGGAAGATATGACACGAAAAAAATATCAAGGAGAAGCAATTCCAAGAAGGAGATTGGGAACTGCTATATGAATCAAGGTATAAATATTTCAAAGGCAAGCTGGGGACAAGATGGATGGTACCTTACACTGTAGAAAAATGCAATGACAATGGTTCAGTTCTGATCAGAACCATTGATGAGGAAGCCATCCCCATGCTTGTCAATGGACATAGGTTGAAAATTTACAAGAATCCCCTCTCCAAGCGAGAGTTCATTGAAGATATGAATAAGACAATGTTGGTAGTGGAGTAGGTCTCAGCCTCCACTCCACCCACTCACCGAGAAAAAAGAAAAAATAATAAAGACTCAAGTGAAAACCTCTATGAGGCGCTTGACTCCCATCATTGGGTTGAAAACCTCTTTTGAGGTGGCCCAGTGATGAAAAAAAAAAGAGAGAGAGAATAAGATGCCTAGGTGAAAACCTCAATTGGAGGCACCCAGGGTAGGCAAGTAGGGTGAAAGCCTCCTGGAGGCACCATAGTTGTCTTTAAAAAAACAAAACAGAGAAAAAGGAAGAGAAAAATGACTTTTAAAATGCATTGTAGGTTACAGGTGGACCACAGGAAGCAAGAGGAAATGCCACAAAGCCTATTACTTATCCTCTATCCTCTTCTCCATCATTTCTGACCTTTTTTTCCACCTCTCTGTGTTTTTTTTCTAAAGATTGTGTATCCTATAGGAGGCCCTGTGTGTTCTAACTCTCATTCCCACACTTGCACCACCTCATTTCCATTGATTTCTTCCCTTCCTGCAGCAAAAACACAGAAACTAGTTAAAAAAAAATATATAAGGAAATAAAAAGAACAAAACCTACAAACTCACCTGCAGCTTACCAAATACCTCTCCAGTGCCATCAGTATCTTTAGTAGCATCCTCACAGCTCCTAGCACAAGAATTAGCTAAAACTTTTAGAGGGAGAAGCAGCTATAGGAGCTCCTATAGGATTTCCTGTAACAGCTGATCCCCTAAAAATCAAGCTCCAGCAACAGAATAGGTGCAGCCACAGGAATACAGAGGATGTTTGAAGCAAGATTCAGCTAAAGGGTACCTATACAAAACAAACGAGAAACATATCAAGGAGCAAAAAGCATAACAACAGAAAGGATACATGCATGCAACCACTAAAATCCGAGCATGCAGCAACAATAGAACCAAGCAATACCACACCACGAACATTCGACCTGTAGGTAAGTGTCTAACCCTCTCATCTATTGCATTTGTATAATTCAAAAATTGCATGAATGAATGAGATGGTTAGGGTTAAGCCAGAAAAGTGGCCATTTAACTGGCCACCCACATCCAGTTCGACTACGCTCATCCGGAGATCTCACCACACGTGCGCCTAGTCAACTCACAGAAAATCTGAAAGACAGGTAGTGGTGGGTGTATAATCTCTGATGCAAATGATGGGAAGTTATTGCAGGCAGAGGTCATGAGGAGTCATGATGACACGATAGTGGGGACCAACGGTCTAAATAATGGCAACGTACCCTTTTTGCCAACTCACATCATCGCTAGAAATATCTCAAAATAGACATAAGTACTCTCCCTCGAACTCCTCTACCACCTTTGCTTCCATTTCCTCTTTGTCTCCGTAGCTACAACAAGCTCCATACCACCTCCATAGCCTCGAAACCATCGTTCTCTATCATTTTCAGTCCTCCTCCTCCTATCGGCATTCTATAAGAGCATTATCGGGTTCTACAAGAGCAGTAATAGGTTCTACAGGAGAACCTACAACCATTTCTATAGGAGAGGTAGTAAGCATTTTTATAGGAGAAAACACAGGGCTTTCGCTCAAATTTGGACTTGAAGAGGTAGGTTCTATACAAAACCACCTTAGATATTCATATGTGCAAGAAGTGATAAAATTTTAATGAAGAATTAAGCCTAAAAAAGAAGAGGAATTTCATTAAAAAAAAAAAATCTGCCTGTTTATTGAAAAAACATATTTTTTCTCTGTTTTCAAGTTTCTACAAAAATTCTTATCTCCTTCTCCACCTGAGGTGTTCCAAAAGGGTGCAAGCAAAACAACAGGGGGATTCATGAGGAAGGGGCCCATAAATTCAGTCGGGCTCCATGAACATCCCGAGGTAGTAGCCATTTTCACCAGAGCAATTGGATGCCATTTTTAGAAAAATTTAGAGGGTTTGTGTTTCAGGGAAAACTAGTGTCAATTTGAACTGTTAGTCCCACTAAGATGGGTAGCTATCTTAGAAACAAACAATCAAAGCAATTCGAGATTTCCTTTAAGTGTAATAGATAAGAGGTAAGAAAAGAGGACCAACTTGGATCTTCTGCTTGGATCCTTGCTTGATTTCTCTTTCCCTTGATAGAATCTGCCACTTCTCTCCTACTTGTCCCACTTCAAAGAGTACCTGTAGAGTCAAAGTAATAGAAAAACATCAAATCATCTCTATCTAAAACATCATAAACAATGCAGAATCAAAAAAACATTTACCATACAATTTCATTCATAAACAATAAGATTCACAAATACATGATTATATGGAGGAAAACTCAAAGAACTTTATTAATAGTAGAAGAGAGGATTACAACCCAGCTGTCTAATCCAACATCATCCTCCCAGCATAGAAGCCCTCTTCACCTCATGAAAAGCAAGATCACCCACCAATACAATGTCTTTTCTCATAGATAAACCAACAACATTTCCTTACAAATACAAAATTCCAGCCTCTAGATCTCTCAGATGAGGGATCCATTTATAGATGACTTGCAAGGGTGTGAGTTAGCTCTGGGTTTTGGATTAGTGTCATTCCACTGATAGTGCTTGGTTCCACATGGAGATTTCATTGATCTCTTACTTATCCCTGGGCAAATTCAGAGAGGAAAGTGTCACAGGAGAAGTTTTTGGAAGATTCCATGATCATCCACTTAGCAAACTATCTCTGCCATTTGCCTATTGTCACTCATCACACCCCACAGAAGGCTCTTTCAGTATGCATCCCACCTGCCTAGTGTAGAAGCTAGTATGCATCGCACCTTGACCATGGAGTAGTTAGTATGGTCCAGTTTTGGCCAGTTTTGAGTGGTTTTTCAGGTGGAACTTCTGGGAAATGATGTAATTAGTTGACCATGATCCTTTAGGGTATGAGACAACACTTTTAGGGACTAAAGAGCCCTTGGTTTATGGACATATGAGTTTGGGGTTGCAGTGCCCAAATATGTCTATAACAGTTGCCCCCTAAAGCATGAGGTCGTAAATCTTCTGATGTTGGGTGAAATACTTTATCATGAGTATCCAAGGTATTCGAACTAGAAGGTGACCTATATAAGATACAACAAAATACATCATCATCATATTATTTTCATGATCTAGCTGAGATGGGCATTCCCATGCTCAACTTCACAAATTCATTTTCATGTACATAGGATAGAGTGATTCTTCATATGAAGAGTCATCTTCTTTTGCTTAGATGACTATCTGTGTAGATTCCGTGCACATTTGATGTCTTTATGTTCCCTGAATATATCGTAGCCCAGATGGATGAAATTAGATCTGGGGTCTTCAAAATCGTTCAATCTTCGCTCGATGTACAAGTCGATCCATGTGAAAAGATGTTATGAAGTCGAACATGGAAAGACATGGCCTGATTACCATCCAATAATGTAAGCTGTTAACAGGTGCGAGAGAAGTCACTGATAATGATAATGACCCTTAAGGTACTATAGTACAGTTCACGTGGTGTGAATATATTAGCTGATGTTGAACACCACGCAAAATCTTTCGGTCAAAGGCCATTAATGTAAACCTGTCGCTGGAAGTGAGAAACTTGCCATTAAGGCATGCAAGCTTCAAAGTACTGAAAGGGTTGTTTCTAAGTCGACTTCCTGGATAATGAGATGATGTCGACAAGAAGTGACCCATCGTAGGAGGGCCTTGATGTACCCCACATCTACAACACGAAACAAAGCAAATGATTTTTTTGGAGGGGAAAATGATCTGATGATAGAAGGTTCAGGAATGGCGATCATGAAAAATGAAGGGTGAAGGTATTGCAGTGGATGAGGCGTTTGATGGATGGTGAATTCTCTAAATGACTTCTCTTGAACATGTCGGTGACAATGATATGGATTGATAGCGTTAACCCCATGGATGGTACGGAAGACCAATGGTGATATGATGAACAGAATAACCCAACCTGACTCAATCATGGTGATGGAGTGAAAGTGTCATGTTCAAGAGTGACCTACTACTAATAAAATTCTTCACGTTTCAAGTTTTCTTCCCTTTTCCCCCAGTCATTGTTGACTAGTACCTCTTTATTTTTTTCAAGCTTGCGGAGGATAACATATGCTTGGTCTATAATTTTCCCTTTGGGCAAACCTGTCGCTATGTTTTTAGCGAGCCTAGCATCAATGAGACTCATTCTTGTCTGGGTGGAAAAGTTGTTGCTATTGTTTTAACGAGTTCAACGACAAAGATAACTCGGTCCTTTTCTTACTTCAAGAGTTCGAAAAGGGATGAAAAGGAAACTCAAACAGTCCTTTTTCATAGCATAATCCCTTAAGTCCAAAAAAGTATAAAATAATACGAAAGGGATGACTTTTCGATCGCTTTAACAAGCCAAAAAAGACAAGCACTCGATCTTTTTGTTTGATAATCCCTCAGGTCCAAAAAGATTAAAATATATGGGAGGGATGGCATTCTCCTTACTTTAATGAGTTGGAAAGGCTAATGGCTCGAAAATCTTTTTATATTTAATGAGTCTAAAAGAGTTTAAAAGGGACTCATTTTTTAGGAACGAGTGGTATTTTCGAGTAGCAACTGGTTCCAGGTAAGTTTGGAACTTCTCAAAACATGGCAATGTGAAGAGGGTGGCAATCAGAATCACTTGTCACAGATGTTCCTCAAAAGGGTAAACAATCAAGTGGAAGCATATGATCGACCAAATGAATGGAGGTGACGGTAGGAACACAACCAAGGTTCAAAAGGGCTGATAGCAGGGCAATCACAAAGGTTATTTACGAAAGGTGAATTCATTTTTTAATGAGCTTGAACTAGGAGAAACTATGCTCATTGGCAGGTTTATTTTTTAACGAGCATGAACCTTGCAGAAAGATTGCTCTTTGACATGTTTCTTATGCACTTCATTAGCTAGCGCGGCGTCACGACTGGTTTCATCCAAGTGGATTAGTTCTAAGAAACGAGCCTCTTCCTCTAAAGTTTCGGGAAGTATATTGATTGAGAGCTTGAGAGATGCAATTTCACACTGAATTGGCAAGACAACTTCTAGACCATACACCAACTGAAAAGGCGTAAATCTAGTCACATTTCTCACCGAAGTCCTATATGCCCATAGAGCTGAGTACAAGATCAAATGCCAATTCCGTTTGTGGACTCCAATCATTCTTTGCAGCATGCACTTAAGGACTTTGTTGATCACTTCAACCTGTCCATGCCTACGGATAATATGGAGTAGAACTATCATGGCATAGTCCTAATTTGGCAGTCAATTCAACCATCATGTGATTGCGAAAATGTGATCCATGATCTGTGACAATAGCCTGTGGAACACTGAACCTAGAAACTACATGATTGAAAAATAAAAGAGCAGTCGTTTCATAGCTGTTGTTTAATGTAGGCATCGCCTCAGCCCATTTTGTAAATTAGTCGATTAAAACTATGATATACCCATGCCCCCTAGCCAAGGTGGGGTTACATGTCATGAAATATATGCCCCATTTAGCGAATGGCCCAATAACAACTACTGGATGTAGCAGTGCAGGTGGTAATCTGGTTTTGTGATAAAAAATCTGACAAGCATGGCAACTTCTGACTACAATTGTGCAATCTTTGAAGATAGTGGGCCAGAAGTAACCAAATCTTAGGATCTTTTGTGTAGTAGCGTAACCAGATAGATACCCCCCACATGCACTTGAATGAAAATCATTCAGGACTTTTTCGGCCTCCTCGTGTGTGAGGCACCTTTGTAGAACTGTATCAACACCACGACGGTAAAGTGTATCACCGACGATCATGTAGTCTTTTGCTTGGTATCGAGTATGTCACTATTCCGAGTGAGAGGTGTTAGGCCTAAAGGTTTGGGTTTGGAGATAGATTAGTATATCTCCGTACCACGGGTCGCTTGATGATATTAGAAACAGAGTTTCATCCACGATTGATGCTTTAGATGTTAAATCATTGGATGGTGATGGGAGGTCACAAAGTAACTCTGCGAAGACTAGAGATTTCTTTGATTTGGATTTGGTGAATTCCAAATCAAACTCTTGCAAAATGGCTATCCATTTGTAATATTTCCCCCTAGTAATTGACGTGACAAAATGTAGGTCATAGGGTTGCAATCTGACAAAATGGTAGTTTTGCGAAAGCATGTAGTGTTGAAATCTTTGTACTGCTTGAACAGTTGCTACAACCAACTTTTCAACATAGGAGTACTTGCTTTCTGTATCATTTAAGTTGTGGCTTAAATAATACACTGGATGTTCTATTCCATTGTCTTCTTGTACTAAAACCATTGCGATGGTTGTATCTGTAGCGGCGAGATATAGGTTAAAATCTTTTTGATAGTCAGGAGCATACATTAATGATGCTTTTACTAGGGAATCTTTTAAAGCATCAAAGGAAGCTTGCAGAACCTGATCGCAGTTGAAGGGTACTTCTTTTTTCAAAAGACGAATATAACCTTTAGCAAGTTCTGCGTAATTTGGAATGAACCTCCTTAGAAAGCTTTCTTTCCCTTGGAGTTTCTGAATCTAAAGCAAATTTGAAGGTGGAGGCATGTCGATGATTGCCTGAAACTTACATGGGTCAAGTCAGATTCCATCCTTAGAAACTACGAAACCAAGTAACTGACTAGAACCAACAAAAAACACACACTTGTGTGGATTGAGTCGTATCCTGTAGTGTCGGCAATGTAGAAATATAGCTCTCAAATGCTGCGGGTGATGAGTCCACTTTCATGAATGAGCTGGTAGATCACCGAGATACGATTGAATGATGTGTTTGATGTCATGGAAGGTGTAGTTCATTGCCATCTGAAATGTTGCCCCTGTGTTCCTCAAACCGAATGGTAGTTTGCGGTACATGAATGTGCCCCATGGACATATAAATGCAGTCTTTGATTGGTCTTGTGGGCGTATATTGATTTGATTTCATCTGGAAAATCCATCCATAAATGAAACGACTTCATATTCGGCACATTCATCAATTATCTGGTCAATCCTTTGGACAAACTTGATTTACATCCCTGTAATCGATGCACACTCTAATCGTTCCTTGATTTTTCATCATAGGAACAATACTTGATACCCAATCAATTAGAGGAACAGGGTAAATGAAACTAGTATGTAAAAGTTTTTCAACTTCTGCCTTAATGGCAACGACTTTTTTCGGGTGAATCGGTCGAAACTGTTGTCGTACTAGCTTGACATCTGGATACATCTTGATTTCATGTTCAGTGATACTCGATTCAATGCCTGGCATTTCTTCATATGACCATGCAAAGACATCTTTGAATTCACGAAAGAGAGCATAGTATATTTCCAGTTCTGAAGGAGAACAAGATTTGCCAACATAAATATTCTCTACAACGTTAGGTTTGGTCGAGATATTAATGGCAATAGTTTCTTCAATATTGGACAGATTTCACTCGGAATCCACCATATTTATAGCATTTGATAGAAAAACAAAAACTGAAGGATGATTAAGGTCGTTAGAATAATATTCGTTGTTATCTTGAAGCTAGGAATAATGGTGGTGATCTTCCCATGGTGCCTCTCCTATCATCATTGACTGAATGATTCCTTCATTTGTAGAATGTACATGAGACCAAGGATTGGAAGAGGTACCATACTCTAGAGACCTATCTATCCAAACACTTGCCGAGTGTTGATTTGGGTTCATCGCCCATGCCCAAAAAACTGATTGCTACAAGAATTCTATAGGGCTTGGGGGCAATACCTGGTGATGATCCACACTATCAAAATGTTTAGAGTTCTTCTTAATCTTTGTTGATGTAGAAGATATCATGTGACAGGTATCCACTGTGGCCACTTTCGCTAGATTACTCGGAGGTGGAAGGGAAAAAGTACCCATTAAGGAAGGGTCTTTTATGAGACCTACTCTAATATTTTGAAGCGATTGAGAGCTTCCATGGATCAATGGAATGCTTTTGGTAACTTGCGAACTGTTGGGGAGGAAGGTTAGTTGGTCAATGATTGTAATTCCACCTTGAAAGGGGAATGCAATATTTCTAAAATATGTTGACACAACAACAGCCATAGCATAAATTGAGGGCCTGCCCAATAGGATATTGTAGTCAAGGTTTCCATTAATGACCTCAACTTCAATTTCTACTGTCTTGCCCCCCAGTTCGAGTTGCAAGTTACTTAATATCCCATATGGCGTGTATGTTCTTCCATCGAATGCTTTTAATGTCATTGATGATCGTGACAAGGATGGAGAGCCTAAAGTTTTCCAGCAACTCATTGACATAATAGAGGTAGATGCCCCCTCATCAATGATTGTTCAATGAACAGTTTTGTTGAGGGATTTTACCTGTATGAGGAAAGCGAGTTGGGTCGGTAACTGAGGTTCGTATCCTTTATGATTAAAGGCCACTAGATTGGAATCCGCTGGATCAATCTCACCTATCGCTGATAACAAAGCCTGCTTTTGGGAGGGGAATTCTGCAGTACTTCAAGTGTCAACATAGCGGATGGAGATTAGGCTAGATCCTCCACTATATTATAATTCTGTGCTGCTTGAGCACGAGGATTAAATGTCGATTTATGTACTACCCCCTTAGGCAGTTTTATTGTTAATTCAAGAATGATTGGTGGAACAACTTCTGGAAAAGTTGTTGTCGAACCACCGGGTTGATTTGTAGCCTTGTTGTTCGACGACTGTGGATTCCCATAATCTTTATTCCTTGTTGATATCAAAGCATCATTTTGCTGTTTTGAGATGGATAGCATAAGCACATGAGATGGGGAAGCATGATCACTAGCAACCAGATTAGTTTCTAGGTTTGGAAACGGATCAGTTAATACCGCTGAGGTACTTGAAGATTTTAAAAACTTTGTGACCTCAGCTCAATGTGGACAATATCTCATGTAATGGTCCTCATCACATATGAAACATGGCTGATTAGGTTTCTTTCATCTAGTAGGGTTTCCAGATGACTTCTTAGGAGTCAAATCTTCCTGTTTCTTCTTTTTGTTTGTCCCTTTCTTCTTGCCCCTTGGTTGCTTAGGATTTTTGCCCTTGTCAGTTGAAACATCATTAATATCTAAGGTAAGAGGTTCTTCATCTACTTTTTGACTAGAAACTACACGGGATTTTTTAGATGTAGCCTTTTCTATTTTCGCGCCTGTGGTACCGATCACGCCATCCCCAGCATGAGTGTCCTTATTTGATTTAGGAGGGGGTGGAACAGAAAATTCTAGTCTAGGAGCATCAAGAATTTTGTCATAGAGTGTGCCAGATTGAGTATAGATCAAATCTAAATATTGTGCATGAGCAATGACTTGCTCTTCAGTGACAACTCCTCCCTTAGCCACATCCTCTGTAATAGAGGGCAATAATCACTTTATAAACGATTTAGCTAAAAGCTGATGAGGAACATATGTCTTTACCATTCGATGATGATGCTACAATTCATGAATATGATCAGATATGTGAGTGGCTGTCATCTGTTTAAAGTTGGTAAGGAGTTCTGTCCCCGTTTCATACCTTATGGGTAACTGAAAATGGGTTAAAAAGGTAGTTGCAAGGGTGTTGAAGTTATCAAATGAAGCTCTAGGCAATTCAATATACCATTTTGTTGTCGGACCAGTTAGTGTTTGTTGAAAAAGGCGAAGCCTAATCGAATCATTATTTAGGGTGTTAGATGAGCGCCACAAATGGAATGTCATTACATGATTCGATAAATCTTCACCTGGATTTCCATTGAATTTAGGAATATCAGAGGGAAGTTTATGAGGAATCGTTGGCCACAAAGGGGTGTAAGCAATTGGATCATTCATCATCTGGTTTAGATCTAGTAATTCTAGAGTTGCTACAAAAGGCAACTGTTGATTCAGCTTAGGCGAAGCATACCCAGGATAAGATGGAATCGCTTGAGCAGTAGGTCTTTGCATACTAGCATAATGTATCTAATGCTGGTAACTTTGATAAGGTTGATGGGAATAACCATTTATATTATGGTTGTTGATAACCATTTTGGAAATGTGGTTGCCCGTTACTTACAAAGCCTTGTTGCTTAGGTCCTTGGTAAGATTGCTGGAGTTGCGGTTGTTGATATTGGACCAGCCATGGTTGTTGGACCATTTGCTGTTGTTCAATACTAGATGATTGACCAAGATGTGGAGTGATAGTACCTATTTGAGCCTGAGTCGTTCCAGGTAAAGAGGCACTAACCTGAGGTTGTGATTGAATTGGGGAGATGAGAGGCTGTTGTATTGGAACCTGAGAGACTTGAGGTTGACACACAACAGGTAGTGCTTGTACTTGCGATATAGTCACAATAGTAGGTGTAGTGGGAATATTCGACACAAGTTGGACTGGTTGCATTGAATATACAACCCTTGTTTGTTGAGGCAGTATTGATACCCAACCGCTGGATGTAATTCCAGTTTGACCTGAATTTTGTTGTAAACTATCATATGGTTGTTCTCCAGGAGGGAACAATGAAAAGGCATACTGCCCCCCATATGATGGTAATCCAGTGCTTAAAGGGTAGATTAGCCTTTGAATACCTATTAGATCAAATTGTTGAGTTTCAACATAAGAAGTAATGGATGAGACTCTGGATGAAGAAATAGGTACAGACCATGTCGTCGAAACAGTCCCTGAGTGGACTCCGGCTTGTTATTGATAACTAGCTAGGATAGATGGTATACTAGAAAACATTGTAGTAATGGTAGCAGGAAGTTCCGTTGCAGCTATGTCAGTTGACACAGTCCTAGATGTTGATGGTTCCTTAGACATATTTAGTCTATCCAAAATATTTCCTAGCGATTCGATAGGAACTTGCGATGAAGGATGATTAAAAGAACTAACTTTTGTAGTAGAAGGATATAAGTGGATCCCAGTTTGAAAATGCAATAGAGTACTGGATGGAAGATCCTCAACTATCTCTTCTATGGCAATCAATCCAGGTGGAAGAGGTAGACCGTCAGGTCCATAAAATATTCTGGAGCCAAAGAAAGTGTAGCTTGTTTAGTAACAGATACTGGAGGGGTGACACCTTCTGAATTCTGGAACTCAACTTCCAGATGTTCAGGTAAGTGAACTTTATTTTCTGGATCAGCCCTAGTGGAGTTGTTTCAGGAATAGAAGTGTTTATCGTTACACTAGGATTAGTTCTAATCTCCCCTTGTAACTGCGGAACACTCTGTAAAGGCAGATGTACCAGAAATAATCAGAGTAACTGTAGTCTCTGACAATGTTGAAACACAAGTTTCAAATAAATTAGGTGAATTGGACTCAGTTAAATGACACTGTTTTTCCTGGAATGGTTTCATCTCTGGAGTCAAAGATGGTTGACTCGGTAGTCTCTGTGAATGACGGGGTTTTGATTGACTTTCTTCCACAATTACGGATTACTTGATCAACTCAAAATTAAAGGGGAAAAGTTATTCCGATTCAAATAAATTTTAAGACACTTTGATGCAACTTTGCTTTTTCAATTTTTAAGAGTCGAGAAAAAGCTAAAGGTGACTCTAGTCGCCTTCGATTTTTAATGAGCCTGAAGTGACAAGTGCTTAGATGGACCTTTTCTTTTAAGGAGTCGAAAAGGAACGAAAGTGAGTACTCTAGAAATCTAGACAGAGGGATTACCAAACCAATCGCAAAACTGCAATATACACCTTGGTGGTAAATTAAAGAGAAATTACCAAGGACTTTACGTACAACAGTTAATCTTCCCGAATGTTGTGTTTAGTGCATTGTCATCGATAGGGCAGTAGAAACGGCTTCCTAAGGATAAAGGATATTAGCCTATTGTGGTCTCCCAATATATACTCGATGATACGGGGAGCACAAGTCCGTACTGGCACTTGTTGTATCAAAGAGGAGGAATCACCCAACCTTTGATGAAAACGATAGTTACCAGGTTTTACGACACCGGAACACGTCTCTAGCCTAGACTTCTAGATGTGCTGCGTTAGGTTCCAAAGTGTTTTTATGTTTATCGAGATTTATTTTAGAGTTCATCTTGCTTAGAAGTTTTTCTTTCAAGGTTCACTGCATGATGTAGATGTAAAATTCCTAAATATGCAATCTAAAATGATAAATAGTCGTTTATTTTGTTTTAGCAATGAAAATCCTAGCTTCTAAGGAAAGAAGAGTACGATTCGTTTAGCATAGAGAAAAGAGCACACACTAAATGAAATTTTCCTAAATCATCTTTCACACACATTCTAAATGAAAATGCAAATACATGTATTTTTTTTCGTTTCCTTAATGCAATAATGCTCAAAAGGAGAACTAAGTAAAGAACTGAACTATTTTCTTCAAAGAGATATTTCGACAATTTCTTTTCAAAATGAAAGGAAGACTAAAACGACGCTTTCAATTTCGAACGGAAAACTGCTTTCAACACTTCAAATATTAACAATTCAAATCAAATACAATGACAAAAGTACAATCGACTATCTAGAGGAGGAAGACTTTATGACACTCTTCCTTTTGACTCAAAATGACAGTTACGAAACTTTTTGCATCAAAAACGACAGTTCAATTAAGCTACTTTCGACAAAGGAGGATAGTGAATGATGGAAAAATACATAAAAACATTTACAAATCCTAGTCAATGGAGGCTGAATAATGTAAAGGAAGGATGCTTTAGCAATGAGATACTAATGATGAACAACGAAACTACTGAATAAAGCTGAAAATCAGGAGGAAAAAACCAACTTTCAAAGAGAGAAACAGTATCACTCAATCGTCGCACCTGCAACACAGGGAAACATGGATGCATCTCACTTGCAACACATGGGAGGTGCAATGCATATAGGCTTCCCAGTTACAAACAGTGTGATGGACCAGGGAGCGAAGCTAAGTTTGGTTTTTGCTTAAAATTTGTAGCTAAGTTTAGTGATTTAGGCTAAGTTATGATCGACAGTAAAAACAAAGTATAGGGGTATGATCTTATGAGATTATGAGCTATCGAAAGGGCACTTAGAATGCTTGTAAGTCAGATGTTCAGTTCATAAACCAACCCAGAGATTCATGGAAGCAGCATTCATCTACTTCACAATTGCATAGAAAAGGCGTTTTGAAGGCTAGTTGGCTAACTTCAGGCTCCGTCTGTAGTTTATAAAGCAAACAATAAACAAACAAAACAAACAATTCGGTCTCCAGTGGAGTCGCCATTTTGTTTCTGGGAAAACTAGTGTCGATTCAAACTGTTAGTCCCACTAAGATGGGTAGCTACTTTAGAAACAAACAATGAAAGCAATTCGAGATTTACTTTAAGTGTAATAGATAAGAGGGAAGAAAAGAAGACCAACCTCGATCTTCCGCTTGGATCCTTGCTTGATTTCTCTTTCCCTTGATAGAATCTGCCACTTCTCTCCTACTTGTCTCACTTCAAAGAGTACCTGTAGAGTAAAAGTAATAGAAAACCATCAAAGCATCTCTATCTAAAACATCATAAACAATGCAGAATCAGAAACACATTGACCATACAATTGCATTCATAAACAATAAGATTCACAAATACACAATTATATCGAGGAAAAATCAAAGAAATTTATTAATAGTAGAAGAGAGGATTACAACCCAGCTGTCTAATCCAACATCATCCTCCCAACATAGAAGCCCTCTTCACCTCATGAAAAGAAAGATCACCCAAAAATACAATATCTTTTCTCACAGATAAACCAATAGCACTTCCTTACAAATTACAAAATTCCAGCCTCTAGATCTCTCAGATGAGGGATCCATTTATACATGTCTTGCAAGGGTGTGAGTTAGCTTTGGGTTTTTGATTAGTATCATTCCACTGATAGTTCTTGGTTCCACTTGGAGATTTCATTGACCTCTTACTCATCCCTGGGTGAATTCAGAGAGGCAAGTGTCAGAGGAGAAGTTTCTGGAAGATTCCATGATCGTCCACTTAGAAAACTGTCTCTACCATTTGTCTATTCTCGCTCATCGCACCCCATAGAAGGCTCTTTCAGTATGCACCGCACCTGGCTAGTGTAGCAGCTAGTATGCATCGAACCTTGACTATGGAGCCAGTTTTGGCTAGTTTTGAGTGGTTTTTCAGGTGGAACTTCTGGGAAATGATGTAATCAGTTGACCATGATCCTTTAGGGTATGAGACAACACTTTTAGGGACTAAAGAGCCCTTGGTTTATGGACATATGAGTGGTCCTCAGAGACTGATTAGTGACATCCTGGATATTGATCTTGCCATCTCTGATAGGCTGAGATCCATCTCTACAAAGCTGATGGATATAATCTCTCACCGATTCACCCCCACGGCGAATCCCGACAGTGAAAGAGGGGCACCACGCCTCGATAACCCCGTCAAAAAGTAGATATCCTCGACTGTCAGTGGAATAGATTTTCCTCTAATCTGGAATACCTGGTTGATAAGATCCCACGCATCGAGAAAATACTGCAACAAACTGATTTATTGCCTCATGCTAGATATACAGAAGAATTTGAGCAAACCACAGTTTCGCAATGCAGTAACAGTACCCTGATCATGTAAGAAAATCATGTATTCTTCTTCATATTCATGTTCAGGCCATGTAACGACCATCTTGATCCAATAAATATATGAGTCACAGACAAAATATGAATTAGGATCCAAATTTGAGCAAAAACAGGAAAAACTTTCATGAAAAATCACTGTGTAAAGTTTCTTTTTTGCACCCATCGCACCCTGCCGGTTAGCAAGGTGAGATGCATACTGACTGGCCAGTGTCCAGCTCAGTATGCATCGCAATTTTTGATGCAGACCAAGTGCAATGGATAGAGAGTGAGTTCTTCAAAACGCAGGGGCCCAGAACCCAGGAAAAACATGCTCAAAATTAGAAAAAGACGGAATGAAAATGAAGAGCTCAGGGTTATCTCCTACTTGGTCTTGACGACGCAGAGAATAGTCCACCGGATCTCCTGAAATCAGCTGATAAAATTTGAGGGGGAAAACCACTCGAGAGATCCAAAATCCCAAATTCGAAATGAACTGGTAAAAATGAGAGGTAAAACTACTTTTATGTTACTATTCACGTAATCCAAGTAAAATGTTAGTTTTAATTCATTTTTCGAGCATGTATATGTGTATTTCTAATCAGTTTGATGGAGCAATTGACCAAGTTGAATGACCGATGAAAGAATCTAACGTGTTAAATGGTAAACTGAATATCTTTGACCAATATCAAGAGACATCTTCAAACAACTGGTAAGACCAATGTTCCCGCAAGGTTCAAGCTCGTTAAAAAATAAGCCTGCCACTAAGCATAGTTTCTTCCGATTCAAGGTCATTAAAAAATGAATCCACCTTCGGTAAATAACCTTCGTGATTGCCCTACTGTCAGCCTTTTTGAACCTTGGTTGTGTTCCTACCATCACCTCCATTCATTTGTCCAATCTTACGCTTCCACTTGATTGTTTACCATTTTGAGGAACAACTGTGACGAGTGAGTCAGATTGCTACCCTCTTCACACTGCCATGTTTTGAGAAGTTCCAAACTTGCCTAGAACAAGTTGCTACTTGAAAATACCACTCATTCCTAAAAAAAGATTCGCTTTTAAACTCTTTTTAGACTCGTTAAATATAAAAATATTGTTGATCCATTGGCCTTTCCAGCTTGTTAAAATAAAAGGAAACACCATCCCTCTTGTACATTTTAATTTTTTGGACCTAAGGGATTATCAAACAAAAAGATCAAGCGCTTATCTTTTTCGGCTCGTTAAAGCGATCGAAAAGTCATCCCTTTCGTATTATTTTATACTTTTTTGGACTTAAGGGATTATGCTATGAAAAAGGACTGTTGGAGTTTCCTTTTCGTCTCGTTTAAAACTCTGTAAACAAGAAAAGGACCAAGTTATCTTTGTCATTAAACTCGTTAAAACAATAGTGACAAACTTGTCCACCTGGACAAGAATGAGTCTCACTGATGCTAGGCTCACTAAAAACATAGTGACAAGTTTGCCCAAAGGGAAAATTATAGACCAAGCATATGTTATCCTCCTCAAACTTGACGAAAATAAAGCGGTACTAGTTCACAATGACTGGGGAAAAAGGGAAGAAAACATGAAAAATTTTATTGGTAGCAGGTCGCTCTTGAACATGACACTTTCACTCCATCACCATGATTAAGTCGCATTGGGTTATTCTATTCATCATATCACCATTGGTCTTCCGTACCATCCATGGGGTTAATGCTACCAATCCAGATCATTGTCACCAACATGTTCAAGAGAAGTCATTCAGAGAATTCACCATCCAGCAAATGCCTCATCCACTACAATACCTTCACCCTTCATTTTTCATGACCGCCATTCATGAACCTTGTATCATCAGATCGTTTTCACCTCCAAAAAATCATTTTCTCTGTTTCATGTCGTAGATGTGGGATACATCAAGGCCCTCCTATGATGAGTCACTTCTTATCGACATCAGCTCATTATCCAAGAAGTCAACTTAGAAATAACCCTTTCAGTACTTTGAAACTTGCATGCCTCAATGGCAAGTTTCTCACTTCCGGTGATAGGTTTACATCAATGACCTTCGACCACAAGATTTTGCATGGTGTTCGACATCAGCTCATATGTTCACACTACGTGAATTGTACTGTAGTACCTTGAGGGTCATTATCATTATCGGTGATTCCTCTCGCGCCTGTTAACAACTTACATTATTGGTAATCAGGCGATGTCTTTCCAGGTTTGACTTCAAAACATCTTTTCACATGGATCGACTTGTACATCGAGAAAAGCTTGATCGAGTTTGAAGACCCCAGATCTAGTTTCATCCATCTAGGTTGTGATATATTCAAGAACATAATGACATCAAATGCGCACAAAATCTACATAGATAGTCATCTAAGCAAAAGAAGGTGACTCTTCATATGAAGAATCACTCTGTCCTATGTACATGAAAATGAATTTATGAAGTTGAGCATGGGAATGCCTGCCTCAGCTAGATCATGAAAATAATATGATGATGACATATTGTATTGTATCTTATATAGGTCACATTCCAGTTTGAATACCTCGGACCTTCATGATAAATCATTTCACCCGACATTAGAAGATTTACGACCTCATGCTTTAGGGGGCAACTGTTATAGACATATTTTGGCACTACAACCCCAAACTCATATGTCCATAAACCAAGGGATTTTTAGTGTCTAAAAGTGTTGTTTCATACCCTAAAGGATGATGGTCAACTGATTACATAATTTCCCAAAAGTTCCACCTGAAAACCCACTCAGAACTGGCCAAAACTGGACCACACTGACTGCTCCATAGTCAAGGTGCGATGCATATTAGCTGCCACACTAGCTAGGTGTGATGCATACTAAAATGGCCTTTTGTAGCGTGTGATGAGTGAGAATAGACAAATGGCAGACACAATTTGCTAAGTGGAAGCTCATGGAATCTTCCAAAAACTTCTCCTATGACACTTGCCTCTCTGAATTCGCCCAGGGATGAGTAAGAGATCAATCAAATCTCCAAGTGGAACCAAGAACTATCAGTGGAATGACACTAAGATGGGTAGTGACCATAGAAACAAAAAATCAAAGCAATTCAAGATTTCCTTTAAGTGTAATAGATAAGAGGGAAGAAAAGAGGACCAACCTCGATCTTCTACTTGGATCCTTGCTTGATTTCTCTTTCCCTTGATAGAATCTTCCACTTCTCTCCTACTTGTCTCGCTTCAAAGAGTACCTATAGAGTAAAAGTAACAGAAAACCATCAAATCATCTCTATCTAAAACATCATAAATAATGCAGAATCAGAAACACATTGACCATAAAATTGCATTCATAAACAATAAGATTCACAAATACACAATTATATCGAGGAAAACTCAAAGAACTTTATTAATAGTAGAAGAGAGGATTACAACCCAGCTGTCTGATCCATAATCATCCTCCCAGCATAGAATCCCTCTTCACCTCATGAAAAGAAAGATCACCCAAAAATACAATGTCTTTCCTCATAGATAAACCAATAGTACTTCCTTACAAATTACAAAATTCCAGCCTCTAGATCTCTCAGATGAGAGATCTATTTATAGATGTCTTGCAAGGGTGTGAGTCAGCTCTGGGTTTTTGATTAGTGTCATTCCACTGATAGTTCTTGGTTCCACTTGGAGATTTCATTGATCTCTTACTCATCCCTGGGCGAATTCAGAGAGGCAAGTGTCACAGGAGAAGTTTCTAGAAGATTCCATGATCATCCACTTAGAAAACTGTCTCTACCATTTGTCTATTCTCACTCATCGCACCCCACAGAAGACTCTTTCAGTATGCATCACACCTAGCTAGTGTAGCAGCCAGTATGCATCGCACCTTGACCATGGAGTAGTCAGTATGTTCCATTTTTGGCCAGTTTTGAGTGGTTTTTTAGGTGGAACTTCTGGGAAATGATGTAATCAGTTGACCATGATACTTTAGGGTATGAGACAACACTTTTAGGGACTAAAGAGCCCTTGGTTTATGGACATATGAGTGTTCCTCAGAGACCAATCAGTGACATCCTGGATATTGATCTTGCCATCTCTGCTAGGCTGAGATCCATCTCTAAAAAGTTGATTGTTACACAAAAACATCGTCACCATGATTATTTGTAGTCAGTATGGGTCTATCATCACTTGTACTGTCCTCCTAAGCAAGTCTCAGACCTCAGCTCTTCAAATCAAGCTTTGGAAATGAGAGAAAGACATTAAAAATCAATGTAACTCTGGTTCCGCACTTTCTCTCACTCTCACTTGCAGTCCCGCACCTTCTGTGTACAAAAACTACGGACCTGCCCACTCTGTCCCTAATGGTGTGGGTGCAGACCCCTGTGAAAGTCAAAAGACGCAAGTTTTATCTTAAAAAACTCACTTTGGGTTAATTCTAGAGGTTTATAGAAGGAATTTTGACGTGGATTGTTCGCTCTGAGGTGGTTCATGCATCCCAAAAGAGAAGGAGCTAATCCCTTGATGAGAGGAGCTATCACTTTGAAGGAGGGCTTTATCCCTTTGAAGGAGGACCTAGTAACCTCCCTCCATTGCACTATAAATACAGGCATTGGGCTGGTTGCTGAAGAGGTTAGAAGCTGAACATTTTTTAGGGTAAATGCTGGTGAAATCAAGACTTCCTAGTTGAGCTTAAGAGGAGAGATCACATACCTTTTGGGCTTCATTGGGGAGTGAGTGAAACTTGTCAAAGTAGAGGAGAATTCTTACTAGACCCTGGGAGGAGCTTGTACAACGTCAAGGCATAGGTTGTAAAGTTCTTCTTCTTTTGAATTAATACAATCAAACTCATTTTTCTCAACAAGTATCTCATGTTATTTGTTTCATGGACTCCTTGACTTTCATGTTAAATATGTTTTATGCAATTGGCTTTTCAGGTGCTATTTAATTTGTTTGCCTTGTTTGTGTTTGCAGATTCACGACAAAGGAACTCATTTGGATCGAAGGAGTGAGGGCATCCACAAGCTTGCGTTGGACCTAAGGTAGGCCCTAAAAACACTTGTTTGCTATTGTTTATCAAAGCATATTTAGAGAAACATAGTGTCTTGTTGGTTTGCTTGTCATTAGGTCTTCTTTAGATTCTAGGAAGGTCTATCTTGTCCACAAGATCGACTTATTCCATGTGACACTGATGGATATAATCTCTCACCGATTCACCCCCACGGGTAGATCCCGACAGTGAAAGAGGGGCACCACGCCTCGATAACCCCGTCAAAAAGTAGATATCCTCGACTGTCAGTGGAATAGATTTGTGTCTAATCTGGAATACTTGGTTGATCAGATCCAAAGCATCAAGAAAATACTGCAACAAACTAATTTGTTGCCTCATGCTAGATATACGGAAGAATTTGAGCAAACCACAGTTTCGCAATGCAGTAACAGTACCCTGATCATGTAAGGAAATCATGTCTTCTTCTTCATGTTCATGTTCATGCCATGTAATGACCATCTTGATCCAATAAATATATGAGTCACAGACAAAATATGAATTAGGATCCAAATTTGAGCAAAAACAGGAAAAAATTTCATGAAAAATCATTGTGTAAAGTTTGTTTTTTGTGCCCATCGCACCCTGCTGGTTAGCAAGGTCAGATGCATACTGACCGGCCAGTGTCCAACTTAGTATGCATCACAATTTTTGATGCAGACCAGGTGCGATGGATAGAGAATGAGTTCTTCAAAACGCAGGGGCCCAAAACCAAGGAAAAACTTTCTCAAAATTAGAAAAAGATGGAATGAAAATGAAGAGCTCAGGGTTAGCTCCTACCTGCTCTTGACGATGTGGAGAATAGTCCACTGTATCTCCCAAAATCAGCTGATAAAATTTGAGGGGGAAAACCACTCCAAAGCTCCAAAATCCCAAATTCAAAATGAAATGGTAAAAATGAGAGGTAAAACTACTTTTATGTTACTATTCACGTAATCCAAGTAAAATGTTAGTTTTAATTCATTTTTCGAGCATGTATATGTGTATTTCTAATCAGTTTGATGGAGCAATTGAGCAGGTTGAATGACTAATGAAAGAATCTAACGTGTTAAATGGTAAACTGAATATCTTTGACCAATATCAAGAGACATCTTCAAACGACTGGTAAGACCAATGTTCCCGCAAGGTTCAAGCTCGTTAAAAAATAAGCCTGCCACTGAGCATATTTTCTTCCGATTCAAGCTCATTAAAAAATGAATCCACCTTTGGTAAATAACCTTCGTGATTGCCCTACTGTCAGCCTTTTCGAACCTTGGTTGTGTTCGTACCGTCACCTCCATTCATTTGGCCAATATTACACTTCCACTTGATTGTTTACCCTTTTGAGGAACAAATGCGACGAGTGATTCAAATTGCTACCCTCCTCACACTGCCATGTTTTGAGAAGTTCCAAACTTGCCTGGAACTAGTTGCTACTTGAAAATACCACTCGTTCCTAAAAAACGAGTCGCTTTTAAACTCTTTTTAGACTCGTTAAATATAAAAATATTGTTGAGCCATTGGCCTTTCCAGCTTGTTAAAATAAAAGGAAGCACCATCCCTCTTGTACATTTTAATCTTTGGGACCTAAGGGATTATCAAACAAAAAGATCAAGCGCTTAACTTTTTCGGCTCGTTAAAGCGATCGAAAAGTCATCCCTTTCGTATTATTTTATACTTTTTCAGACTTAAGGGATTATGCTATGAAAAAGGACTATTATAGTTTCCTTTTCGTCTCTTTTAAAACTCTGTAAACAAGAAAGGGACAGAGTTATCTTTGTCGCTAAACTCGTTAAAACAATAGTGACAAACTTGTCCACCTATATAAGAGCGAGTCTCACTGATGCTAGGCTCGCTAAAAACATAGAGACATGTTTGCCCAAAGGGAAAATTATAGACCAAACATATGTTATCCTCCTCAAGCTTGACAAAAATAAAGAGGTACTAGTTCGCAATGACTGGGGAAAAAGGGAAGAAAACTTGAAAAGTTTTATTGGTAGCAGGTCACTCTTGAACATGACACTTTCACTCCATCACCATGATTGAGTTGCGTTGGGTTATTCTGTTCATCATATCACCATTGGTATTCCGTACCATCCATGGGGTTAACGCTACCAATCCAGATCATTGTCACCAACATGTTCAAGAGAAGTCATTCAGAGAATTCACCATCCAGCAAATGCCTCATCCACTACAATACCTTCACCCTTCATTTTTCATGACTGCCATTCATGAACCTTGTATCATCAGATCGTTTTCACCTCCAAAAAATCATTTTCTTTGTTTCGTGTCGTAGATGTGGGATACATCAAGGCCCTCCTACGACGAGTCACTTCTTATCGACATCAGCTCATTATCCAGGAAGTTGACTTAGAAATAACCCTTTCAGTACTTTGAAACTTGCATGCCTTAATGGCAAGTTTCTCACTTCCAGTGATAGGTTTACATCAATGACCTTCGACTAGAGGATTTTGCGTGGTGTTCGACATCGGCTCATATGTTCACACCACATGAATTGTACTGTAGTACCTTGAGGGTCATTATCATATCGGTGATTCCTCTCGTGCCTGTTAACAACGTACATTATTGGCTGGTAATCAGACGATGTCTTTCCATGTTTGACTTCAGAACATCTTTTCACATGGATCGACTTGTACATCGAGCAAAGATTGAAAGAGTTTGAAGACCCCAGATCTAGTTTCATCCATCTAGGCTGTGATATATTCAGGAACATAATGACATCAAATGTGCACAAAATCTACACAAATAGTCATCTAAGCAAAAGAAGATGACTCTTCATATGAAGAATCACTCTGTCCTATGTACATGTAAATGAATTTATGAAGCTGAGCATGGGATGCCTGCCTCCGCTAGATCATGAAAATAATATGATGATGACGTATTGTATTGTATCTTATATATGTCACCTTCTAGTTTGAATACCTCAGACGTTCATGATAAATCATTTCACCCGACATTAGAAGATTTACGACCTCATGCTTTAGGGGGCAACTGTTATAGACATATTTGGGCACTGCAACCCCAAAATCGTATGTCCATAAACCAAGGGATATTTAGTCCCTAAAAGTGTTGTTTCATACCCTAAGGGATCATGGTCAACTGATTACATCATTTCCCAAAAGTTCCACCTGAAAAACCACTCAGAACTGGCCAAAACTGGACCATATTGACTGCTCCATGGCCAAGGTGCGATGCATACTAGCTGCCACACTAGCTAGGTGTGATGCATACTAAAATGGCCTTCTGCAGGGTGTGATGAGTGAGAATAGACAAATGGCAAAGACAATTTGCTAAGTGGAAGCTCATGGAATCTTCCAGAAACTTCTCCTATGACACTTGCCTCTCTGAATTCGCCCAGGGATGAGTAAGAGATCAATCAAATCTCCAAGTGGAACCAAGAACTATCAATGGAATGACACTAAGATGGGTAGTGACCTTATAAACAAAAAATCAAAGCAATTCGAGATTTCCTTTAAGTGTAATAGATAAGAGGGAAGAAAAGAGGACCAACCTCGATCTTCTGCTTGGATCCTTTCTTGATTTCTCTTTCCCTTGATAGAATCTACCACTTCTCTCCTACTTGTCCCACTTCAAAGAGTACCTTTAGAGTAAAGTAATAGAAAACCATAAAAGCATCTCTATCTAAAACATCATAAACAATGCAGAATCAAAAACACATTGACCATACAATTGCATTCATAAACAATAAGATTCACAAATACAAGATTATATGGAGGAAAACTCAAAGAACTTTATTAATAGTAGAAGAGAGGATTACAACCCAGCTGTCTGATCCAACATCATCCTCCCATCATAGAAGCCCTCTTCACCTCATGAAAAGCAAGATCACCCAACAATACAATGTCTTTTCTCACAGATAAACCGACAACACTTCCTTACAAATTACAAAATTCTAGCATCTAGATCTCTCAGATGAGGGATCCATTTATAGATGTCTTGCAAGGGTGTAAATCAGTGCTGGGTTTTTGATTAATGTCATTCCACTGATAGTTCTTGGTTCCACTTGGATATTTCATTGATCTCTTACTCATCCTTGGGCAAATCCAGAGAGGTAAGTGTCACAAGAGAAGTTTTTGGAAGATTCCATGATCATCCACTTAGAGAACTATCTCGGTCATTTGTTTATTCTCACTCATCACACCTCACAAAAGGATGTTTCAGTATGTATCACACCTGGCTAGTGTAGCAGCCGGTATGCATCACACCTTGACCATGGAGCAGTCAGTATGGTCCAGTTTTGGCCAGTTCTGAGTGGTTTTTCAAGTGGAACTTCTGGGAATTGATGTAATCAGTTGACCATGATCCTTTAGGGTATGAAGCAACACTTTTAGGTACTAAAGAGCCCTTGGTTTATGGACATATGAGTTTGGGGTTGCAATGCCCAAATATGTCTATAACAGTTTGATGAAGAAGTGGCTCAGGAGTTTGCCCTTTCTTTGGTACCCCACTCAAAGACCCATGCCACTGTTACTTTCAGAGGTCTCACCATGGAAATCACCCTAGACTTTATTAGTAGGGTTACCAGTCTTCTACTTGGAATACCTTGGAGCAAAGATGAAAAGCCACTAGGTCAAGTTGCCAAGAAAACCTTCTTCCAACCAGATGAACATTCTGTAGAAGACAAAATGGAATTAGAAGAACATGCATACCTTACCCTTGGGATGAGGTTAGTTATCAAATCATCAAGTACATTTCATGTGAAGGGAGGTATATCATCATTTATGGCTATGTTTTTAGACTTCTTCATGAGCTGAGATGTGGCATGGACACTCCCACACCTCAAAAACTCAACATTCCCTATTTTCTCCTACAATCCCTTATAGACTTTAACATTAAGTTGAAGGCAGGAGGTCCAGATCAATTAGCTCACCATGGACCAATTAAATTATTGGTGGAGGAAGCCCTCCACACCTTCACAATCCCCATAGCCTATGAAATCTTCAGAAATATGACAGGAGAAGATGATATAAAGGCCCTCACATATGACCTCAGTCCTTCTGAAAGTGAGGGGGAAGAGAAAAAAGAGGAAGATGAGGAGGAAACCAGAACAAAGAAGGAAGAAACCAAAACAGAGAAAGAAGAGACTAAAATAGAGAAGAAAAAAGGCTAAAATAGAGAAGAAAAAGACTAAAATAGAGAAGAGAAAGACTAAAGTAGAAAAGGAAGAAACTAAACAAGATGAGAAGGAAACCGAAATAGAGCCAGAGGGAACAGAGCTAGTAGAGGCAGAGAAGACAAAAGAAGAGGCAAAAGGGGCAAAGAAGATAGAAGTGTCTCCTGAGAAACTAGAAAGGGAGGCAACAACTGTTCTTGCTGCTCTCAGCACCCCAGTTAAACCTAAACAAAAGAGGAAAAGGCAAACATCAATGTATTTCAGGGCTTGAGAAAGCATAAGAATAAAAAACAGGGAAGCGACAACAATCCTCAAAGAGCCTATCATAATTGAAAATTCCCCTACTGTCAAAAGGGAAGAATCTCTGTCCAAAACCCCCATCGCTTATGAAAGAGGAAGTCCTAGATCTTCCACTTGGAAGGAATGAATAAAAATATAGGACTCAAAAACAGTCCTATAGGAGGCACAGACTACTCTACAAGAGACCCTAACAAAGCTACCAGAGACCAAAAAACTTGAGAGAAGGGCAGAAGAGTAGACCAAGGGGAAGGATGAAACAACAGAGACAGAAGAACCTAACCCCCAACCTAGTTTGGGCTCTTATTACAACCTTCTTGAAGGGGTAAAAATCATTCCACAGAAATTTGCAGTCCCACTTTTCTTTGAACTAGAAAAAGAAAGGATAAGGAGCGAGATGGATGCAGATCGCCAAGTCAAAAGGGGTGGAAGGCCACATGGAGAGCAAGCTTAGAGAGATGGGTAGGGAGTTAAGTGATGTAAGACATAGAGAGGCAATCAGAAGATCTCACTTGGAAACAGAAAATGAGTTGTTAAGGAAACAATTGTAAGAAAAGGAGACACAATTGGCATGCATGGCCAACTGGTCTATGGAGGCACTACAGTGCAGGACACTAGTAAAATCATATGGAGTATATCTCAAACACTAATTTTGCAGTTTCAGATTAATACTTTGGCACAGAGAGGCACCATGCCTTTCCAAGACTATAAACAGTTTACAAACCTATGTGACCAAAGTTCAGCAGAAGACAAGGCAAAGATAAACAGAGTTTTATTTTCATAACTTGGCCCTCACTGATATGAACCTATGGGACCCCAATGCTGGGCTAGGGGACTTGCAACTTATGGCCATGGCATCATGGATGAATCATTAGGAGAAAAGGGCAACAAAAATCAAAAAGTTGATTGCAAAAGAGCAAAATGAACCATTAATGATCCGAGCTGAGCCAGTAGACCCCATGGCTCTCATAAGTGTCCACCAGTTTCTTGCAAATAATCTTCAAAGTGCCCCTAAGTATATTAATGAGCAGGCCCATGCCATTGCACATTTTGAAGATATGGAAATATTACCTGGGGAAGACTATATTCATGCTTGTATGAGGAGGTGGAACACTCTCCCACACAGTTTTCAAATAAGGGAGTATCACTCCCCAACAAGGATGAAAGAAGCATTAAGGAGAGTGCCACTGTATAAGCGCTCTATGCAGAGTTTGAAGGCCAATTGGATTAGCCTCAAATTGATTCCTCCACTACTGCTAGGCCTACTGGAAGGTGGAAAAGAAGAAGAAGAAAAAAAATAGTGCAAAGAGGTGGACAGAAAGGCATGAATCCATGATAAGGAAGAGGATCTCACATCAGAATCATGTGATGTCAGGGAGGCCATCAGGGCCATCAAAGATGAGGAGATGGACTAGTTTCTCAGAGGATGAGCAACACATTAGTAGGGGGTGATGATGAGCCCCATAAATGGGTAATTATATGGGCTCATTTGGCCTCCTAACTTAGCTTAGTCCACCATTCTCATTAGTTCATTGCATTTTTTTTATTATATTTATGCTAATAGAGTGAGTTGGGTTAGTCATTATGCCATGAAGTCTAATGTGTGCTTTATGTAGATTTTTGGTAAATTTGAGACAAAGTCAAAGGTTTAATGAGCATTTGGCAGCCAATATTCAAGGAAGACAAGGGAGAGGATTTATAGGAGGGTGTCCCCCTCATTGATGACTCCCTACTTTGAATCCTCCTTCAGAAAGCTTGGAGCACAAGCAGCCACATCAATGCATCAAAGTGGCAGTCGAGCAAGTGAAGGTTAACTATTATCTATCTCAAGTCCTGGGAGCCAAGCCTCCTTGATTTTAGGAGAGTTTTTGGGAGATCGATTTGTATAAATAGAGAGGCCTAGGGCCTTAGTAGGTTGTTATATTTTAGTCAAAGTTTCGCACTTTTTTTATAGCTTTTGCTCAGCTCATTTCGAACTTACTTTTGTGGACAGTTTCATGTAATGTGACTATTGTTTTGATAATGAAGATGAAGTATTTTCTGAGCCAGCATTGAGTTACCTCAGAGGGCTGAAGCTCTTGGGTTAGGGCACAACCCAAGCTATCCAACACCTCTTGTTTTGTATCTATATATTTTGTTGCAGTTCATGAATTAGTTGCTGTTAGATAGGTTTCTTCCTTGATTAGAATATGTTGCTTTTGGTGATTTACATAGCTGTTTCCATTTCAGTTTGCTAAAGTAGGTTAAGTAGTGATAGGAAAAGATACAAAAAGGCCATCAATAGATCCTTTACCTCCTTTCCTCCCTTTGGTACCATGAACTGGGGTCAAGACCCCTTGCTACCACAAAAACACAGATTTGCCTTCTCCATGCAATTTCTAGTGTTGTAGTTTGATTTAGAGGTTAATGTTTTTCTTCAGATCTATTTTTTCATGCTCATTTCTATTTCTACAATAAATCTCCATTCATGCTTTTTTTTCCATATAGCATTTTTCAAAATTTTATATTCCTAGATCAGAATTTAGGTTAACATGAGATACAGTTCTATTTTTTGATGTAACTAGTTTCTTTGCTTGCTCAGTTTCAGTGTTTGATTTGCAGCTCTCTTGCATACATCTCTGCTCCTAATAAGTCAATAAATCAGCCATCACCATCTCTCTTTTCCACATATTCCATAGGTCATTCACAGCCCCTCATAATTCTGCCCTAATTTTCTGTACTTTTCTCATAAACTTTCCTACCTTTCCTTAAACAAATCCAACCACCTTGCTCTTTCCTAATCATGGAAAATTTTAGGGGCTAATGTTCGCCCAGTGGGCTAATTTTCCATGATTTTTCCACAAAAAAGATTCGCCAATTTCCAATTTTATAAAAGACAATTCGCCCAAATTTTAGAATATAAAATTATTTTACCTTAAAAATTGCCAACATTATATAGAGACTATATATAAAATAATTATAAATTTGAATAATTTTACAAATATATCAATAAACATTTATAATTTGCATATTAGGGATTAGTGAGATTCACCAATGTTTTAAACTTCAAGAAAATTTTCCATCCTTAAAATTTTCCTTGTTCCTAATCCTTCTAGATGGACCCTAGACACGTTAACACATCCTTCTATCCATAAGCTACCCTTTTCAACCATTTTCCAACATTCAAAACCTCTAAAACAACCCTTGGCATCCTCTTGTAGACCTCCTGTAGATCCCCTGCAGCCTCCTGTAGAAATTCTTGTAGGTGATTTTTTTAAGTCTAATTGCAGGGAAAGCCTCCAGAAGGTTACCAAAGGCCTCCTAGGACCCATCCACACCTTCCTACTCCTCTGAGAACTCCAAATTCGCCCTGCATTTCCACCTAATTGCTGCCACATCCACAAACAAATAAATTATATGCATGACAATTTCACATAAAATACATAAAAACCCAAAAATATGTTTTTTCTCTCATTTCCTTCTAGAAATAGATTAAATAGATGTTGTTTACTTCCTAAGTAGGTAATGACATTCATTTTATGGTTTTTCATCTCTCTTTCTGCAAAAGTAGGGTTAGTTGGTTAATTAGGGTTTGTTAGGGTTACTTCACATTTCAGTCTTCTTTCACTTTCTGCAAGTAGAGTAGCCTCTGTAGAGTGAGCTTTCCTTTCTTTCATCACACATAAAGCTTCTTCTGGAAATCATAGAAGTTGGCTTGAGCCCCTAGTGATCTTGCGCTAGCTGACCAAGTGACAGTCTACAGTGAGAACTAGTACTTATGCATACAACACCGTCGCTTCCAAGCTTGTTACGAACTACCGGGTTGATAAAAGTAAAGTAGGAAGCCCTAGGAGTTGCAACATTATTGCTGCAATACTAGTGCTCACCAATGAGTTTCTCATTAATCAATGCAATGAGCCGACCGGAGATGGGACTACCACTTTCCACCTGATCATAGATTGGCTGAGCCAAGTCTCTCTCAAGTCAATCACCCCCGTGCCATATTCCAAGCATGAATGTGGAACTCATAGAACACATCAAAAACACCAATCAATGTGGATGCCACCGAAGTTATCCACCTACACCGTGAGGAATTTGAGTTCCTCCTAGTATCTCAGGCTTTACAGTGCATTCGTATTCCAATCCAGGGATCACTAGGCCCCACATCAAGACATACTCTCCAAGATTTACCATGCATTCCATCTCAGAATCACTAGGCCTAATGGAGAGAAAATCCACCTCTTGGCTTTACTGTATATTCATCCATTCACCGACAAGGATTCCTAGGCCCACCAAGGCACACAATTTGGCTTTACCACAATTTGTAGTTTGGTTCAGGGGTTACTTGGAGAGTGGCTTCGTGCATCCTCATTTAGGTTCAGGGACCACTACCACCATGTGCTTTTCAATTCAGAGATCCACCCCACTCAGCTTTGAATCCATTCCATCCATCCCACACAAACTGCATGAAAGAACCCATCTTATCAAAGCTATCAGGAAATGGCAAGGCTAGGTTGAAAATGCTGTCATACCTGGAAAAACCTATGCCATGGTAGCAAAGAAACACATGCAATTCCATGCATGCCAAATCTAGCAAGGAAAATACACGTGCAAGTTGATACCTACAATGAAGCCAACTATATTTGCTTGATCATGCCTTTCCGTTCTTGATCTTTGCTTCCTCTTTCCTTCTTTTCCTTTCTTTCTCTAATGCCAAAGTGCTCCAAAAAAACTCTAAGTGTCGAAGAGTATGAGAGAGAGAGAGAGAGGGAATAATGAGAGAGCTCCAAAGCTAAATTGACAAAATGTTACTAACTGATCCTCATAAGCCTTTTTATGAATGATGCCTCTATTTTCTTCATTTTCCATTATTTTTCTTCATTTTCCTCCTCACATGCAACCTGTGACCTTTCAACACTCTATTCTCCTAATTTCTATTATTTTCATAAATAAATGTGTGAAAATGCCATTTTGCCTTCCTAAATCCTTAGCCATTTCCTTTTCTAATTTCCTTAGCCATAAACAACCAAATTAACACCCCCTAGGATGTCTTTCCCAACAATCAAGTTGGAATAAGTGTCCCATTCATCCGTGGTTATTGTTTTTAACTTGTATTACATGAAATTTTCACCATGGATCTTACAGAACCCTCCCCCTTGGGGGACACCGTGATCGGTGTTCAATCACACATATACGTCAACAACCTACTAAAAAAATACATACTACCTATGGATCTTTATAACACAGCTCGATGCAGTATTTACAATGAATGATATTCTCAAGAGAGGAACATCATGACAACATGACAACATACTACATTGTGGTGCATTATAACACAACTCATTACAGTATTTACAATGATTATCCTGCTGAGTGCCAATCCACATGACATCATAACATCATGATAACATAACCACATGATAGCATAATAACATAATCATAATAACATGACATCCATACCGCATAAAGGAGCTTTATAACACAACTCGTTACGGTATTTACATCCATAAACAGGTGTACATATCGCAACATCATCAAAACTATATATACCAAAAAATATGCCAAATCATATACCAAACATATATCAAACACATACTAACATCATATAGTATATATCAAAACATCATAAATCATATATCAAAACATCATATAACATGTATCAACCACCATTAAGCATATATCAATCACCATAAAGCATATAAAAAATCAACATAAAGAAAATACTAAACCACCATAAGCAATCACCAAACTACCATAAGCAATCACCAAACCACCATATCAAGGCTACTTGGCCTCAACCAGAAAATAAGGAAGGATACATATCCCACATTTGATCCACCATCTCCCATGTAGATTCATCAGGCCCAAAGTGCTTCCATTTCACTTTAACTTTCTCTATTACTTAGTTCCAGAGCATGAGCACCTTTTTCTGCAATATACAATGAGGCTTCAGCTGGAATTCTCCATCTAGTTCCTCCTATTATACATACTAGTCAATCACATGATCAAGATCCTTAACATACTTCTTAAGCAAAGATAGATGGAAAAAATCATGGAATTTCATTATTGGAGGCAGTGCAAGTCAATAGGATATTGGACCAATCCTCTCAATGGTACTGAAGTGTTCACAAAATTGTGGTTCCAACTTGGTACATGAGCCAATCCGTATGGAGCTCTTCTTCAGTTTAATACACAAGTACACCTGTTCCCCAACCTGGAACTCCTTGAACAACCTGTTCCTATATCCATAATTCTTCTTCCTATGCTGTTCTACCTTGAGATTCTTCTTGATCACCTACATCTCCTATTCCATGTCTGCCATCATATTTGGTCCAATCAATACTCTGCTAACTGAATCATTGCAACTAATGGAAGTGTTTCAACTTTGCCCATATAATGCTTCAAAAGGACTCATCCTCAGTGACTCTTTATAACTTTTTTTGTATGAAAACTCGACCAAAGTGAGATAATATTCCAACTTGATTTGCTAATGCATCACATACATCCTGAACATGTCCTCCAATATCATGTTGACCCTCTTTGTCTGTCCATCTTTTTGCGGATGATATGCTATGATGAAGGCCAACTCTGAGCCCAAACTTGCAAATAACTCATTCCAAAACTTGGAAGTGAAATTTGCATTCCTATTTGACACAATCTTCTTTGGAAGTATAACCATGTATTAGATGAGTACCTGTGCCACATCACTAGCTGAGAATGTAGGCCTCACAAGAACAAAGTGTGCAACCTTTGTTAACATGTCCACAATGACCATGTTGGAATCATGCTGCTTCACTGTCTTTGGAAACCCTGTGTTGAAATCCATTGAAATGACTTTCCATTTCCACTCGGTAATAGTGATTGGCTGTAGCAGTCCACCCAGATATTTGCACTCTACTTTAACTCACTGTGAGTCGAAACATCTAGCCACAAACTCTGCTAAATCCCCCTTTAGATTCAGCCAATAGTAATATCTCTTCACCATTGTGAGTATCTTCTGATAACCTGGGTGACCCGAATAAGGTTTCACATGAAATTCCCTCAAGATCACCTTCTTGAGTTCACTGCTATTTGATACATATAACCTTTCTCGGAACTTGACTAATCCCTCTAATGTAAGACAATAGTCCATGCCCTGTGCACCTATATCTGTACCTATATTTCCACCTATACCTGTACCTTAACTTCCACATGTACTTGTACCTATACCATTACCTATACATGTACCTGTACTATCACCCTGCTGCAACCTATGCATAATATCCATATACCTGACATCTTGATGTCCTTCTTGCAAGATCCTATCCTATAAGTCATTCCCATAGGAGCTCATAGATGGCAAGTTATTTACCTGTACCCGTCTATTGAGAGCATTTTCCACCCTATTCTCTTTATCCTTGATGTACCTAATATCGAAGTCAAATTCACTAATCATGGCCAACCATCTAACTTATCTGGCATTCAGATTCATCTGGTCAAACAAATACCTCAACCCAATTTGATCACTCATAAGTACAAACCGCCTGCCAAGAAGATAGTGCCTCCACATATTCAGTGCATGTATAATCACTACTAACTCAATATCATGCATTCGGTAGTTATGGTCATTCTCATTTAGTTTTCGTGACTCATAACATACCACTTTTCCATCCTGCATAAGGACTCCACCATGTCCTCTCTTGCAAGAATCTATACATACTACAAACTCTTTTTCTGGATTTGTAATCTGTAGCACTAGTGCATGTGTGAGCAACTGCTTGATCTGCTCAAAGCTAGCCTCACAGTCTTGATTCCATTTGAAATTCTTAAATTTCCAATGCAATGATGTAATGGGATAAGAAGTCTGTGAGAAGTTCCTAATGGACCTCCTATAATAGCCTGCCAGACCCATGAAAGATCTTCGTTGATCCACACTCTTAGGAGCTACCTACTCCATGATGGTCCTTATCTTCTATGGATCTACTGAAATTCCTCGAAGACAAAATGTCCCAAGCAGTGTATCTCAATCTAAAAGAAGACCATTTTCTAAGCTTAGCATATAATTGATGCTCTCTCACTAACCTCAATACTCCTACTAAGTGGTGGACATGCTCTTCCTCATTTTTAGAATATAGCAATATATCATCAATGAACACAATAACAAACTTATCCAAATATGGACACAACACTCTATTCATCAAACACATGAATGTATTTAGAGCATTAGTTAAGCCAAATGGAACAACAACAAACTTGTAATGCCCATACCTAGTCCTGAACATAGTCTTGTAAATATCCTCCTCTTTGATGCAGATTTGATGGTATCCGGATCTCAAGCCAATCTTTGAGAAAACTGTTTCTCCCTTCAGCTGATCGAACAAGTCATCAATCCTCGACAAAGGGTATTCGTTCTTGATATTCACTTTGTTCAGATGCCTATAATGAATGCATAATTTGAGGGCACCACCTTTCTTCCTCACAAACAAGACCGGTGCACCCCAAGGTGATACACTTGGCCTAATGTATCCTTTGTCCAACATTTCCTTTAGCTACAATTTTAACTCAACCAACTTAGGTGTGCTCATCCTTTAAGGTGCTTTTGATGTTGGAGCTTCCGCTAGAACTAACTCAATCAAAAAGTCTACCTCCCTGTGAGGTTGCAACTATGTACTGTCCTCAAGGAATACATCCCAAAACTACTGCAACACTAAGTACCTATTCAACACATGTGCATCCTCAGCCTCCTTACCCTTATCACTAGAAATGTGCACTGCAAATACTTGCACTGTTTCCTATGGCTGTTCTTTGCTTGCATAGCTGTCACCATCCTAACTAATGTGGCTTTCTTCTTACCTTGAAAAACTCTTGGTTCTCCATTGTCATCAACACACTCAATAGCTTTGTCATAGCATCCAACCTTGGTTCTATGTAGATAAAACCAATCCATTCCCAATAAAATGTTGTATGAAACCAACGATAATACATTCCAATGTGTTTTTGCAGGCATACCATTCAAATCAAATGCGCAAGCTCTTACCCAATGATGAAGTCGCTTCTTCGTACATGTAGCCAATTGCACTAAACAAGACTTTGCATGCAAATCCTTATTCAACCCACACTTATCCACCAAGTTAGGACTAACATAACTATAATTAGTCGAGCGTCAATCAAAATATAAATAACATGATCACAAATCTTACCATCCATCTCAATGACAGATGACCGATGTTCTGCTTGCCTGTTGTCCACTACTGCATAGATACGTGGAATACTATAACCAACATCCACAACAGTATGTGTGTCCTATGAACTGTATATCTTAGGCCTTACACCTTGATTCTATGGACAATATATCCTAAGGTGCTCCTCAACACATTTCCAACACTCCAACCGACCCATGCCCTCACCTCTATGCTGAATCTACTACTATGGCCCATGTCCCTGTCTAGATGCATTAAATCTCTTTTGTGGTACCACATTTTCTTTCCCATCTGCATGTTGAGGCCTTGTCCTCTTAGGCTTCCATTTAAATCTACCTTTTTCTTTTCCTTTCCATCCATGCTGAGATTCATTCTTACGCTTTGATTTCTTATAGCAGTGTTTCATTTTCCCAATGACTTCCTCTAGTGACCGAGGCTCATCATACTCAATTTGATCTCTAAATGCTAATGGAAAACCACTGACAAATCTCTGAACTTTAGTCTTCTCATTAGTAAGATATGGTACATACCTCAATAACTCAAGAAACTTGGTCGTATACTCTTTGTCTATCATTAACCCCATCTTTAACTCATATAAATCTTTAGCCTTGTAGTCGTAGTACCTTTCTGACAAGTACTTCATCCTGAAAAGGCTCTTGAATTCCCGCAACTCAAGTCATCTCTCTTGATGTCTCTAACCCATTTCACATCTTCCCACCAGATGTCTGCTTTACCTTTCAAGTTAATATAGCTATTTGGGCCTTCATGTTATCTGTGTACTCATGCAACTCAAATAATTTCTTCATACCAAGTATCCAAGCCTCTGCATCTTCCAACTTCTTCACATCTCCATCAAAAGTATGTGATTTTTCTTTCTTGAATTCATTTGGAAAATTCCCCCTATCATTCCTCCTGTAAGGATGATAATGATGGTGATCATGATGTCTATCAGAACACTAGAATAATACATGTACTCATCACCCCTCCTTTCCGGAGTGTCCAATAGCCTGCCATCTCTAAATGTGTCAGATCTATCCAACCTATGTCTACGAAGAGATCTACTACCATATGCTCCATTAGTTCCATCCTCTTGTGCATGGATGATCCAAGGCAGACCTTGTCACTGAAGGCCTGAAAAACTTTGAATAAGTATAGCATTAACCTCTGCTTACTTCTCTTGTGCCTGTATGATCCAATCATTATCCACCTTACAACTCCTTATATCTTCCTTCAAGCTCTTCAGTGTATCAGCCAAATCAGAAGTATGCCCCACACCACACTGTTCATCTGATGCATACGAAGATTCTACATACTCTACCACATTGCTGGCCATTTTATCTCTTTCTTCCTGCAATGCTTAATATGTTAGATAAACCAAATCACAGTAAATTGACGTACCTGTTGACAGTGTTGGACCTACCAACATGTCAAGGGGATCTCCCCAGTAAGAAGTCCCAATTATACCTCAGACCATTTGGTGTAGGAACCCTAGTAGTGGGTTGTAAGGTAATGCCTTCACCATGATGTCACAAAGAGGTAAGTAAGATAACTCTTTCAGTAGCAAGGGTGTGACTGATGCAATGAGTCAAGCAAGGTGTATGAGAGGTTCTAACACTTCGAAGGGAGAAGAAGGTGAATGTGAGTTCTAGGTTGAAAGGGATCAATCCCAACTCGGTTCGGAACACACAACACAAAGGACATGCACAGCTTCCAACGGAGAAGTCCACTCGGATGTGGCAGCCACATCATACAAGGTAAGATAACATGAACAACACTCATGTATCAATCTGAGATGAGTGTGACGGTTGTTATAAAAAGGTTCATGTGAAAGGTCTGTCTGATGTCCAGCAGAGTAGTCGACACAAACGGTGAAAACATTAACAACATATACAACACATTAACAACAAGATTCATATAATTGCATGTGAATCAGTTCATACACAAGTACGCCAGTTAAACAACATATATCATTAAGGCAACCGAGTAGTCCAACTACAATAACAACATATGCATAAAAATGTGTTGGCTCTTATTATATAGAGAAGAGTAAGTCACAATCATAAAATACATCCATGTAAACTTGCTAGCCCCAACAGTGGAATGTTATAGCCACACCCATCTGCTCCTCCAAAGAGATGTACTAGCTCTGTGCATTGGAGAAGCCAAGGCGCATTACAATACTATCCAAGCCTTCTTCAAGATAGTCTTAGTAGAAGCATGGCTGACCAAAATCCCTTACGATGAGTTATGAGGGACTATTTATAGCAAAGTGTGGGGTGACCCTTTACATTCACCTTTGTGATAGTTCAACTACCCTCATGAATCTTCACCTACTCTATGACTGTTACATCCAACTATTGACACTTGACTTACACTTGACGTGACTCAACATTACAATGCACATGTACTCATGTGAGACAACATGGCTTGAGAAAGCCTTTCAAGACATCATTGACACTTGGTCCACTGTGATGAGATCAATTCTTTAACATACTTGTGATGGTGAAGCTGGTGAGCCGATGCCAAGCTTGGTTGTCCATGATGGTGTGCATGCACCTCATGGTGATATCTTGATGAAGTGAACTCTTGCCTCCGTTGCAACCGATGCATTGGTTCGACCCCTTCATCCAACTCATCTGCTAACATGCGCATGGTCTTCTTGGGTATGGTTTCACTAGAAACACTGATGCATAGTGTCCATGATGATCTTCAAGTGTGTGTTGGTGGTCATGCACATCAACTTGCCGAAGTGCATGTTCAGCCCCAGTTGGACTTGATTCTTTTCTTTGCCTTGGTGAGTGTGTTGAATGGGTTGGATTTCATGTATGCGCTCAATGAAATGCATGCTGCTAAATCCCTTACATGTGATCAAAAGCATTGCTCACCATGTCTGATCCGTGTCAGTTCCTGGGATGGATCTTTAACTTGTATGAGCACAATTTCATTCGTGAGTGCATGTTGCACCCAGTGCTATTCCTGATCATAATGCAACTCATTCATCTATCTGTGCATCTTCATGTTATTCCTTGAGTTGCTGCTTCGACACATGCAACTCCTTCTTTGTTCCATTCTCTATCTTTGCACGACCTTCATGTCATGCTGTCACCTCATAGACCGAGTCTCCAAATTTTCTTTCATTATCAGTGGATCTGCTTGATCTTGCAACTTTGTTCCACCTCTGTGTTGTCAACAACTTTCCTCTTGCATTTGCTATATTCGTTGTATTCGGTATGCTGCCTTCAGCTACTATTCATGATGCTACTTTCTATGATGTTGTTACTTGATGTCCTTTTCTATGAACAACTTGATGTCTTCATGAGTAGGCAAGCTCATAGACACTTGATCGACTGCATCTCCAAGCGTGCTCTGAATGGTGTCTTCATCCTTGCTCTCCTGGAAACCATTGTAGCTTTACTGCTGAGAAGCAGATGAACACTTGCGATACCTGGAGATATGGCAACACTCATGGCAAGCAATCTGTGAGTTGAAAACCAAAATGAACATGAGAACTAACTTGTAACATACCTTGGTGAATGATCATGAAGGTTGTGCAATTTCAGCAGGGAGGTTGGGAGATCGACTGCCAAGACTGCACAAGGAAAATTCCGGGCTACTAGGAGATTGATTGACTGCTGGAACTACATAATGCACAGTCCATTCTAGCTATTGAATGTTGGTATTGTGCAATGTGAATTTCCAACTAGGAAGGATTGCTGGACCAGGGAAAAATTTGCACAATTTCTTGGGCCAAGTAGCCACCATCCTCTAGAAATGTGAAAAACAGTCATAGAGGCCAGTGCTGGGTAGGAATGCGCAAATTTGGAGAGGAAGGTGACCCTTCCTTTCCTAGATTAGGCAATGTAGCCTTGGTGAAGGCAAAGCTTGGGCCAAGGTTGGCCTAGCTCACCGATGGACAACTAAAAGCAAGTAAGTCAATGAATTCATGGCGACACTAAGTGATCGAAGAAGTGATTAACAATGCATGCAAAACATGAATGAAAGATTCAGAAAATAGATCAACATGCATGTGGGTGAGGAAGTTCATTGGTTGGCCGAACGTCCGTGCAAAATAGTTTCATGCATGCGACAACAATGAGATAGGAATGAAAAATGAAGCAGAGTTAGGACAAGCTAGTATACATGTAAATTACAAAAAGTGTTCAAATAAATCAAGAAAACAATACTCTCACAAATGAAAAAAAAAAAAAGTGACAGAAATGTAGCATAAGGCATGGGAAGTGAGATTACCCCAAAACAACTGCGTTGAATGTGCTGACTGCTCCTAGATGTGATGTGGGATGTCAGAGATGCGAGGTTGATGTGAGGAATGAGCTCTGCAGTGTCTGGTTGATGAGTTTTGATAACATCGAGGTTGTGATGAGCATGCCACAAATCTATGGGAAGCAAACTTTGGTGGGAGGTTTCTTAATTTCTCCTTGCATGTAACCTCCAACTGCTAAACATTGATCCCTGAAACAAGGGATGCCTTTGCATGCTACCTTGGGAGAAGCAACCCGTGCACGCCAATATATTTTGCTCATTCCCATAGGGAACTGGTTAACTCAGCTACACATGTAAGAGACTGCCTGACTGTTAGAGAAAAATGTGCATTTCTGGCTAGGAGTTGGGTTGACTTCCCAGGAGGTTTGCATAATTTCTAGGCAAAGAAGTTGGCTACTGCCCAGATTTACACAAATCCTGGGCTGAACATCCTACTGCTCTGAAAATTTGCGCAAATCCTATTGGGAGGGTTGGTTGGAAAGATTGCATAATCTTTAGCCCAGCAGGTTGTTAGAGAGGATTGCACAATTCCTTGAGGGAAGGCTATCTCCATAAATGCACAATTTTCAAGGGGAAGCTACCCAGCCTGCATCTAGACCAAGTCCAGGTGAGCAACTTGTGAGGGGAATGGATCAAGCTATGTCTGAGAGGCTGCCTTTGTGCAAGAAAGACACCGAAGGTTGTGAACTTGATGAAGCAAGGCAAGCTGCTATGAAGGTTGGAAGGGAGGCTCCAAAACGAGGCTAAGGAAAAATTTTGGAGGATGGTTGTAGCTGCTGCAATAGTACCTTAGTATACCTTGGGGAGGATACCTTATATGCAAGATCACCAAATCAATGTCATACATGTATAACATAATCATAACATCATATAGACATGCACAAATAAATGAATCAACACATAAACATCAATCTAACTAGGATCCAATCATCAATGCAAGGCCATATCAACAATGCTTGCTATGACCTCATGCATGAAAACAACCATTACCCCATTGTACACATTTCTACATGCAACCGACAATATGCATAAGCAATGCCTAACCAACTACAAATACACAATGTAGTTGAACATAATCAATCAATTCTTGTAGTCAACCTACAAGACTGATGCATGTCATCAAAATATTAAAAAGGTAACATAACCTACAAGGATGTAAGTAGGTGACAGAAAATCAACATGTAAGCGACAAATAACCATATACAGTCAGTCACATACTCATGTCGAATAATCTTCACAAAATCAACATCAAATTGTCCATGATAATAATACTACAGCCCTAATCCATCATCAAGAAAATGAAACAAGTATATAAGTGTAAGAGACACACATGAAAATGACATGCATGCATGACCAACACACATTCAACCCATTTAGTCTGAGAGTTGGACCATGCTCTGATACCACTCTATAACACCCTCCTCCCACATTCACCGAAGTTACCATGCCAGCTGGGGTAAACATGATATGAGAAGCTACTATGATCAAATTCAACCTCCTAGGTGACCTTAAGGAAGTGGAATCAATGGAACATCACATACACCCATCCAACACCATCAAAAAAACCCTCAGGAGATAAGTTAGCCACTCAGACAACCTGTCCCTGGGTCCCACTGCTATTCTGGATAATTTAAGGCTCATATGCTCTCATGCTATGGGCAAGGGAGCGACTACAACCTAAAGTCAATCTGATATGCCTACCTGCCAATGACTATGGTCCAAAATTTCTAGTTCTGTGCCAACGAATCCTGGATTTAAGCCACATTTTCAGGCTCAGCCCAGGATGGAATGAAATCTCATAATTAATTAAAGCATAGGGAAACACTGATGACGAAGTAAATAGAGTATCAAGGTCTGAGCAAGATCCCTACAACCCATGATGGGAATTTCATCAAACATATCATCGATATGTAACCTACGGGTGTACTAAACCATAGAGTTAAGTGTAGAGATATCTTACTTATCTGAGAATCACCATGAACCATTGTTTCCTCATGTCATTTACTGCCTTATCGCTTATTAGGTCATAGATATAATATCCATTCAAATACAATTAAAAACATGCTAAGGTCCAAACATAACTGCTGCCATAAAATGAACATATAACCATCATAATCGGAACAAAATTACAATAATCATATCAACAATCAAAATCCATATATACACTAGTACATTTTCACATGAAAATCAATGGAATGAATTTCTCATTAATCAATGCAATGAACTGACTGGATATGGGAATACCATGTTCCACCTGACCATAGATTGGATGAGCCCAGTCTCTCTTCAACCAATCACTCCCATGCCATATTCCAAGCATGAATGTGGGACTCATAGAAGACATCCAAAACACTAATCATTGTGGATGCCACCAGAGTTCTCCACCTACATCGTGAGGAATTTGAGTGCCTCCTAGTCCCTCAAGTTTTAATGTGCATCTACAGTCCGATCCATGGATCACTAGGCCCTACTCCGAGACATACTCTCCAGGATTTGCCATGCATTCCATCCTGGAATCACTAGGAACAATGGAGAGAAAATCCATCTCTTGGTTTTACCGTATATCTCACCATTCACCGGTAAGGATTCCTAGGCCCACTAAGGCACACAATATGGCTTTAATGCAACCCAGAATCCGGTTCAAGGACCACTACCACTATGTGTTTGTCAATTTGAAGATCCACCCCACTCAAATTCGAATTCAATCTAGCCATCCCACACAAACTGCATGAGAGAACCCATCTTATCAAAGCTATCTTGAAATGGTAAGGCTAGGCTAAAAATACTATGACACTTGGAAGAACCCTTGCCATTGTGGAAAATAAACACATGAAATCCCATGCATGCCAAATATAGCAAGGAAAATATACATGCAAGTTGATACCTAAAATGAAGCCTATTGTAGCTGCTTGATCCTACCTTTCCCCTCTTGATCTTTGCTTCCTCTTTCCTTCTTTGCCTTCCTTTCTCCAATGCTAAAGTGCTCCAAGAAAAATCTAAGTGTCAAAGAGTATGAGAGAGCAAGAGAATAATGAGAGAGCTCCAAAGCTAAACTAAAAAATGGTTACCAACTGATCCTCATAAGCCTTTTTATGAATGAGGTCTCTATTTTATTCATTTTCCATTATTTTCCTTCATTTTCCTCCTCACATGCAACTTGTGACCTTCACCTCCCCTTTGTCCTAATTTCCATTATTCTCATAAATAAATGTTCCAAAATGTCATTTTTCCTTCCCAAAGCCTTAGCCATTTCCTTTGCGAATTTACTTAGCCATAAAAAACCAAATGAACACCCCCTAGGATGTCTTTCCTAGCATTCAACTTGGAATATGTGTCTCATTCATCTATCGTTATTGTTTTTAACCTTTAATACATGAAATTTTCACTAGGGTTGTTATAGATATAGTACTAGGGGAAGGTTAAGGATAAGATTAATTGTGCCAACATCTTACGGACTATTACTTAGGGGAAGGTTAAGGATAAGATTAATTGTGCCAACATCTTATGGACTATTACTTAAAGGGGCCGAGTCATCCTCAAAGAATAATTTCCTCATTACAAAATGCATGTCATCATCGGTTGGAGTATGCTCATCATTCATCGTAATCACCTTTCTGGCTCGTTTGGGCATATGAAATTCTCATAAATCTGGGTGGGCTCCGTCTTTCCCGTTCACACTACCCATAACACTTTTATTGGCTCCACCTATTCCACCATAAGGCGATCCTTCACTTTCTCCTTTCCATCGAAACTCTGGAATATCCATTCCTTCTTTCAAGAACACTAAACTCATCCTCGCTTCTCCTATCTTCTGTAATTCTCTTCTTCTAACCCTAATTTCCTGTAACTTTCTCTCCCTCCACTTGTCAGATATTTGTGCCCTCCATATCACCCGAAAGTCTCAAGCTTTCTACAACACCTCTTGATCCATCATAACAACCCATCATCTTCCATAACTACACAACATTCCTCACCCTAGATCTGAAACCCAACACTGAGGGTTTTAAGCGGTCATCTCATTTTCTTTGAACGACAACATGTATTCTTCAACCAACAAGATCTTGATACACAAAGAAATTTGGTTTACTAGTATTCCTCTTAGCCTCTATTTAAATATTGCTTCAAACTTAAAAAAGGATTCATGCTTCTCAGTCACAAACTCAATAATATACCATTCCAGGGTTGCATGAACCCAAAAATCAACAAATTTGGTTAGTTCAATATCTAATTGGTGCAACTCATCCAAATCAGCCATAGTCCAATCTCTGCGAAGCCTAAGGTGATTCAATTCTTTGGATTTAACTTGTAGCCTGCTCACCTAGTTCTACAGTTCTTAAGGGAACTTGCATCAAAAGATTTCATTCATGCCACCAATCCTAAATGTCTCCACTAAGAATCCTCAATGCCATGATCTATATCCCTTCTCAAATTTTCACCGATCCCAACAACAAAACCATTTGTTGGAAAATAATTTTCTTATCAAAGACCCAAGGTTCAACCTTAGGTTTCTAATAAAAATCTTCACTGTAGTCTAGCTTATTACTAACATTTTCACTCCCTTCTTGGAGAAAAAGGAGTGTCTCACTTGAGGTGTGCTAGAACAACAAGAGACAAGGGAGATAGAACAATGGAGAAGAAGCTTTATTCACGAAATTATACATGCATTATGAACATTCCATCAACCAATGCAACATAGTTGACATTCAAATTAAGAATTCATAGCCAGACACAATAGAATAAACATGAAAAGATAATTAAAATTTTAAAGGGGGTATGGAATCATCAACCATTGATTCATAATTTTTTTCCCACAACAACTCCTTTATTCACATGCTAAATCATTACACCAGAAGCTCGTGCATACTGTGAGATATTAATATTATGGATTGCATCTCATTACATAAGCACATTGTTAGCCTTGAGATGCAGTGTTGACTTTTTTTAAGGATGAAGGAAAGGTTTGGTCTGCTTCAGTGTTCTTAAAAGGGGCCCACATGGGCCATCATTCCCCTTCTTCTTCTACCCCGCTTACACTCTACCCGTCCCATTTCCTAAATCAACCTTCATACCCCGACAAAACCCTATTTAATCTTAGCCCCAAGCTAATTAACCAAAAAACCCATAAAACCTTGCCCATTCGCCATATGCACCGTCAGCACAGCTCCCAAGGGTGCGTCGTAATTCCTCCTCCCCTCGTCATTGATCTTTTCCCTCCGATCCAATGGCCCACATTCCTCCTCATCAATGCATCATGCTCGATCAATCTCCACCGTTAGATCAATCCCGCCAGATCTAAAGGTCAGCACCCATATCGAACGGACAACGAGCGTGAAAAGTACCTGCCCGATGAGGGTACTTTTTCTCTCCCCTCTGCTACTACGTGTCATTCACTGAATAGCATCAGGTGAGTTTTGACACTTACTGCTTACCGCACGGTGCCCACCTGATAAAATTTGTTTCCAATTAAACTAAACCACCCCGCGTGTTACCGTCTGCGCATCTCCACCACCCGATAACCATCTGATTTGCATGCTGAAAGATCCAACGACCCGGACATGTTCCGCTCCCACCACGACCGCTAGCCTCCAAAGCGATCCCCACCACACATCTCCCTTGATCCAATGTCCACAATTCATGATCACTCACAACCATTCATCTTCCCATGCACTCCATACCCCACGTCCTGTCTGTTACGCGAAGAAGAAGATGTCCAACTCTGTCAGTCTGGTGACAGTCTGACCATGAAACTGAATTAAAAGAAGAGCATGGCCGGAGGAGAAAAGGACACAACACGACTCAACAACCCATTTAAAAAATTATGGAACTCCACTACCATGATCAATCCGAGCACTTGGAGGGTAGCACGGTACTATAACTGATTGGGTTTTCGTAGTGGAGAATGCAACTACGTTAAAAGATGCTATTAGATAGTTAATGGTAGTTGGTGGTCAATTAAGACCCCTCCATCCCTAAATGGCAAAAGGCCATTGTAATGATAGATTATAAATAGCTGGAAGAAATAAGTAATCACAGTTGGAAATGGTGTTTCTGTTCAACTTCTGTAGATTGTAGATATTTTGTAACTTGTAGGGTCTCATCTTCATTTTTAGCAATGCAAGCTTCTTTTACTGTTAATTGCTCAATGCCCATTTCTCTTCTGTTCTAAGCTTGTGTCTGAAGTGTTGTATTCATGATTTCTTCTACGTCTAATGCTAGATAACTATCATCTTATCTCTGGATTAGACAATTGAATGTATTAGTGAGTGGGTCACTCATGTTTCATCTGTATCTAATGCAAGATAATTGTCATCTTATCTTTGCATTGATAGATTAGATTGGAAAGTTTCTTTACTAGTTGCAGCTGGCCATCATACATTCTGTATGCATTTGCTGGTGTGGTTAGTATTCTTCAACTGTTCACCTAATTCCAAAATTGTTGAGCATTGGTGGTCTAAAGCCTTGTAGTCTAAGGGTGTTCATGCATTTCTGGAGTGAAAACAGAATAGAAGTGGTTATCTCACTTGAACCAAACCATCACCCATCCCAATAAATTCCTAGAACAATATTGAAGATTATATATTATCAGGCATCTCCGAGCTACAACCTAGGAGAGTTTCCTAGAGCCCTAACATAATTGGCGTCGTTGCTAGGGAGAGGAGATTGAAGCCTAGCTTCGTTGGGAGACAACACAGATCCAACTTTGATCATAGACAAAGTCTAGACACATTTTTGGTTGTAATCATCTATCTAGTGACTCTACTGGAGGCCAAAACTCTTGGCGACTCCACATCACAGTTATGGCTCAGTTTGTGAGGCACACTCGGAGAAATCCTTAGAAATCACTAGCTGACCCAGTACCTGACCCTGAGAATATTATCAAGGAAAGAAAGACATCACAAAAGGGAGCATCAGGATCAGGTAAACCTAAACAAGCTTATGCATCTTTTCGAGAAAGGCTTGTAATAGAGCACATACATGTTGAGAATATAGCCTTTAGCACTAGCAGTGAAGAAATTTTTTTGGAGATTCATAAAGCTCCTTATTCTTTAGGTTCTCCTCTTGCTTTAAGCCTAAAGGAATCCTCCCCTCCTGTCCATCATATTCCTTTAACCCTGTTAGTCATTTCTCAACTCCCTACCTTTCGGACTACCAACACTCTTTCATCTACCCCAGTCATGGCAGGCCCACAAGCACCCACTGAAATGAAAAGAATCATAGCCCTAGGTATGGGCCCTTGGTATTGCCTACTCCTTTGAATGCCATGCCTGTAGGAGAATATCAGAAGTACATGCCTAAGCTCACTGGGACAGAAGGGGTCACAACAGAAGAACATCTTGAGTCATTCTATAGTGATGTTGATAACCTAGATATTAGTGAAGATGATGTATGGATGAGAGTATTCGTCCAAAGCCTAGATGGAGAGGCTAGAAAATGGTTTAGAGAATTAACCCCTAGGTCTATAACAGACATTGAGGCCTTAGATGATGTGTTCCTAAAGCATTGGGGGGATAAGAAATATCTGCTCTATTATCATACTGAGTTTGGCAACCTAAAAAGGGAAAATGGGGAGTCATTGTCCGATTTCAATAAAAGGTTCAACCACATGTACAACAAGATACCAGCTAAAATGAAACCTACTCCCACCTTTGCCAAGCTCACCTATGCCAATTCCTTTGATTCTGACTTCTGCCTACTATTGAGAGGAAGGAGATGTGCTTCTTTGGCTGAGATGCAGGATGTAGCCTTGGTGGTAGAATCTAATATCATGGCTGCAGAGAAACTCAAAGGACATGCTGATCAAAGGAGATAGAGGGGTGAATCTTCTTCATCTTTAGAACCCAAGATAGACAAAATGACCAAGATGATAGAGTCACTAGCCTTTGAAATCTCCAAGATGAAGGTTAAGCAGCATTCGGGGAAAGGAAGGGGTCCTAATACATTTGCTCCTAGAAACCCAAATCCATGTAGGAGAGCAAATGAATAATCGCAGATCATGCAAAGGGGCAAAGAGTCCAGTGAAGAATAGAAGGTGAAGACTCCTTTCTAGAATGTAGTCATGGAGGAGGAGCAGTTTGATGAGGAGGATGAGATCCACTGCATGGAAGACGAAGGCAGTGCTTCCTTTTTGACATTAACTGCCTATGAGGAGTCATTACTCAAGGACCAGCCTAGCCAAGGGTGGGATAGAGAAGCTGTTCTACAAACTGAAGATCATCAGAGATATAACCTGAGGTCAAGGATGAGTAATGGCAAAGAAAGCCCTGTCCAAAGAGCTGCTGCCCCCACAGAGCAATAGATTAGCAAGCAGAAGCAACCAGCAGCTGATCCCATCATCCTCAAAGTGCCAGCTCAAGAGGTAAGAGGTCCTGACAAGTCCCCTTCCCCTTTCAGTTTTGAATCAGAAGTTCAGAAGTTGAAGATATCTATACCTTTGATAGAACTAGTAAAGAATGAGGTCTTTAAGAAACCCATCCTCGATGCCCTTGAGCTCAAAGCCACACAAGCATCAAATGACTATGTTAATTTGAAAAATGATAGACCTATAGTTGTTCTTATTACCATGACTAAACTTGATGATGACAATTCCCAATAATTTTATGTCTCCTTGACCATTCATGACAAAATCCTTCATAATTGCCTACTGGAGACAGGCGCCAGTCATAATCTAATGCCTAAGGCTGTCATGGATGAGTTAGGCCTTGATATCACCAGACCTTATCATGACATGTTCTCTTTCGGTTCTAGAAAAGTGAAATGTCTAGGGTTGATCAAAGACTTGGCCATCACCTTATCTCAGCTGCCCATGAAGAGCATGATGATGGATATTGTAGTAGCATATGTCCCCCCCTAATTTTGGCATGTTACTTTCTAGAGGATGGATTAAGAGGTTAGGTGGGACATTGCAAAATGACCTATCTTATGCCACTATCCCAATTTTTGGGGGAGAAAGAAGAAGGTTATACAGGGAAGCCCAGTTGGCATATATCATCAGTGATGAAAAGAATCTCACTAATCATCCCATTTATGCTGTGGACATTGATTTTGGAGCATTTATTATCCAAACTAAAGAATCCTAGCTGGCCTCCATGTAGCTCAAGAAACCAGTATGCCAGCTCATGGAGAAGGAAGAGCCACAGGTTTGGGATATGTTCTTTGATGGAGCTTGCTCTAGTGAAGTTGTAGGAGTAGGTGTAGTGATGGTATCACCAACACATGAATGCATACATCTATCTTTCAAGCTGAATTTTCAGGTCACCAAAAATATAGCAGAGTATGAGGCTTTGATATTCGGCTTAAATGCTGCCAAAGAAATGGAAATCAGAGACATAAAGGTGTTTGGAGATGCCGATCTCATCATTCAACAAGTAAACAAAACGTTCCAACCAAAGCACCCTAGGCTGACAGCATACAGAGATGAGGTATGGAGGCTCAAAGATTCTTTTAGTAGATTTTGTATCTCGTATATTCCTAAAGTCAAAAATCAGCTTGTTAATTCCCTCACTGTGTTTGCTAGCATGTTCATCCCTCGCATGCCTCCTAAATTGGCTTGTGAAGTTCAGGTAAAATATAGACCTTCTCTACCCGATAATATCAAATACTGGAAATTTTTTGAGGATGATGATGAAGTCAATAGGTTTCTGCAAGTCATTGATGAATTCTTTGAAATGAAAATTGATCAAGAGAATGAAGGCATGGAGGAATGTCACCAGTCTCAACTAAGAAACAAAATTGACCTAGACAACATTGTACAATTGCCTAGTAACCATATACCTAAAGGGTTGGTGCCTATAGAGATGTTGTTTGACCATAATGATGTACCCTATAAGACTGCCCAAAAAGAAAATAAGTCTGTAGTCCATAGGAATAACATAGGGAGCCTAGATCATCCAAAGTATATAAATATGTCCACCCACTTGGCCATTGCCCAAAGTTCTGAATACTGCACCCTAATGAAGCAACTTGCCGATGTCTTTGCCTGGGAATACAATGACCTTAAGAATTATGACAAAAACATCATTCAGCATAAGATCCCACTGGAGAAAGACACCATCCCTTTCAAGCAGAAGGTGAGATCCATAAACCCTCTACTACTCCCTTTGATTGAAAAGGAAATTAAGAAATTGTTGGCTGCCAAGATCATAGTTCCCCTGAGGTATTCAAAGTGGGTAGCCAACCTGGTAGTGGTGAGGAAGAAAATTGGGGAAATTAGCCTATGTGTTGACTTCAGGAACATGAAAAAATTCTCTAAGAAAGATAACTATCCCGTACCCAAGATGGAACATTTGCTGCAAAAGGTTTCAGGGGCTAGAGTCATGTCTTTCTTGGACGGATTTTTAGGGTACAACCAAGTTGTTGTACATCCAGAGGACCAAGAAAAGACTGCATTCACCACTCCTTGGGGCACTTTTATGTACTCCAAGATGCCCTTTGGACCAATGAATGCTGGGGCCACCTTTCAGAGGGCCATGGATATAGCTTTTGCAGGAGAGAAGGAAATTTTTTTCCTGGTTTACCTGGATGATATAACAGTTTACTCCAGCAATCATCAGGATCATTTGCAACATTTGAAGAAAGTATTTCTAAAGTGAAAAAGGTTTGGGATTTCAGTAAATCCTAAGAAGTCACAATTTGCTCTAGAAGAAGGCAAGATTTTAGGGCATATCGTTTCTGCTGCAGGTGTTAAGATTGATCCAGAAAGGGTTCAAGTAATACAAACATTGTCCATCTCAAGGTAAAAAAAGGACATTCAATCCTTTTTGGGAAAGATCAACTTTGTGAGGAGGTTTATTCCCAATTTTGGAAAAGTAGTGAAACATATCACCTCCATGCTAAAAAAGGGATTAGAGATTAAATGGACCAATGTAACAAGAAAATCTTTTGAAACCATCAAAAGAGCTATTATGAAGGTTCCCACTCTAATCAGTCCAGACTATAACAAGGAGTTCCATATCTTCTCTTTTTCCTCCTGTGACACCCTTGCAGCAGTCCTGTTGTAGAGGGATGATGAAGGTACAGAGCACCTAGTGGCCTTTTTCAACAAAACTTTAAGGGATGTTGAATTAATATATGACATTATTGAAAAATAGGCTTATGCTCTTATTAAGTCTTTAAAGGCATTCTGAATCTACATTCTGCACTCCAAGGTGATTGCCTATGTACCCTCTACCTCAGTAAAGTATATCCTAACATAGCCAGATGTTGATGGAAGAAGGGTTAAATGGATTGCAAAGCTCATTGAGTTCAACATAGAATTGAAGCCCACCAAGCTTGTCAAAGGCCATGGCCTTGCTTAGCTGATGGCTGAAGAAAATTGCAGAATGCTGGACATAAATTGCATGGGTACAAGTTCGGGTGTTAGAAAGATAGGGGAAGTGATAGTGGAACAAGGGCAGAACCAGTATTTGGCTGAACATCTGGCTTCTTGCAAATGGTATTCTAGCATAGCTCTCTTCCTGTTGAAGCTAGAAGTTTCTCTGGGCCTTAGTTCAAGCCAAGCCAGGACCATTAAGCTCAAAGCAGCCAAGTTTTGCATCAATAAGAACCTACTTTATTGGAGGGACCCATCCAGAATCATCTTAATATGTCTAGACAAAGAGCAATTTGTGGAAGTCATGCACCAGTTCCATTATAGCATCTGTGGAGGACATCATTATTGAAAAACCATAGCCCATAAGATCCTGAGAGCTGGGTATTATTGGCCCACTCTATTCTCTGATGTATTTTCATTTGTGAAGTCTTGCGACCAATGCCAGAGGTTTGCAGGAATAAAACAGCTGAAATCTTTGTCCCTGAAACCAATACACACTAATGGCCCTTTCCAATAGTGGGGTTTGGATATCATAGGGGAGATTAATCCACATTCCAATGTCTAGCATAGATGGATTTTAGTAGCCACTGATTATTTTACCAAATGGATTGAGGCCATCCCCACTAAGAAAACTGATCACCAGGTTATCATGAAATTCTTGACAGAAAACATTTTCACTAGGTTTGGCTACCCAAATAAATTGGTTATATACAATGCAATAGCTTTCAGGGCAAAAGAGTTGGTGGCATGTGTGAGTCAATGGGCATTAAATTAGTGCATTCCACCTCATATTATCCTCAAGGTAATGGCCTAGTAGAATCATCCAATAAAAGCATAGTAAGGATAATCAAAAAGCTGCTGGAAGACAACAAGCGGAGCTGGGATTCCAAACTGAAGTTTGCATTGTGGGCTGATAGGGTTACCACCAAGAAGTCCACAGGGAATTCTCCATTCAAGTTGGTATATGGCACTGAGGTTGTTTTCCCAATCCAATTGATCCTCCCCGTGGCCAAATTCTTGCAAGAAGAGAAGAACGAGGAAAGTGACATGGCAAGGAGGATGAGTGACTTGGCTGAAGTTCATCAGATTAGAGATCAAATGATTGAGAGGTTTGCAATACATCAAAGGAAAATCAAGAAAGATTTTGACAGAAAGGCAAAGATGGAAAATCTTCAAGTTAGTGACTGGGTCCTCAAATGGGATGCAGTAAAGGAAAAGAAAGGAAATCATGGTAAATTTGATGCTCTATGGACAAGACCATTTGTCATCTCTCAGGTCCAGGGAAACAATACTTTCATGCTGCAAATTTTGGAGGGATAAAATGTTTTTGATGGCCCAATCAATGGGTGGTTTTTAAAAGTTTATTTTGTTTAAGGCTTTTAGGCCTCAGTATTGTAAATATGTTATTTTTCAAAGTTTTAGTGTAGTCTTAGTTAGACTCCATGCCCAATGGAATACTAGGTAATATTTCTGATCTTGTTTCTTATGTCAAAGGCAGTGGTCTATGGTTCTTGAAACCTCACAGGGAGGATTTCATCCCCAGAAAGAGCCAGTGTTAGCCTTGAGATATAGTGTTGACTTTTTTGAAAGATGAAGGAAAGGTTTGGTCTATTTCACTATTCTTAAAAGGGGCCCACATGGGCCATCATTCCCCTTCTTCTTCTACCCCGCTCACACTCTACCCATCCCATTTCCTAAATCAACCTTCATACCCTGACAAAACCCTCTTTAATCTTAGCCCCAAGATAATTAGCCAAAAAAACCCATAAAACCTTACCCATTCGCCATACGCGCCATCAACATAGCTCTCGAGGGTGCCTAGTAATTCCACCTCCCCCTGTCATTGATCTTTTCCCAGCGATCCAATGGCCCACCTTCCTCCCAATCAATGCATCATGCCTGATCGATCTCCGGTGTTAGATCAACGCCGCTAGATCTAACGGTCAGTGCCCATATCACGTGGACAACGAACATGAAAAGTACCCGCCCAATGAGGGCGGTTTTTCTCTCCCCTTCGCTGTTATGTGAGATCCACTGAATAGCATCAGGCGAGTTTTGGCACTTATCGCTTATCGCCCGATGCCTGCCCGATAAAAGCTATTTCCAATTAAACTAAACAACCTTGACTGTTACCATCCACACATCTCCACCGCCCGATAACCATCCGTTCTGCTTGCCGAAAGATCCAACAGCTCGAACATGTTCCGCTCCTACCACGATCACTAGCCTCCAAAAAGCAATCCCCACCACACATCTCCCTTGATCCGACAACCACCATTCTTGATCACTCACAACCGTTCATCTACCCATGCAATCCATACCCCACATCCTATCTGTTATGGGAAGAAGAAGATGGCCAACTCTGTCAGTTTGGTGACAGTCTGACCATGAAACTGAATTAAAAGAAGAGCATGGCCAGAAGAGAAAAGGACATAGCACAACTCAGCAACTGAATTAAGCAGTCATGGAACTCCACTGCCATGATCAATCCGACCACCTGGAGGAAAGCACAGTACCAGAATTGATTAGGTTTTCGTAGTGGAGAAAGAAACTACATTCAAAGACGCTATCAGATAGTTAATGGTAGTTGGTGGTCAATTAAAACCCATCCATCCCTAAACGGTGAAAGGCCATTGTAATGATAGATTATAAATAGCCAGAAGAAAGATGTAATTAGGGTTGGTAATGGTGTTTTAGTTCAACTTCTGGAGACTGTAGATATTCTATAACTTGCAGCGTCTCATCTTCATTTTCAACAATGCAAGCTTCTTTTGCTGTTAATTTCTCAATGCCCATTTCTCTTCTGTTCTAAGCTTGTGCCTGAAGTGTTGTATTCATGATTTCTTCTACGTCTAATGCTAGATAACTATCATCTTATCTTTGGATTATACAATTGAATGTATCAATGAATGGCTCACTCAGTTTTCTTCTGTATCTAATGCAAGATAACTGTCATCTTATCTCTACATTGATAGATTAGATTGGCAAGTTTCTTTACTAGTTGTAGCTAGCCATCATACATTCTGTATGCATCTACTGGTGTGGTTAGTATTCTTCGTCTGTTCACCTAATTCCCAAATTGTTGATCATTGGTGGTCTAAAGCCTTGTAGTTTGAGGGTGTTCGTGCATGTCTGGAGTGAAAATAGAGTAGAAGTGGTTATCTGGCTTGAACCAAACCATCACCCATCCCAATAAGTTCCTAGAACCATATTGAAGATTATATGTTACCAGGCATCTCCGAGCTACAACCTAGGAGAGTTTCATGGAGCCCTAACACATACTATAAATTTAGAGAACAAAATACTGAGACATTGGTGAACTATTACATGATGAAGATATAAATTTAACTCTTCCGCTAGCTTCAACTCAATCTACAACTAACAACCAAAACTAACAACAACCCAATTTTTCCATCTTTGGCCCTTTATATAGATCATGGTCACTTGATCTGGTCTCACATGTAGCTTCTTTGATCCCAATTTCGATCTGGTCCACTTTGATGAGTTCTGGAGATTTTTTCCTTATCATCTTTGATATTTTCAAAATTGGCCACGTTTCATTCTTTCACAATTTTTCAATTTCCAACGTAATTGATCCTTCACTTCTTTGCCACTTCCTGATTTTCGGTCACCTATTCTGAAAAATTGAACTGTTTCTTTTCTGTAACTTCTTTCGATCATATTCTTCAAAATTCTCCAAAAAAAGTGTGTTGAGTGCTCCAATAGAAAGCTCTATTATCCATACATGTGTATGAATGACAAGGAGTTAGCAATGAGAGTGCCATAAGGGTGAAGTTTGGGTGGAAGTGGAATGTGTAATAAAAAAATCTTTGTGGCTTGTCCACATGGAAAACTAGTGATGAATAATTGAAAAGTGTTATCACAGAACTACACACACTTGAGGAGAGGTCTAATAAAGGAAGTGTTAATGACCATGTGCATGGAAAATTCATGGAATATTTGGAAGTTGGTATAATCAAGAGGGACTAAGGAAAGGCCCTTGGAATATAGATGACCACTAGGTTGATGGATGGACAAATAATGGAGTAATGAACCTAAAGGTTGAGGAAATAAATGGTCAAAATTGTTTCCACTATATAGTTCTGAAAGCTAGGAAAATATAATAAATGAAAATAAAAAACAAAAGTGGTACCCAAGTAAATGTCAAAGCCACACAAATTTCTTGCATCTACTAAGGCTTCAATAGTTGGCGACTTAATAAATGAATCTCCTAAATATATGTGCACTATATTTATTGTCTGCATTACATCTCCTCCTTAATTGAAGTTACGGAGTATTATGTTTTCATCATGGGATGAGGAGGGTCTTTAACCAATTAAAGTGTTTTTATTTTTGCTCCTTGAACTGATCTAATTGTTTGAAATTAGGAAGTATGTCTTGCTGGCATCATATCTTGTGAATTAAACATGATTTTCTTGGATTGATGTCCTTGTCTGGAAATAAAATCTTAGATATCTAAAGGATAGGATTTATTTCTTTCCCTCAAATATTTCTAGGCTCTTGGTGTTGCTCCAATACCTACAAGTGTCCATAGCTATGTTGCTATCATCTAAATATCATATACCTTTATATGCTACCAATGCGCATCCATAACATTGACAAAGATATATGAATTCACTTGAGGTCTAAGCATCAACATCAATTCCATCCTTTCACCCATTTACTCCGATCTAGGTGGATATTGGTAGCCACCCGCCTATTCCACTTGAACCCCCACCATTGTTTCTTTCAGTTTTTTAGTTTCCTTAATTGTAGCATAATTACTATTTTTGACAGTTTTTTATGTTTTGAACTTTTGGATTCATTTTGAGGCCCTAAACGTAATTTTGTTGGAAAATGGGAAAATATGAGTCTTTGGCTCATTCTTTTAGTCGAAAGTTGTGGTCCTCAGATAGATATTTCTAACGAGGTATTATGCACGTCAAACAAAGATCACGTTCCAAAGTTACAACCACGGGAAGTTGACATACCCATTTACCCTAATAGAGCCCATAATTTTGGCACTTCATCTCTTAGGCTTAGGTTTTTGAATGTTTAGGGTTTTCCATTATTTATCAATAATAAGTAGGCATTCAAGCCTCATTGTAACACAATTTAGAGGCATGTAACAACCACATCTCTTCTCAGAGATAAGATACCATTGCCTGAGCTAGTTTATTTCCATTATGTTTGTAAGCATATTTCAATTATTTGATATTAATGAAATGAAGTGTTATTTCAGCTACACCTCTATATTTGTGGTTGTATCTATATTTTTTTTTGTTCCTATTTAAGTTCGACTCGTACTCCACTTTAGGCTTTTGGTAAGAAAGACAGATTGATTTATACCCAATTTGGGAGGGGGACATGTTAGGGGAAACTTGAGGTAAAAATGAGCCTCAAAAGAAAAAATGTACTAACAAAGTTAACTTTAAAAGGAACAATAGGACTCGGGATGATGATGTCATCCCCAGGCGAAAATATTTTGGAGGGAAAATAAGAAAACTACCTTTTTTTTTTTAATTGTATTTATAGTTTATCTCCTTATAGGTTTACTCAAATGTCAAATGTAGACAAATTTTTGATGTAGTACCCACTCTACATACTTTTGAGTAGATCCACATCGAAAAAAAGTGAAAGTACTTGAAAAAAAAACATTGATATCTTTTTTTCATGTATTTTCATTTTTTATGTGCGTCTACTAAGAAGTATGCAGAGTGGGTACTCATTGGATGTGGAATTAAATTTCTCATCCAAATGGTGTCTAAATCTGATATTTGAGTAAATATATAATGAGATAAGCCAAACATATAATAAAAAAAGTAGTTTCCTTTCTTTTTCTTTAAAACTTCATAAATCTTATTTTATTATTTTAACTATTATTTTCCTTAGGAGGCCCATTTTAGACCTTAAATTTCCACTAATTGTAGCATTTAAATTCCATAAGGATGGTGTTTTCTAAGCGAGGATAAAAAAAATTTGACTAGGTATACTACAACATCCTCTGAGATATGAAGAGACAACTGATGTGTGCAAGAGAAAATTTTCATTATATTAAAGATTTATTGTTCAACATTTTGATACCACTTCTAGGGTCCAATGAATTAAGGGGAGAAAAATACTTTCTTGTTTTGCAAGTTTAACTTATAACTAGACCCTTCTTTCTTTCCTAGTTTTGAACATATTTTTCCTTCACACCACCATGACATGGAACATCAAAATGTAGTTTGGGGATTCCAATAAGTCAACATTCCTATGCATACCTCTACAAAACCACATAACAAACAATCAAACTATGGGTTGTTAAGCTTAAATTCTTTGAGAAGTTGGGTACATTTGAGATATGTAATAAAAACAAAAAAAATAGAAATACATATTCATAATAAAAAAAATAGAAATAATGAAACAAAACAACTATAAAATAACATTATGGTACAATACATATAACATTTTCACTCAAGTAGAGTATTTCTTCAGAAACTATCCATTTCAAGGAAGAGGATTGGTGTCCCTTTCTACATTTTGCATCCTATAGGTACCATATCTTAGGATTTCCTATATTTGAAAGGTACTCAATCACATGTGTTGGAATTTGGAGTGCTTTCCCTTTTGTTGTTAGTTTTTTCCCATTTAAGGGCTAAATCCACTATGTCGAATTCTTTAGCAGTTCCCCTATGCTTGTCAAATGATATTTTCATCACTTGTTTATGGATAGTGAAGTTAATCTTGGATTTGTATCTTTATTTCAAGTTTGAGCAAGGTATAAATTCAATTTTATTTTTGGAGGAAGAGGATTCTTAGACAAACTAGGCTAATGGAAGAGAAGGAAGAAATTGATTGGAGAGGAGAATGGATTTCTAGTCATAGACTAAGTAAAAAGGGGAGGTGCCCAATGTTTCTTTAGGGGTTACTTTGTTAACCCAAAATTCTTGAAATAGAGCATTGTGCCAATTCCTCTGATTACCATAATCTTCTTCTCAAAATTTTTGCTTAGGTTGTTTTTTCAAGACTAATCGACTCGATTCCCTTATGCATAATACTTGATTATCTAAAGATGATTTTTTTTACCACAAACTCATATAAGAGAATTGATGAAAAATGGGATGAATTTTCAAATTCCAGCATTTATGGTAACCTAAATTCGGTAATGATGTCCTTCTCTAAAATGTAAAGAACCACTTATTTATTTATTTTAGTGAGAATAATACTTGACCAACCCAGTGAAATAATCTGTGAAAGTGGGGATGCATTTTAAGCTACTTGGACAAATGGGGATTAATTTCCCAAGTCACATACGAACCCCATTGTTAGAAAGGAATTTCAATTTGGACTATATGTAACAATATAATGGGTTTATTTTCTCTCCTGGCTCTAGACTAGCAAACTTTGCATTAAGATGAATGGGTTGAGTACAATTGCAGATTTAAAAATCATACCATTAAGATCATATGCTTTCCTAATTGGTATGGATTGGTTAGAAAAACACCATTATACCCTATATTTTTATAATGAGGCATTAACTTTCCTTGATGAAGAAGGGAGGAAAAGACAAGCATAGGGAATTCCAAGACCTATTTCTATCAAGGAGATATCAACCGTGTGGTTGAAGCATTTTTTAAGGAAAGGATGCCAAATTTATATAGCTCACGTGGAAGAGGCATCCAACGATAATGTAAAAATCATTGAAAATAACTACGTACTAAAGGAATTTTAACATGCATTTGTTGTGATCCTAGGTTTACCACCTAAAAGGGATATTGAATTTTCCATAGATTTGGTACCTAGAGTTGCCCTCATGTCCAAGATGCCATATAAGATGAGCACACTAGAACTTAAGGAGTTAGAAATGTACTTGGAATTTTCTTGAAGAAGGGGTATATGCTGAAGTATATCACCTTGGGGTGCATCATTTCTCTTTGTTAAAATGAAATATGGTACACTACGGTTATGTATTAATTTTAGATAGGTAAACAAGGTCATAGTGAAGAACAAGTATCCTTTTAAAGGGTAGATGAATTATTTGATCATCTATGGGGAGCTAAAGTGTTCTCTAATATTGACCTGAGGTCAACTTACCATCATGTAAGAATTAGGGAGAAGGAAATCAACAATACAACATTTAGAATTCAATATCAACATTATGAGTTTATGGTGGTACCATTTGGGTTATCCAATGCACTAGGCGTTTTCATGTGCCCTATGAATGGAATTTTCTAGAATCATTTGGGTAAGTTTGTCATTGTTTTTTGGATGACATCCTATTCTATTCAAAATTTTAAGAAGTGCATGAACATATTTTGAGAATGATGTTGCAAGCATTTAAAGAGCATCAATCTATGCCAATGTGAGTAAATTTTCACTTTACCAAAATCAAATTCATTATTTAGGTCACATCATCTTAGAGGAGGGGAGGGTGAAGTATATGTAGCTAAGTTAAAAGCAATTCAAAAATGTCCAACACCCAAAAATGTGACAAAGTTTAGATCCTTCATGGGACTACCATGCTACGTTTGGAGGTTTATTGAAGGGTTCTAAAAATTAACACATAACATCACTTCTTTTTAGAATAAGGGTGTGAAATTTGAGTGGTCCCATAAATGTGAAGATGCATTTCAACATTTGAATATGTTATTAACAAGTGTACCAATAATAAGGATAACTGATCCAAATGAATATTTAATTTTGTGCATCTATGCATGCAAGGAGGGGCTTGTAAGACTCCCCATGAAAGGTGGTCATGTGGTATGTTATGAGTCAAGGACATTAAATGAGCATGAGTGGAATTATTCCACTCATGATTTGGAACTCGATGCCATCATACATGCTTTGAAAATGTGGAGGAATTACCATAAGGAAAAAATATTAAAAATTGATAATGGACAATAATATTTTGAAGGACCTTTTTGGTCACCTAAACTTGAATTCCAAAAAATTAGATGGATGTAATTTCTTGCCAATTATGATATTGAAATCAAGTATATACAAGGCGATAAAAATAAGGTGGGTGATGCAGTTAAAATAAGTCTAATGCATGAAATGCATGCTAAAACCGTAAGTAAATGTAAATATGAGTTAAAAATCATAATTTCAAGGGTTGGAAGAGCTACAAGAAGGTAATTTACAACCAAAGTACATGGAATGTTGTAAATTTTTTTACAAAAAGTTAAAAAAAGTAAAATTTGATTGTGTGGATATATATACACCGTGTGTGTGATTAAAATTTATTATGTTTTAAATAAATTTTAAGTTTTTATCTCACAAAAAGCTAGAAATATTATATTAAAATGTGCACATGTTTGGAGGTGTTCTTGATAGAAATTGATTGAGGTGAAAGGAATCACACCTCCCCCACCTAAACTTTCAAACTTTGATGTGGGGTGTGTGGCGGGGGGTTTTGATTGTTTTCACCTAGCGAAACCCGCTTTTGCAACGTGGAATCTACTAAGGTATATAAACTCCCCAAGTGGTTTCTAATACCACCAGGTCCCTCAACACCCCCCCTCCCACATTTATGATTTTTCCATACTACCTTTTCAACTTCGTTGCAGGACCTAGCCATGTTAGCATTTAGAAACAAGTTAATCAATAAATAATTTTCCAATAAAATTATGACAACTTTCTTCAGATGGTTCAAGGGAAACAAAAAGTGGGAAGTGATTGGTTTGTTATTTTCATGCACTCTTCATACTAGAAATAAGTCCATAGAAATGTTGTTTCACATTGGAGATTTGAATTTTGTCTTCTAAATAGTTTTGGTAACTCTATTCATGCTTATATTGAATTCATACTTTGTTAATTTTTAAAATGAAAGGAAAATAATTAAAACCCTCTAATGAAACCTCTGTGAACTTTGATGAACTACCAATAATTGAAAGAGAGCCTAATGCTCATTAAAATCAGCGTGAGTTTGATATTTATGAGCTTTGTAATTGGGCATAGCAAAATTTTAAATACCTCCAAGATGTACCGTTGGTTTTTTGAATATTATTTGGCTCCGTTTCTAATTCCTTAGACTCACCTATGTCCCAAATTTATTTCTTGGTGTTCCAAACAATATTTTCTAAGTTAAAGGTAGTTGTGTCAAGAAATGGAATTGTGCTATTTTACATTATGCAAATTATTAATATTGTAATTCCTAGTCAGGTCCAACCACTAAATGAAGAGCTATTGAGTCAACTATACCATGATTCAAGCCCAGAAGAAAAGTACATTGTCCTTGAATCCATTTAACCTATTAACTCTCAGGTACTAGAACATACCCTACCTTATTCCTTAAGTATTTTCCCAGAAATTTCCAGGAATATTATCTCTATGACTTGTCGTTTATTAGGGTTTGAATGATCAAATAGCAGATCAAATCATCCTAGGTATTTTATACTTAACATCACCAGTTAAAAAATACTCTATTATATTTCACTTCAACAAATCTATCTAATGTTATTGATTACCAATTGGCTAATTTTAGTCTTACCAGGTATTTTAGGTTTTAGCATATTTTGGTCTACTTGTTTATGTACTTTTAGGTGTTGAAAGTTTCTTGTATTCAACTATAAAAACAAGATTCAAGTGGAAATGTTATCTTTATAATTCATTGGACATGAATGTTGAGAAAAAATTCATAGGAGTTTTCCTTCTCATATTTTGTCAATATTTTTCTATCAGTCTCCTTTAGCCTTGTGTATGATGTATCACCACCAAGAATATTTCCAGAAATCAAAATAATTTTGCTGCTCAGTGAGGGAGTAAAAGTGGGAGAGTGGTATTTATATAAAAAATTTGCAGAAATCAGAATGTATGAATGTGAATTATCCCCTTATAGGATTCTAGTTTTTCTACCTATGAAATTTTATTCATTGGAGTTTATAAAAAAAAAGTTCAAGTGTGAATTAGTTTCATTTTTTATCCAAGAAGTGCCCTGCTCTCTTCAAACTAAAAGGAGAGGTTGGGCCATTTTTGTTCAACACTAGTGTAAAATTTCAAGATATTGAATTCATGTTGTCAGAGATGAAATTTTTACATGGAGAGGTTTGGCATTATGACCCTCATGGAATTATATTTAATATATGAGCTGAACAAGGTTTAACTCCCTACAAACATGTACCAAGGCTTGAGGTGGATCAATTTGATAATAAAGATATTTGGGAGAAGATCCTATGCTAGTTGCATAAGTGAATATTGGAGTAGATCATCCTTCAACGTAAAATATTTTGGAAACCCCACAATAGAGGGAAGAGGAACTAACGAGGGTATTCCTAGATACACAAGAATCATCTTGTGAATAAAAAAACATAAAATATAGGGTGTAGAAGAGGAAAATATTAGAGGATACAGAGGTTTCAATTATAGAAGCCACATCAAGCGAGTTTGTCACATCAAGCAAGTCTATTTTTAATGTGAATTTTATACCATCTACCACATTAGAACCAGAAGCATCATCTTATAGTGTGTCACCTGCTACATCTACTAAGTAGGACAACATATTTTCATAGTTTATGGAGATAAAAAATAGAAATATGAAACTAAGGTAGGAGGCTTACAATGAAATTTGGAATCAAGGCACAACATCACAAACAAGAATACTTACATCCCTGGATTATGAAAAAAGGCAACTTCAAATGGAAGTTTTAGAACCAAAATATGAAATTATTAAAACTATATAGGATTATAAAGTATTGAAGTTAAGAATTGGCTTAATGAAAATTAATGTGGTTGATAAGATTGATTCCATAGGAAAACATGAGAAATGTTGTGTATAAGTTTGTTAAGCTTGGTTGCTAATATTGCTAAATTAGAGAATCTACTGAGTAAGGTGACTAATCAGCTAAAGCAAGAACACATTTCTATCAGGACAAAGCATATGAACATTGAAAATAAAGAGAATACTATAATAAAGTTGGCTACAGACCTGCAAACCTAAATGAATCTTCCTCAATATAGTCTTTAATAAAATCTAGGGACACATATGTCCAAGTGATTAGGGAAAAGCTCAAGATGACAACTCTAGATCATTTTTAAACTCCATAATTAGAAGAAATATAGAAGGAAAAAACAAAAATTACTTTCATTAATCATAGAACAAAAGAAACATTGAAAAACTGGAACTACAAATCATGAGTTTATTGAAAGAAAAAGCTAAGCACACTTGTGTAGCAACCACCTCTAAGATAACAATGTTAGAACTAGGACCTTCAGAAAATTTGGCTGAAACGATGTCAATACTCAGCCTGAGGGTTCAAGAAATTGAAAATTTTAAAAATGTACCGCAATTCAAGAGTACTGCATTAAGTGAATCAATTGACAAAGAAATAAAGCATTCTTAGCACTGATTTGGAGTAAAAGGCTTATCTAAAAACTCAAATTGAATGGTATGAAAAATAGTTTATTAGCAGTTAGCCATTGATTGAAACCATAAGATTTTTATCGGAGATCATTACTTATATTTTAGGATTATGGGAATTTGTCATGGTGATTTGTGAAGAAGCAGAACTGTTAATGGTTGCTAAGAAAGTTATATAATATTCAATAGGAGTTAGGAAACAAACCATCAGTTGTAGCTAGAATGATTATGCTTATCAATTCTAGAGGTAAAGAAAAATTTAAAATACTGGGGGTTAATGAAAGGAACAACTTGAGCATGGAAACTAACAAAGATATTATTAATAGGAATTTCATGAAACAAGATGTACAAGATAAATGCAAGTTGATGAAAAATAGGTAGATTAATTTAATACCATATTTAATATTTTAAAAGGAATGGGCATGCATTCCTATTGGGATTCAAATAGAAGGTTGATACCTCTTCATTTGTATAAGGAGAAATTATCAAAGGTCTAGACCAATGACTGTAAATGTTTTGATGTGAAAGGAGAATTAAAGGGTGAAGAAATTATTAGTAAACTCATGAATGATTTATATATTCACTGTTAGCACAAGTTTTTTTTTTTTTCTAGTCAAACTAACATCATAAGTTTACTATTTTGGATACAGTTTATAGAAAGCTAATATCATACATCTATTCATTGGGATCTAATTGGGAGTTATAACTAACTTAATTCCATGAATCTCTCAACTGCTACAACAGAATCCAGGAAAGAAGGCACAAGTGGAAATTCAGGATTGTATTGAGGAGAAATTGTTTATTTTTAACTATAGGTCCTATATGTTTTGTTTTCATAATAATATATTTTTTGTAATTTTTGTATAAAATATTGAAAGAAACTCAAATGAAGTGTTAAATTTTGGGAATAAAAAGAATCGTAATTTGTATTGGAGCACTTTAATTTTAGAAAGTTTAATTAAAGGATTCTTGTTTTAGCATATGGAAGCATATTTACTATGTGAGTGATATTTCTTATTATTTTCATAATTATTCATCTGAACATATTTAAATTATATGGAACAACAAAGAGGTTAAGTTGAGGATCAAATTCCCTTAATTCTCCTCAAAATGTAATTTTTTACACTGAGATTAAAATATAAACAAGTTGTTTGTATTTCCCCTTTCTATTCATTGATTGTTTCCTTGATTTCATATAATTTAGATTTGTTCTTTGTTGAGCTCTTAGAATTCTATTTTATGAAATTTATTTCTATATTAGATAACTATCATATTTAGGTTGAATGTAAAATTTACATTATATTTTTGTAGTCTTCTATCATCATATTTAGATTATTTGTATTTATCATGGTTGAGTGCTAGCCCTTTTGGTTAAACTTTTGGAGGGATTATGATTTACATTTTAAAGCAACGAGTTAACCATATATACATATTTCTTTTAACAAATCCTAGATCTTAATGCCTTGACATTGTTTCCTTGCCAGAAATGACTTACAGGGGACAACATCAAATTGGTACCATTGCTAGGGAGCGATGTGTTGAGAACAATGTTGGCATTGATGTCAAATGGGAAAGGATGACACATGCATGGTGTGTTAAGTTCAGGGGGAGTCTTATGACTATTGCAGTAATTAGTATAGAACCATCATAGTATCAGGATAATTAAAGAAGCTAAAATATTATAACTATGATGATTAGATTTCCTAGTATTTGAAGGCATTTCTACCTACAAAGGTCAACTCAAATGATCTTAGAATGACATATTTGGATGGTGCTCGAAGAGAGATTTCCATAGATGTGTTGAAGTCTGAAAAAGGCTTCATGGAGAAAAAGATATGGTCAGTCAAAATGTGCAGATCAAAAGGTCAATAGGCTGGGTTCTAGGCCTTAAGGTTCCACCTCTTCTATGTGCTTTGTGAGAAATTTATTTGTTAAATAAATTTTGACTTTAGCCTATTTTGGAGTAGATCGTGGCATCGGAGAGTTTGTCATTTTAAGCTAAGGAGGAATTGTGCAGTTCCACTAGGGACGCTCAAGGTATTCAACTAGAATTTTTGTGAATGACATAAGCATAAATTTTTCAAATGATGAGGATATGGGGTGAGCTGGCTTAGTGGTACAACAATGGACTAATGGAAGCTCAAGAGGGTTAGCATGAAGGTTCCACAAGGGTCATGCAACTCCATAAGTTTTCTCACCAGAAGTTTTCAAGAAAGGAGCGGTATCGAAGAGTCAGGGATTCAAGGTCTGAGATGTGCTAGAGGTAAAGGTGGTAATGGAGAGTAATAGGAGTGAGGCACAATGGAAACAAGGTGATGCCATAGGACATGTCACCCCAGAGGTTCTTCCTACAGGAGATTTCAAATGAAGTGTGGGACAAAAGTCCCAGGGATCTGCGGTGAGTTGGCACAGGTGCAGTGTAGCAATAAATAACCCATAAGAGGGTTTTCACAAGGGGGATACAACAAGACACATCACCCTAAAGATTCTTCCTCAAGAGTTTCAAAGGAAGATCATGTAAAATGTTTTATGGAGATGACTCCAGGGAAACGTAAATCTCTATCTATTGTTGAAGGCCCGAGATCCTTAGCCTCTGCACCAATGACTGCACAGAAAAATCATAAGAGGACACATGGAATTTGAGGATTGGGTGATAGGATACTATGTCAAGGTCACATGAACATGACATGGAACTCTTAGAATCCAACACACGACATGCGGATTTAGTATTTTCGAGTGGACAAGTGGGCTGAAAATGAGTGACACATGGACAATTCCTTAGAGGCCATGTGTCATGTATGACATGAGCATGACATCATCCAGACACGTAACCTCGAAGGATGATCCGAATAGGATCCAGAAAAGACTGTCAAGAACCTTAACTGTATCGAGTTGAACAAATCCTTGAAAATTCCAAAACAGCGATTGAAAACACCTTGAACCAGTGGCCATGGCAGCCCGCGTAGAACGACGAGGACCTCGGTCAAAGCGTGCTGACTGAGGCACATGGAGACTACGCAGGATGCCAAAATAGCCCCTAGGAGCCCCGAATTAGGAAAAGGAGCTGATTTCTGATTAATCGCGCATCGCTAGGCAAACAAGGCCAAAATGGGAAAGCCTAAGCAGCTGGTCGCGTAGGGGGGACCAGAGGACCGTGGGCGGAGAAATGAAAAGTGCCAACGTACGAAGGTGGGACACATGACCTGGAAACCAGCAGTTTTGATCGGGGCACCCTTGAACGGTAAGAGGTTTTGAACAGGAGCAGAGCGATCCCATACACCGAGTGACGCGTGGCGGCCGAGGAGAGAGAAAAACCACTGTTGATCACACATTATCAGTCAAGCAAGTCAACTGTGCTCAACATGCGTATGACGTTAGATCTTGAGGAGCCTAGATCAGATGGCTGAGATTGCGCCCGATAGAAGGAAGCGGAATCGACAGGGAACTAAGCCGCGATTTAAGGGGATTTAGAATTTGTTTGACCGCCACAATGGAGAAAGAACATATCCATGACATAACCGAAGAAACGAATTGACGAGCAGGCTGGCACTGTTTCGATGGGGATGTGTGGCTACTTCCCAAGTGTTCATGCTGACACCAAACAGGGAACTCCAAGCACGTAGGCGGTAGGCAAATCGACGTAGGCAGGAGAGGAACCAAACAGGCATAGGGATCGAATGAATAAAGCCATGAATAGAGACAGTCGAATAGAGATTCAGAGAGGAGGAATAGAGAGGAGTCCAAGCGACCAAGAGAGACAGTGAATAGTGAACCCTGAGAGGAGGACTGAACACAGAGAGCAGTAAAGCCAAGCAGAGGAGACAGAGGGTAGAGCTGACCACAGGCAGCATCGAGCACCAGAGAGCTTGAAGAATCAAGCCTTCCCATAGAGGAATCTATTCGGATCGAGCATCACAGTTGGCTCTTTCCACTGTAGACCAAGGGTCACAGAGCTGGTAGGAAGAAAAAGAGTCTGTGAACTCTGAGTGGCTTGGGGAATCCAAGAACCACCCTACCAAGCAAAATCTGCTTTAGGAGAACTCACATTGAGTCCCTGTATTGTAATTTCTTTGCTGTAAGACACAATAAAACAAGGCCACCACTAAAGCTGGACTGGAGACGTAGCCCTAGAGAATAGGGTGAACTCCTTATTAAAAATTGTTTATGTCTTTGTGTTGCTTACTGTATTTCTCTGCTGTCTTTCCACTTATTTTCTGTGTATTGGAAATCTGATCGATCCGTTGCTTAAATGACACAAAACACACACCATCGCATGAGTCTGTAATACCTTTTATTTTAATAAATCTTTAACTGATGGCACTCATAGAGTGATTATCAGATCAAGTGGTATCAGAGCTCTAGGCTGTAAGGTTAGACAAGCTTGTGTTGGTTTAGCTGTGAGTGCTCACTAGATCAAAGCTCAAATTAGGAGAAGGAGAGTTAGTGGAAACTAATCCTAAAATTGGGAGAGTCTATTCTCGGAAGACAATGTCAAAAGAAGGTTCTATAGGGCTAGACCCTCAATTCATAGAAAGTTTCCTAGCTATAAAGTCTATGGTAGAGGAAAAGTATAGAGACTTTAGAAAGAATAGGGATGAAAATTCATCAGGTTCCAAACAAGATAAAGAAGAAGATGAATCTCATTCCCATGACCACTCCAGAGGAAAGGGGAAAGAGGAAAGCTTTCTCACACCTCCTAATAGCCCTGTGCATAGTAAGAAAGCATCTTTGATTAAGTTGGATGTTAAATTTTATTTGCCTATATATGATGGAGAGCTAAATGCTGAAAAGTTGGACAATTGGATTAGACAAATTGATGTGTATTGCAGAGTACAAAATATAGACTCAGACAAGAGTAAGATTTAGCTAGCAAGCCTACGCCTAGGAGGCACTACCTTGGTTTGGTGGGAAGGCAGAACCCAAGCTAATATGAAGAAGCATGGTAAGACCATCTTTGTCTGGAGTGAATTTGTTGTTGCAATCAAAAGCAGTTCTATCCATTGGCCTACATGCAACAAGCCATGATGAGTTGGAAAACTCTTCGGTAGTTGAAAGGGAAAAGTGTACAAGGGTATACTAAAGAGTTCAGAAACAGAGCATTGATGTTGGGTATCTCATTAGACTCACTAGAGACTCTTTTGAAGTACATTGGTGGTCTACACAGCTACATGAGGCATACCATCCTCATGTTTAATCCCACTAGTATAGATGAGGTATCTGTACAAGCTACTCATCTAGAAGCCAGAGGAAAGAATGGAAATCCAGAAGTTGGGGGACCATCCCAACCCACTGTAAGCAAGAGCAAGGAGAAAATGAAGCAGAAGTGGAAAGAAAGGAAGGCTAACAATGCACAAAAAGGCAAAGCTTCATGCCCTCACTGTAAAAAGGAGGGGCATGATGATGAGCACTGTTGGATTCTGCATCCAGAGTTGATACCTAAGAAGTCCGAAGGCAAGAAGAAGAAGACTGCTGCAGCTATTTAGAAAGATTTAGGGTCAGACTTGAGAGATGAAACAATCATTGCAGCCACAGGTATAAAAGGTAAGAATTCTAAAGCATCTACTAGTAATTCTGTTCAATCTATTATTGATGAAGAACATGAGAGAAAAAGACATGAGATTTTCCATATTCAAGTTGTTTCCAAAAATCAAAAGATTGATACTTTGTTTGATAGTGGCTCACAAGTAAATCTGATTTCTGAAGCAATTGTAAAGAAATTGGGATTAGTAACCACACCTCATAAAAGGCCATACCCATTAGGATGGTTGAATGTTAAAGCACAACTATAAGTGACTAGACAGTGCAAACTCAAGTTTTCTTTTGGGTCAACATTTGTAGATGAGGTTGAGTTAGATGTAATTCCTTTTGATATATGTGGAATTGTTTTAGGAAGTCCTTACTTGTATGATAGAAAGGCTATTTTCTATAGAGCTGAGAACAAGTATCTGCTTGTTAAAGATGGAATCAAATACTTTGTAAGAGCTCATAAGCTCAAGAATAATTATACTCTCATAAACTCAGGACAGATGAAAAGAATGATAAATTCATGCAAAAAATTCTTACTGATGGTTGTAAAGGAAAAGACACCTGAGAAAACCAATGTATTTGAGGGCTGCAATTCTGATCAGCAAGTTGATATAGAGAAGATTGTTTCAGAGTATGATGTCTTATTTCAAGAACCTAAATGTCTGCAACCCAAAAAGGGAATAGTACATGATATTATTTTGCAGCAAGATGTTCCTTTGCCTAACATTGGGATGTACAGGTTATCTGCTTTAGAGAATGCTGAAATCAAGAAGCAGGTGCAGGAGTTGCTCGAGAAAGGGTTCATCAGGCCTAGCACATCACCATGTGGGTCACCAATCGTCTTGGTGAGAAAGAAAGATGGCTCGTGGATAATGTGCATTGACTACCGAACCCTAAATAAGATAACAATCAAAAATCATTATCCCCTTCCTCGCATAGATGATCTTTTAGATCAATTGAAGGAAGCTGTTTATTTCACCAAGCTGGATTTGCACAGTGGATACCATCAGGTCAGAGTTGCAGAGAAAGATGCATGGAAGACTGCTTTCAAAACAAAGCAAGGATTGTATGAATGGCTGGTTATGCCTTTTGGCCTAACTAATGCTCCTGCTACTTTCATGAGATTAATGAATGATGTACTCAGACCTTTTCTTGATGATTTTGTTATTGTGTATCTGGATGACATTTTGATTTTTAGTAAAACGTGGGAAGAACATTTAAAGCATGTTAAGCAAATATTAGATGTTTTCAAAAGAGAAAAAATTTATGTTAAACTCTCCAAATGTGAATTTGGGAAAACCTCTCTAAATTATTTGGGTCATATAGTAGGGGGAGGTTAATTGAAAATAGATCCCTCTAAAGTGGCAGTCATCATAAACTGGCCTAAACCCAAGTCTGCTACAGAAGTGAGAAGCTTCTTAGGAGCAGCACAGTATTGGAGGAAGTTCATTTCAAAATTTTCCTCAATTGTAGCTCCCTTACATGCTTTGACAGGATTGAACAAGGTGTTTTAGTGGGGAGGCAAACAGCAAAAAGCCTTCGACACCTTGAAAGAAAAAATTAGTACAACAACTGTACTAGCACTGCCAGATCTACAAAGACCATTTGAGATCCAAACTGATGTTAGTGACTATGCCATGGGAGTAGTGTTGACACAGCACAATAAACCCATATGTTATCATTCTGAGACTTTTAATCCTGCAGTAGTTAACTATCCTACATATGGTAAGGAATTGTATGCATTAGTTCAGAGTGTGAAAAAGTGGAAACATTACTTAATGGGCAAAGAAACAGTAATACATACTGATCATCAGCCACTTCAATACCTACACTCCCAAACTAAATTGCAACAATCAAGATATTATAGATGGATGGGTTTTCTACAACAGTTTCATTTAGTCATAAGATATAAAAAGGGCATACATAACAAGGTTGCAGATATGTTATCTAGACCCATCATAAATTCATCTACCATACTTAAGCATAATTTTATGCTGCATGAAATCTACATAGAACAATATGCTCAGGATATGGACTTTAAGGATGTATATGCAACTTTGAGTCAAGGCAAAAGAGTAGAAGAATTGGACTATCATGTGAAGGACCGACTCTTATATCATTGTGGGAAACTCTGCATTCCACAAACTGAGAGAGTAAAGATAATTAGGGAAGCACACACTTCTCTGATATCAGGTCACTTTGGGGTAAGTAAAACAGTTGCACACCTGAAAAGGTTCTGCTATTGGCCGAAAATGAATGAGACGGTTTCTAGATATGTAAAGGGATGTGCTATGTGTTCTAGAAGCAAGCCTAATAATAGAAAACTAGGCTTATACACTCCCTTGCCAGTTCCTTATTACCCTTGGGAAAGCATTTCCATGGATTTTGTTGGAGGACTGCCCAAATCTAGGAAACGTCATGATTATCTGTATGTTTTTGTGGATAGGTTCAGCAAAATGTGTATTTTGATACCCTGTAGTAAACAGATTACAGCCGAACAAACTACAAAACTATTCTTTGAACATGTATGGGTTCATTTTGGATTACCCACTTCTATTATATCTGATTAAGACACCCGATTCATGGGAAAGTTTTGGTCCAGTTTGTGGGAAATAATGGACACCAAATTAAAGAAAAGCACAACTTTTCATCCACAAACAGATGCACAGACAGAAGTAGTTAACAGGACAGTGATCTAGTTACTGAGAGGATATTGCAGCAAACATCCTAAGCTTTGGGATGAGCACTTGTGCTATGTGCAACATGCTTACAATAGAGCCAAACACTCTTCTACACAGAGATCTCCTTTTGAGACCTGTTTTGGTTTCATACCAAGGTCTCCTTTGGATTTTGTCTTTGGTAAAGATACCATGGTTGATAGACACAGTGATGTGGACAAGGCAACTAGGTTCATTGAACAGATCCAGGAGATCCACCAGGAAGTACAGGAACAGTTGGAAAAGAGCCAGGCCAAGTACAAGGCTAGGCATGATAAGCATCGGATGGAGCATACTTTTCAAGTTGGAGACCAAGTCTGGCTATATATCAGCAAGGAAAAGATGCAAGGTGAAGGTAAAAAGCTAAAACCTATCAGGTATGGACCCTTCAGGATCTTGAGAAGATTGGTGAAAATGCTTTTTGCCTTGATCTGCCAGCTTACATGCACATCCACTCAGTCGTGAACGCAGATTTCTTGAGGTTGTTTGAACCTTTAATGATCGAGGACCCCAAAGAGCAGAGTCAATTACCTTATGTTGATGACCTGCTACCTAAATATCTTAATGAGTTACATGAAGACACAATGTTGGACAAGAAGGTAAGGACGACGTGCAGTGGACAAGTGGAATACCTCAGGATTGGGCTTAAAGGTTCGAAGCTGAGTAGTGCGAAGTGGATTGAGATTGGACAAGTGAGACAACAGTTTCCTCACTTAGTCGATGTTTGAAGAAAACCAACTTTTGGTGGTCCAAAATCTTTTTTAGTAGGGAGGCCGTGATCCGAATTGGATCCATAAAAGACTGTTAAGAACCTTGACTGTATCGAGTTGAACAAATCCTTGAAAATTCCAAAACAACGATTGAAAACACCCTGAACCAGTGACCATGGCAGCCGTCGTGGAACGACGAGGAACTCGGTCAAAGTGCACTGACTAAGGCCCATGGAGATTGCGCGGAATGCCAAAATAGCCCCTGGGAGCCCCGGATCAAGAAAAGGAGCTTATTTTCAATGCGCAATTAGCGTCGCGCATCGCTGGGAAAATAGGGCCAAAATGGGAAAGCCTGAGCACCCGGTCGTGTGTGGGGGACCAGAGGGCCGTGGGCGGAGAAACGAAAAGTGCCAATGTACGAAGGTGGGACCCACAACCTGGAAACTGGTGATTTTGATCGAGGCGCCCTTGAACGGTAAGAGGTTTTGGATAGGAGCGGAGTGATCCCATACACCGAGCGACGCGTGGCGGCGAAGGAGAGAGAAAAAATGCCGTTGATCGCGCGTTATCAGTCGAGCAAGTCAACCGCGCTCGACGTGCGTATGACGTCGGATCTTGAGGAGCCCAGATCAGACGGTTGAGATTGCGCCCGATAGAAGGAAGCAAAATCGACAGGGAACTAAGCTGCGATTTAAGGGGATTTGGAATCTGTTTAACCACCATGATGGAGAAAGAATTTATCTACAACATAACTGAAGAAACGAATCGACGAGCAGGTTGGTGCTGTTACGATTGGGACACGTGGCTACTTCCTGAGCATTCATACTGACGCCAAACAGGGAACTCCAAGCATGCAGGCGGTAGGCGAATTGACGTAGGCGGGAGAGGAACCGAACAGGCATAGGGATCAAATGACTAAAGCCATGAATAGAGACAGTCGAATAGAGATTCAAAGAGGAGGAATATAGAAGAGTCCAAGCGACCAAGAGAGACAGTGAACAGTGAACCCTGAGAGGAGGACTAAACACCGAGAGCAGTAAAGCCAAGCAAAGTAGATTGAGGGCCGAGCTGACCACAGGCAGTATTGAGCACCAGAGAGCTTGAAGAATCAAGCCTTCCCATAGAGGAATCTATCCAGATCGAGCATCACAGTTGTCTCTTTCCACTGTAGACCAAGGGTCACAGAGCTGGTAGGAAGAAAAAGATTCTGTGAACTCCGAGTGGCTTGGGGAATCCAGAACCACCTTACCAAGAAAAATCTGCTTCAAGAGAACTCACATTGAGTCCCTATATTGTAATTTCTCTAATGTAAGACAGAATAAAACAAGGCCACCACTGAAGCTGGACTGGAGACGTAGCTCTAGAGAGTAGGGTGAACTCCTTATTAAAAATTGTTTGTGTCTTTGTGTTTCTTACTGTATTTCTTTGCTATCTTTCCACTTATTTTTTGTGTATTGGTAATCTGATTGATCTGTTGCTTAAATGACATGAACACACACCATCAAATGAGTCTGTAATACCTTTTGTTTTAATAAATCTTTAACTGATGGCACTCATAGAGTGATTATCAGATCAAAGGATAGTACACAATGATTTCAAAAGTGGCTTAAGTTTAAATCTCTGGGTGACCCGGAAATGGGACATGGTGGCATCGGTGTTGGGATACGGTCTCTATGGTTAATTTTGGGGTTAGTTAACCCAATTTTTGTATAAGTTTTTGTAAAAGAATGTAAAGTCTCCACGAAATATGGATGTGGAGCGCATAAATAGATAGAGTCAAAGGGGTTTAGCCCCTTGTTTGGATAAGTAAATAAGTTGACTTTTGAGACTAACCCATGGTCTGCGGACCATGGTATTGTATTGAGAATGCTATATATTTGAGTCATGGCAAGTCTAGAAGAGGTAACCATGTTAAGCGAAGAAGGGATAGAGATTGTTTTTGGCAAATGCTAAGGTAGGAAGGCTCTGCTTCCTGTACTTAGGTGAAAGGGGAAGGCTCTTGCAGCTGAGTGTGCATGAGGCCTTGGTAAGTTCGCAACAAAGTCCGTAGGGTGGAAGAGTCTGTAATCTGAATGTTGAATATAAATAAAGAAATATTTTGATGAATTATCTTGCAATCTGAACATTAATATTGATTCCATTTATGTTATGATCTATCACTTTATAATATGTTTTCTATGGAATGGTGAATAAACGTTGTGCGAAACCACTGAATCTATCTTATTTCTGCATGAATGAAGTAATTATCTAATTTCACCCCAATAAGGGTTATTTCTGATATGATTTTTGATGAATTGGATCAATCTGCATGAAGGCAGATCTAGGGTTATTAATTAATGTGCGAAAGTCAGTAATTTTCCCGTTTAGGGTTCGCAGAGACTGATCATAGACCTTCATGAAGGTCTAGAAGCCATTTTAGCTGAGTTAGAGTGACGAGCCCTAGAAGGATACCAATTTGCGCAAAGGAAGATTTTAACTATCAGAGCTTAAGAACCACTTATCACATGTCCCTTGATGTAGAAACCTGGTTATAACATCCCCCAATACTGCTTCAGGTGAGACTGCAGTCTGTACTATGTAGGTTGTTGCCGAAAGGGACAACAATTAGGGATTGTTGGTTGGTGTGAACAACTTTGAACTTGGGTCAAGCCCCCTTAAGCCAATGTTGCGTGATTTAATTGTCTGTTAAATCCCTGCCATTTAATTTGTCAACCTGGGGGTTTCGTGAAACTTAGAAGCAAACCAAAATATATGGGACCTCAACAGCACCTATAATCATATTTAGAAGATAAGTTATGGAGACTGAAGGGAATGCAATTATAAAATAATTAGAAGTGTATATTACAAATACAAAATTTAACTAAGTAATTTCTAATTCATTATGTAATAAGCAAGAGAAGTGGCTCCTAACTTAGGAGAACCAGATTTGTCCTTCTTCTAGAATACTACTTCATGAACAACAATCAACAACCATTAATGGACAATAGCTTAAGATGCATAAGGAAATAATAGAAGAGGCTCCTAACTAAGGAGGTCCTTGCTACTGTTCATTACAAATTCATTCATCGTTAATGCCATTGTTGGAAAACTAAAAATTCAGAAAATCACTTAAAACTAGAAAAAGAGAATGAATTTCAATTATTACTCATATCAAATGGAAGAGAGCCTAACTTAGACCCTTGTTTGTCCTTCCATATGCTGATAAGAGTTAAATTAAAATTCATTCATTAATAATGAAAAATCTTCAAAAATCTAAGTAAATAAATGAAAATAAAGGCTATAATGAAATAAAATCTTTCTTTGATCCTTTTAGAGTGAGCTCAATTCTCTTAAGAACAAAGTGACAAACTATTCCATAAATTCATATACTACATTAAGACAATTTATATCTAAGACCATAGAAAGAACACTTTATTCTATTCCATCATAAGTTAGGATACATGCTCCAAGAGTCCTCCCTTTGGAATGGAGGAAGTAATCCTATTTATACAAAAAAAAAGCAACTAACTCATTAATGGAGATCCATTAATCCCTCCTAGATCCACAAATCCTACATATGGTTACAACCAATATGAGACACATATTCCTTTATCCATGAATTTTCTCCATGAGATATCCTTGACCCCTATCTCAAATCTCCTTCAAATCTTCAAGAGAATTCTAATTTGAATCTTGGAGGCCACATAAGAGTGTCTTGGAACCTTCCAAATCACCTACACATGTTACAAAACTCATTCCACCTTTAAGTATAAGCAAATACATGTTATTTTTATAACTTTTAATCATAAATTCAATTTAAATACATAAAATAAATAACTTTGGAAAATGAAAATATGAACCCATATGGTAATGGAAATATAGTGGTAATGTGATGAAATGAGGTGAAAAAATGAGGATAAAGGTGAAAATGGAGTGAAAGCGTATGCTAATTTCGCGGCCCAACATACCCCCAAATTAGGTTATTGCATGTCCTCATGCAATCTATTACATTGCTTTACTTTAATCATGATTTTATCTTTTGAATTGTCTTCTTTTTATATGAACTTTGGCTGATGTTAATTCTTCTTTCATCTTCACATAATCATTTGATAACTTTGTTCCTTTTTCACAATGTCCTTTTGAAAAATATTTGATTGCAACATATTTCTTTGGTTGGTTCTTGTGTGGCAACCAACTTTTATTAGTATTGGTTCTTGCGTAACAATACTTTTTTTATATTTGTGTTGCGTCAAAAGACTTTGAAAACATTTAATCAACCATTCATTCCATGATCATCATTTGGAAAACATGTAATATTTTGAATCATAATGCAATAGTAGTTGTTTGGAAAAGCATGTTGGTTAGGATGGCATGTGTATAAAGGACATATATGACATATGAAAGGTGATAATGGAATATGAATGTGATATATATCGTGAAATGTGAATATGAGGTATGAACTTGAATTCCCCCTCCAACTAGAGATATGAAAATGTGAAAAAGGAAGTGAGGAACTTTCCAAAGTTACAATTTTAAGCATTTTAAGGAATTTCATGACTAAAAATTATAAAACTACATACCTTCACTTACCCTCAATGTGCATGTGTTGTGGATGCTGAAGAGTGTGAATGATGATGTTGTTAGATCATGGGGTATGTAAACAAAGGAATTTGGATCTTCTTCTGTGTTCTCTTTGTTGATGACAAGGTTTGAATCTTTATTGTTGCTGCTATAACAAATTGATCTACTGCAAACTGTTAAAATGATATAGTCTTCAATTGTTACAACACCTGATGGTATAATTCTAATCATGCGAATAAATGTGTCGATGTCGAGCATGAAAAGAAGTCATTGGATTACCGACCATTGGTGCATGTCATTAACCAATCTGAGACAAATCACCATTAATGTCTATGAGTGCCAAGGTATGTAAGCATATCTTGCGAAGGGCGAATAGATGAGCTGATGTCCAGCCATTTGGAAGATCCAACGATCAAGGGAGATTGGTTTATTCCCATGATTGTTGGGAAAAGAGCCTATCATTAAGGCATACAAGCCTCAAGGTACCACTAAGGACTCTAGCCTTGAACCTAGATAATGTGCTGATGTCGATAGGCCAAGACTTGTTAGAGGAGAGGCCTTAAGGAATCCTCCATCATCGAACTCGAGCATGAAAAAATAATTTTGAAGGATTATGGATGAGAAATTTTGCAGTGGATCAAGGTTTATTTGGAAAAATGAAAAGGAATTGGAATGAATCAACTTTGTAGAGGAGCTGAATGATTTTATTGATGGGTTACAAGTTAGTGAAAGTGAGGCAGGAAAATGACCGTGAAGGAAAATTTATTGACTGAAAAAGTGAGAATGTAATGAAGGTTTTATTTACTAAAAAAGGAGGAACACAATTATGAATGTAAATTGAAATGAGGCAAATGTTTTACTGATTGAAGAAGCATGGATAAAATGGAGACACTGGCATCTAAAAGGCTTGCAAGTGATTGATCTGATCTAACAGCATGTGCCCATGAATTGATGTTTCATCTTTGTTGCTGCTTTGATCATTTTCTTATGAAAGAAATGTGGTTTTTTAGAGGATTTTCAATGATTTTATAGATATGATTAAATTCTCCCTCTTGGATTACCCAAAAGCATGTCCTCATGCTTGAAATGGGGTCTTTAAAAGACAATGTTTTCTTGTGGTCATTTGTTTATCTTCCTGGAACCTGCAAAAACTTAGTACTTTTTCTGCAATGAAATGTAAATTTATCATAAGAGAGAGGTGATCAATCTTTGCATTTTTGAAATTTACAAAAAAAGCTGAGAATTGGTACTAATAAAACAAATTCATGAAATACAAACCAAAAGAATTTATGCCTATGTCAAAACTAGTGCTTCATTTTACTTGTTATATCGTGTCAGAAATTTATTCATTCTTTAAATGTTTCAAATTATGATTATATCTTTCTAATTATGTAGATCTCATCGAGATCTTTCCAACGAAGCTTGAATAATCAAAATACAATGTCGTATGAGAAAGTTGTGCTTATTTGAAATTTGGGTGAAACAATGAGGATTGTCATAAGGTTTCTCAGTTGCAGGACTGCACTCTTCCTGCATCTAAAAATCTTGTCTATCTTCTTTGGCTGAGCCATGACATAAAATTTTTCAATTTGTGATATCATTGGCTTCTGTACCTACAAGGCTCAAAGAAATATGATAATATAAAAATACTTTATGAAATGAAAATGCATGTCTATAGGATTCAATCTTCCATCTACAGGGTTCTCTTCAAGTCATTTTGCGAAACAATAATTCTGTAGATCAAGTACCCTTATCATTCTTCTTCTTGATCCATTTTCAATGTTGAAAAATGAGCTGGCAGATTGAGGGTGACTGTCTAATAGTGATGTGGCAGTGGGTGACATGGCGAATGGATGATGTCACATGTTGACTATTTGACTGATGATGTGGCAATGGATGTGCAATATTGGCCAATGTTGTGCTACCATGTGGTGACTAAATTGTTGTTTAATTAATGTTGTGTCAAAATTGTAGAATACTTAACAAATTCCAATCCCCACAAAATTTGAACTCATGACCTCCATTATGTAAGTTGAATGATTTACCAATAGATCAAAAATCACATTTATGAGTTTAATGGAATTTTGGAAATTTTAATTATTCTAAAAATGAAAATTGAAACAACTTGACAAGTGGCCAATCTAAATCCAATATTTTTAGGAAAAATATGATTCCAAAATATTTTCAAAATCATTTTCATATCTTTTGAATTCATCTTTTCCAAGATTTTTAGGAAAATGGGATTCCAAAATATTTGCCAAATCATTTTTCATATCTTTTGAACTCATCCTTTTTGCCTAGAAAGTGGATTTTTTAACCAATTTTTATTCTATAAAAGCTTGGGAAATGTTTATATATATATATATATATATATATATATATATATATATATATATATATATATTGAATTTATTGATTGATTTTTTTTATTCTTTGTTTATATATATATATATATATATATATATATATATATATATATATATATATATATTAAGTATTAATTTTTTTTAAAATTTATTGGTTGATTTTTTTTTCTCTGCAGCTTGGCAACATTGCTAGGTGGCTATCCATGACTCTGTGGTTGGGCCGTTGGATGGTTGTGGCTGCTGGCTGCATTTAATTGAAAACCATTTTTTCATGCAACCAGAACCCTAAAAATATCTCAAACGGTTACGAATTTTGACGAAAACTCAGGCAACAAGCATAATTCACACGCAACGCATAATTCACCTTGTTCTGAGAAAAGCCCATGTTTTAGATTTTTGAGATTCGTTTTCATTTGATCACAAAATTTATTTTAAAAATGACATTTTTAACCTCTTCGAATTTGACCTCTGCTCAGATAACTATTGGGTGAAATTCATTTTTTTTTTAAATAAAGAGAATGCACAACAATCTTTCATTTTTTCAAAATCACACAGTAGCAATTCATTTCCATGAATTTTTTTATTTGTTTGCTTTATTCTCATTTTCATTTTTGTGTTTTTATTTATTTTTATTATTTATTTGTTTTTTTAATGTTGTTTTGGTAATTTATCTATTTATTTCAAATTTATTTAAATAAGAAAATCTCATTTTTTTTTTAAATAAACAAATAATGAAAGAGAATTTTTTTTTTTAACAAAGAATTTACTAACATGAAAATTCCTTTCTGATCATCCAAGTCACACAAAGCGCAGGACGAGAGCATACTCAAGTTTTTATTAGTTGATTCCTTTCTTTTAAAAATTTGGATGAAAAACATAAAATGAAAAGAATCAATCTCTTACCTGAAACTAACATTCTTCCACCTCCGCTTGTGCTCCTCCTTCACAATCATTTTTATTGAAATTTTTCCTACCAAGGATTAGTAGATGTGTGACTCTTATTGTACCACAAAATCACAAATTTATCCTAAAAATCACAATTTTTTTTTTTTTATTTGTTAGTCCTGTTCTATTGAAAAAGAAATCAAACATTCTCTTAAGTATAAGAGAATTTCCAATGCATCCATTTGCACAACAAGATCATGAGTAGACTCATATACAAGTTTGAAAAGTAAACCCTATTGAGTTCTTGGACATGCTCATGAAGACTGAATAGTTGAAACCAAATTTGAATGTGATCTTTAGGTTATTTATTTTCTTCAACTGTCATAGCACAAAGCTCTTTAGATCTTGTTTTTGCAATTGAATTTTTTATTTTTTTATTTATTTTTATTTTTTTACTTTTATTTTTTAATGAATGGGGGTTCTTTCTTTTAATGTTTTATGTTTTCTATATGCAAATGCAAATAAACTTAAATGAACAATGCCTAAATGCATCTAACCCCAAATGACAATGACCTTAAAAGAAAATGCTTCCTAAACAATCCTCATAACTTAGTTATATCTATGTTTGCTTCCCCGACAATGACGCCAAAATGTTGGGTGGTTTAATTGTCTTTTAAAACTGTGTCATTTAATTTGTCAACCCGGAGGTTTCGTAAAACTTAGAAGCAAACCAAAATGTATGGGACCTCAGATGCAACTATAATTAGCTTTAGAAGATAAGTTATGAAAACTGAAGGGAATGCAATTATAAACTAATTAGAAGTGTATATTAAAAATATAAAATTTAACTAAGTATTTTCTAATTCATTATGTAATAAGCAGGAGAAGTGGCTCCTAACTTAGGAGAACCAGATTTGTCCTTCTTCTAGAATACTACTTCATGAACAGAAATAAAAAACCACTAATGGACAATAGCTTAAGATGCATAAACAAATAATAGAAGAGGCTCCTAACTAAGGAGGTCCTTGCTATTATTCATTAAAAATTCATTCATCATTAATGCCATTGTTAGAAAACTAGAAAAAGAGAATGAATTTCAATTGTTACTCATATCAAATGGAAGAGAGCCTAACTTAGACCCTTGTTTGTCCTTTCATATGCTGATAAGATTTAAATTTAAATTCATCATTAATAATGAAAAATCTTCAAACATCTAAGTAATTAAATGAAAATAAAATCTATAATGAAATAAAATGTTTTTGTGATCCTTTTAGAGTGAGCTCAATTCTCTTAACAAAGTGACAAACTATTCCATAAGTTCATATACTACATTAAGACAATTTATATCTAAAACTATAGAAAGGAAACTTTATTCTATTCCATCATAAGTTAGGATACATGCTCCAAGAGTCCTCCGTTTGGAATGGAGGAGGTACTCCTAGTTATACAAAAGCATAAGAAACTAACTCATTAATGGAGATCCACTCATCCCTCCTAGATTCACAAATCCTTCATATGGTTACAACCAATATGAGACACATATTCCTTTATCCAAGATTTTTCTCCATCAGATATACTTGACCCCTATCCCAAATCTCCTTCAAATCTTCAAGAGAATTCGAATCTGAGACTTGGAGGCCACATAAGAGTGTCTTGGAATGTTCCAAATTACCTACACATGTTACCAAACGCATTCCACATTTAGGTATAAGTAGATACATGTCATTTTTCTAAATTTGAATAATAAATTCACTTTAAATACATAAAATAAATAACTTTGGAAAACGAAAATATGAACCCATATGTTAATGGAAATATAATGATAATGTGATGAAATGAGGTGAAAAAATGAGGATAAAGGTGAAAATGGAGTGAAAGTGTAAGCTAATTTGCTAGCCCAATAGCCAACAAATGGTTCTATTACCAGGACCGGGATCTATCTGAGAGATGTGTGATAAATAGTTTCCTACAAAGAAAGAACTTGATAAGTGGATAGATCGAAAATCACATGCGTTCGCGGGTCAAGAGAATAGGAGCCCTAAATTGTCCAAGGAATAGTGGTTGTAGATATTTTTGTACACAGATGAGACTGACATATTATTCTTTTTCTTCCCTAAAGAACTATGCGAGTGGTTGTCAAAATTGGCTCATAGTTAAGGGAAATGGAGGCTTGATGGTCCTATAGTGTCGACTCATGAGCTGGTGCGATGTTTGGAGGCATCAGAATGAAATATTGGGAAGGATGTGGATAACTAGATTGATCACACATTGGGAAGTTTTGTGACTTATTTTGCGATCGATAGAAATATCAACTATAGCGAAGTAGAACGAAGGATATTTAAAGGACCACGAGGTAAGTATTTTAAATGATTGAAGACTTGGATTAAAATGTTGTTATGTGAAAAGAGGGTTATGAATTTACCTTCATTTTTGGGGCTACACCAAGTGGGAGATTATTTAGAAGAAATGGAGGATCCAACTCAGAATATAGTTTGCTCATTGAACCCCCCTCAAGTGACGACGAAGGTGCAATATTGACTACGCCGCAAAGTGTGGTATGGTTAATTATGTAGGGTATTTTGAGGATACCTCATCTATCCACTCCACCTCCACATCCATCTCCGCCTCATACACCCACGCCTTCAGCCCCTCCACCTCCATTTCCACCATTCAACATGGTGAACGCGATGAAAATGCTGATTTTTAATTGGAATAGGGAGGGAAGATCCATAACAATTTTGGTTAGTCACAGATCACGGACTATAATATTAATAAATCGTAGTTGGTTACAGCCTTACAGGATCGCACATTAACATGGTATATCAAGTATTGCATTGATAACCCCACCGCGATGTTGGCGGATACCCAGCTAGCTTTGAACAAGAAGTTCAGTAAGCCTAAATTAGAGGCATAGTCCGTAATTAAATTTGAAGAAATATGATAGAAGATAGATGAGACACCTCGAGACTTTGATCAGAGGTTTAAGTGCCTGATTAGGTAGGGTAATATGATAATCTTAGATTCTCATCATTGCGACTGGTTTATAGTCTTGCCACATTTAAGAATACCTTTTTCTCAGTGGAAGATAGTAATGCAAGTGGAAGCCTTGGAGATTGTGATGAGGTTGGATGCCTTGCTTATCTAGGATATGAACCTTGGAGTGCAACAGATTCATTCATAGCTCTGAAGCCTTCACTTGGCATTGCAGAGCTTGAAGAAAGGGAAGGAAGCTTAGTCGGATGTGCACAATGAGGTCTGGTATCTGAAGTGTAAAAGCCATGGACATGATAAGGACCATTGCCCGATATTTAAGAATTATATTATAGGGGGAGGGCCTGTACCCCTGAAAGTAGAAAATAATGTTGGGATGAGCATGGGAGCTGTGTTGTGTTGTGCTATATATCAAGTTACAAGACAACATGCTATTGATAACTCCCATTAAAGTTTGCACAAACCCCTCAGGAGTTATTTTACAATTTTTGTAAGTTTGTAGGACAAGATGAATGCCACTCTAGGAGTTATGAGCTGGTGATGAATAGAACCCCTACCTGCAGGATGTAAACAGAACACTAGTCTCAGGATAAAGGTGTAGGAGTAGTGTGTGGAGGATTCCAAGGTCGAGGAAGAGGAAGGGGCGTTGGACGAGGTTGAGGGCATGGGTAGGTAATCTGCTCTAACTGCGGCAAAGTAGGGCACTTCGTGCGAGATTGTACAAACCCCAGGCATCCCTCATGTGAGTATTGTCGATAGTTTGATCACGTCATAGAGGAATTTCCAATCCTTATGGAAAATATGCAAGAAAAGAAGGCCTAGCCCTAACAACCTATGCAGAACATTCAGATGATGAGGGTGGAGCCCCGTGAAGAGGATGAGAGTATAAATATCGTGTTCAGAATTAGTATAACAGCTAGTGTAGATAAAGGTGAGCAACCTAAGGAAGATAGATGGGTGCACAAGGCTGCTAAGAAGGAAGTAGATTTTGAGCTCAATCAAGCTAAGGAGACCTTCATGGAAGCAATATTATGTTAAGCAGTGGTATGACAATTGGTGCAGATAAAGGTAAGCATCCTGAGGAGGATGGATGGGTGTGCAAGGCTGAGAAGGAGGTAGATTTTGGTCTCAATCAAGCTAAGGATACCTTCATGGAAGCTAAGAAGAACTTCATTGAGGCCTCCACCTCAAGAAGTCATGAGAAAACACCAGAGACTAGTGCAACCCAAGAAGTAGATCCTTTAATACTAGCTACTTTCCTCGAGACTTGTATGAAGTTACTGCACGACCAGAAAGCTGTAGAATGGTTACAAGAGTTAATAGATATATTCACCAAAAAGGAAAAGAATCCTATTGATTAGCTCATAGTAAGCAATATTGGTAAGCATGAAACACGAATGGGGCGCAAGATGAGGCTAACTGCGCAGATAGGTGATTATGAAATGGAATAGGGAATCTTGGATCTGGGGTCTGATGCGAATGTCCTACTGAAGAAGACATGGGAAAGGATGGGGAGACCTATGCTACAATGGTCTCATATTCAGTTGTGCATGGTTAATCAAAAAAATATTATTCCAATGGGGTGCTTATATGGTGTATGATGGGCATTGAAGGTGAGAGTGCACTAGATGACTTTGAGGTCATTGAAATAGTGGGTGATAGTAACCCATACCCCACACTACTAGGAATTGACTGGGCTATTGATATGAATAGGGTAATCAACTTGAAGAAGCGAAATATGTCATTTGAGGAGACGTCACTCAGGGTTGTAGTGCCATGAGACCCTCCAGAAGGAGTGCATTATACTAAACTAGTGCGCGACTATGTAGAAATTTACGATGATCTAGATCAGATATACAAGATAACAACAAGAGATGAGGATTGGGTCAATTTTATAGCTGATGGACGAATTGCGTGGGACATGGATAACTCCTGCACCTCAGATTTAGATGAAGAGCTTAAACACTAGTAGAATTGGCTGCATGAAGTATCTATGCTATAGTGCATATATGATGAGCAAGTCACTGAGGTGTGTCTCAATTGAGGTAAGAAATATTCTGCATTATGATGGTTTGACTGATGTGGAATTGTTTTTGGATGAATTTGAAAGGGAAGTACTAGTAGAATAACAATTCCAAGCACTAGAATTGGTGTTGCATGCTACGACTACCCGCTAGTGGGGTACACACAAGGAGAGCTTCATGTGATGGAGAGAATACAAAAGAATGATGAAGTTAAGGTTTGGCTATGCTAATACTAGAATGACAAAAAAATATAGTGGGAAGGATGATCCACGTGATCATTTGGCATGATAGACTAAGGTTTGGACAACTTAACCATAATCATAATGGTTTCATATTTCTGTCATACGTTAGATACCATCCCAATGAACTGGTATCTGGAGATAGAGCATCGCCATGGCACAAATGAGTGGGACATTTTAAGGGAGAGATTTCTATTAACCTTCAACTTCGAGGATGGTTCTGAGAGCATTGATGAGGCGCTACAAGAAATAAAATAAGCTATATTCAGAACGCTAAAGGAACTGGTAGAATGGACTCAGCCAGATTTGAGTACACAACTGTGCCATGCATTAGAATGCTATAATATTATTGCTAAAGAAGAGGATGATCTATGGAATATTACCATTCTAGAAACAGAAGGATAATTCGAGGCCGAAAGACCAAAGGTAGAAAACTCGGATATATCAGAGCCCTTGAAAACTTGATAGGTAAACATTGGATCTAAAGAAGAACATAAGTTTGTGAAGATAGGAGACTATTGGGACAAAGACATGGTTGATAAGGTAGCTAAGCTGTTGCATGAGTACCAGGATTTGTTCCCAACAAAGTTTTTAGATTTGAAAGGGATCATCGTAGATTTAGGTGTTATGAAGATTATGTTGAAGCCAGATGCAAATCCTGTTATGAAGCGACCTTATCGACTAAAACCAAAATATAAAGAGAAGGTGCACCAAGAACTAGATAAAATTCTAGAAGCTGGTATTATTGAGCCAGTAAAGGAATTAGACTGGGTAAGCCCAATGGTGGTCCAAGAAAAGAAACAGAAGGGTGAGATCTGCATATGCATAGATTTGTGGAAGTTGAATGATGCCTATGTGCATGATCCATTTCCAACACCGTTTTATGACAAAGTATTAGAAAGTGTTGGCGGACATGAGGTGTATTCATTTACTAATAGTTTTTTGGGATATCATCAAATAAAGATCGCGCCAGAAGATTGAAGAAAGACAACTTTCATGACTGAGTGGGGTTGCTTCCAATATATAGTTATGCCATTCGAATTGAAGAATGTGTGTGAAATATTTTCTTGGGTAGTGATTGCAAAATTCAAGGAGTTTATTCATAAATTCCTCGAGGTATACTTTGATGATTGGACTGTGTTTGGGTTGGTGAAGTGCCATGATGCGAGTCTACGCCTCATGTGGATACATGTCGAAGGTATCAGATCATGCTGAACCTAAAGAAGTGTATATTCTGTATGCCCTTTCGGATTTTTCTTGGCCATGTCATATGCAAGAAAGGATTGATGGTGGACCCTGTGAAATTCACCATCATTATGAATTTGGAATCTCCTAGGAATGTGAAACAACCGTGCGCGAAATTGGGACACAATGGATACTACAGGAAGTTTATCAAGGCTTATGCCCAGATAACCACCTCGATGGAGAAATTGTTAAAGAAGGATGCAATGTTTTTCTTGGATGAAGACCATCAGTGTAGTTTGGATGTCTGAAGGAGAAAATGGTGATAGTGTCTATTTTGATATTTTCGGACTGAAAAGGAGTATCATGTGCATGTTGATGCCTCCTGCATTATGCCAGGAGTAGTATTAACACAGGCAGGCGAGGGAGAGACTGATCATTTGATAGTTTTCGCGAGCAAAAAATTAACGAAAGCTGAGAACAATTACTCCAATAGAGAGCATGATGGGCTAGCAATGGTCTACGCACTGCAGAAGTTCATACATTATTTTTTGGGTAGACACTTTAAAATGTATATTGATCACTCCGTGCTAAAGTACCTGGTCAATAAGCCTATGTTGGGGGGGGAATATATGAAAATGGTCACTATTATTCCAAGAGTATGAGTTTGAAGTGATTCTGAATCTTGGAAGACTAAATGCGGTTCCAGACCATCTACCACAGATTGAAACAGGTGAGGAACCAAGTAGTTTGGAGGAAGGACTGTCGGATGCATAGCTCTTTGCAACACATGTTGTAGATGATCATTTTTCTAATATCATTCAAATTTTAACAACGGGTATAGTGTCAGAAGGTTATTCCACTCAACAGAAGAAGGATTTAGTAGTCTGCGCTATAGATTTCTCAGTAATTACGTGTCATTGGTATAAGATGGGAACATATGAGATTTTGGGAAGGCATGTTCCAGAGTTTGAACGCGCTAGTATCCTAGCTGAAGCCAATGGAGGAGTGGCTGGAGGTCACTATGTAGGGAAGGTGACTGCGAAGAATATTTTGCGCGTTGGGTTATGGTGGCATACATTACACAAGGATTCTGAGGCACACTGCAAGGTGTTTTTGCCTACCAAAGGACGGGGAAGCCTTCGTGAAGGGACGAATTTCCTTTAAATCCTCAAGTTTCATTGCAGGTATTTGATAAATGGGCCATTTACTTTACAGGTCCAATACAACCACTAGGAAAGAAGACAGGCGCGCGATATATCATTACTACAACAACGTATTTAACCAGGTGGGTGGAAGCGTAGCTAGTGAAGGATTGTATATCGACCATTTTTGCGAAGTTTCTATTAGAGTATGTCTTAAAAACATTTGGATGCCCTAATATTTTGATGAGTGATAGGGGTACATATTTTTTGAATGAAACGATCAGCACGATGCTTGAAGAATTTCAGGTTTATCATTAGAAGAGCACACCCTATGACCCACAGGCGAATGGAATGGTGGAAGCTTTTAACAATATTTTAGAGCATGCATTAACGAAGGTATGCAACACATAGAGGAATGACTGGGACATGCACGTACTTTCTATTTTGTGGGCTTATAGGACGACTCGTAGGAAGTTGACAAGACAAACGTCATTTAGGTTTGTTTATGGAATTGAAGCAATAATGCCTATGGAGTATATTTTTCCAAGTTTACATATTGCAGCATTGACAAAGAGGGTAGATCATGGGACCTTGGAAGAATAGCTTGTGAAGATCATAGAGTTAGAGGAAGACTGCTTACTTGTAGAATTTCACCAGAAAGTGAAAAAGGAACGCAAGAAATCCTGACATGACGGGCATATTAAGTTGTGCACATTCAAGGTAGATGATTTGGTGTTGTTATATGACAACAATTTCATGAAGTTTCCAAGAAAGTTTCAAATTCACTAGTTGGGGCCATATGTTATTAAGGAAATCACGAATGGTGGTGCAGGTCATCTCGCGAAGCTGAGTGGAGAACCATTCCCTGGAAAAGTGAACAGAATAAGGTTGAAGCTGTACACAGGGGATCCTACCTCTGTGCAATGACTATATGAAAGTAGGATAGTATCAGTAGTCTAGGTAGTTGCAAGGGATTGCAGGACTATAAACTACATTGCCCGACTAAGTGAAGAACATGGTGGGGAGGCTGCGCGATAGATGACATGGGTGTAACAGGTGAAGCTATACTAGATGAGATGTGCCATGGAGGATGGTGCCACACAGACATGCCCAAAACTTAGTTAAGAGGGGCAGTTAGGCACTATTTATGGCGAAAATATTTGGAGATCTGCGTCCAAAGATGCACTTATTATTAGAATTTGAGGGGAATAGTCAGATTCAAATTCAAAAATTTATATAAATTATGCATGTTGATCCACCGAGGAACTCTTTGCATTCTGAGAGATGTATGAGCACTTTGTTGTTTAAAGCTTATGAATTGTCAATTTTGGGAGGAGTTCATGATCTGGCCCTTGTTTGCAAACTACACCGTCGATGCCCGAGAGTTATTCATAGAATGGATGACTGCTACAAACACCACAAAATTCGTAAGTTCTGAAGATGTTATTTATGACACGCTGGGCCTTAAGTATGGACGCATCAACCCCCTTGCCTAGCATGCCAAGTTCGCCTAGGCCAAAGCAATCTGCTTCCAAAGAAAAGTAGAAGAAGCTGATGTCGGTGAGACAGTCACCAAGGAAGAATATGGAGGTGCGAGAAAAGGAGAAAAAATACAAACAACCGAGAAAGTGGTTGATTTGGATGAGGAGGAATACCAAGGTGTGGAGGAATTGGATGCCGAAGAGGTCAAGCCTATCTCACAGCTCTGATCATATATCCCTCCACGGAAGGGAAAAACCATGGTTACCAAAGACCCTGATTCCAAGAAATTCTCAGTTTCGAACCCATTGTTGCCTAAACAAGTGGAATTTGAAGGAACACCATTAGCGCACATTCCCATGATGAAAATGGAGGATTGGGATCTTGTGGACAACGAGAGGTTCCCACATTTGGTGACCAATAAATATATGATGAAGATATACTATGAAGAGACTGGGGTTATGCAGTTGGAACCCATGAAGTGGGTCAGAGGTGTCGAGAAGGTAGGGTTGTTGCACATGCTCTGCATGCCGCATTTTCATAAATCGACTATTAACATGGTGTGTGTACACTAGCTCCTCACACTGGTGCACAATGAGTGTCTATGGCTTGGGGAGCCCATCTCGATTATAGACATGTTAATCCATCGGACAATGAAGTTGCCTTACAAAGGAGTAGACCCTACCAAGGATTTTGGAGGGAAAAGTGGGGAAAAAGATTTAGAAGATAAGATGAAGACCGAATATGAGCTTGCTAATAGGTCACACAGATATTCTATCCACTCTATTCAGGACCAGGTAGTGCAGTTCGCCACCCAGATTCTTGCCGAAAAATCATGAGGAAATGCCACGCAGATGATGTTTTGACACCGGTAGTATCTCTAGCAGCCCAGTGCGTGAAGGGTGTTCAATACAATTGGGAAAAATATCTATGGAAAGAGTTCCTAGAAAACTGTTGCGAGGTTTAGTAAGAGAGAAAGTCATTCCATTATGCATGGCTTTTATCATCTATTGTTTTAGTATATTGGAGATTTTTGAAGGAAAGTCAGTTTCCCCCACAGCGGGAAGATTTACTCGAGGAAGAAAGGTTCACTTTGCTGTGGACAACAAAGGATCCGGAAAGGATTAAATAAATACGCAGTTACCTATTGTAACTAAATTCTAAGAATAATAGTAATTTAATACCATTTACTTGGTTTTAAATAATTTTAAATATAGGTTATTTAATAAATATAAAGATATAATGACCATTATATTAAAAACAATAGATTTATTCAATTAACTTATATTAATAAAAAATCAGGGGTTTGACTTTGATCCTCTGGTTAAAATTAGCCATTGCAATATAGCCGTTGGAGTCTCTGCACACTCTATTTAATCGAGCTAAGCCAGATCAGTTCTTAAACTTGTCCTGACGATGAACCACACTTGTTGGTTCGAAACGCGTCGACAAAAGATTAATTATGTGATTTCGCCGAAGATTATCTAACAATGTTATGGATCACAGAAGTCTAAATTCCTTAAGGATTAAGGAGTCAATTTTTTTTAGATTTTGATGGATATGGACCTTCGAATGGTTATCAGTCATAGGCCAAGGTTGTCCCCAACCGTTTTTTGAGTAATTGATGGCCTACGCAGATTTGAAGGCCGATTTCCATAGTGTGTCAATCAGAGCGTGGAAGGACCCAAAGCACGTATGGCACAAGCCGACATATTTTGTCTCTGAGAGAGACATGTAGGAGATCATAGGGACTTAGCTAGTGGAGTGGCACAAACCCAAGGATCTTAGGGTGGGTACAAGTAAAGGTGCAAAGAGCTCTATTGCGTAATCGATCGCTGTGCAAAAGTGTAAGGAAGTAGCTCCAAAGGCCCCATGAGCTTTGGTTGAGCAGTAAAAGAAGGAAGATGCAACTAAGGCTGCAGGCAGCTACAGAGAAAGAGATGATGGAGAAAGAGCATGCTACCAAAGAGTAGGTTGAGAAAGAATTATTGGATATAGAAGAAGTCGACAAGTCGGCTTCACAACACATAGATGAGAAAGATATTTTAGAATAGAAAGGAGGTGGTGGAGAGGAGTAGAGAACGCATTTCACCTTCAAGAGGCACCAAATGGAGAAGACTGCTGGATAATGAAAGAAGCATAAATCTGATAAGTAGATGCACATTGACCCAATGGTGCTTATAGAAGGTGATCTCAATCAGATCAGTGATAAGGTACACGATACCACAACAAAGTTGTGGGAACAATTCGAACAACATTATATGCAGACACTGGGGAGCATCCAAAAGGATCTATGAGAGTTGCAGATCCAGACTAGTAGGATCGAGGTGAGTGTTAGGTAAGTGAGCGGGCCGCAAGAGAGCCTAACACAAGGAAGTGGAACATTCAAAGAGTTGGAATGGACTCTAGACTTCAAAGTCATACCATTTCTAGAAGGGTCTGTTCGCACAAAATTAGATGAGGACTGCACTATGCTCAGTACCATAAAAGAAATGGGAGTGAATTTCACTGTGCTACCACTCTAGACCCTCCACGAGCTACATCAGGTGGTTTCAGATGATTTGCGGATTAGAGAGCAGCGTGCCCTCACAATAATTAGCGAGTTCAAGGCAAATAATGAATAGATGTTCATGGAGAAAGTGCAGGCGATGAAGGAAAAGTAGGAGATGTAACAATGAATTTAGAGCTTGGAGACAATGATAGAGCAGGCCTACAAACCAGTGCCAGAATTGAACATCTCGGAGGATGCCGAAGCTTCGGCAAAAGTAAGGAAATTTGCTTCTGCGGTACGCACATCAAATGATGAAGTTGCCAGGGTTACTTTTGAATTCCAAATGAAGATATCAGAGTTGTAGTTGAAGTTGCAGCCAACAAATCCACCATAAGTTTGAGAGAAACACAGAGCAACAATCAAGGAGAATATGAACACATTGGATATTGCATTCAATGACTGTGCAATGATGTTTGACCAAGCAATGAAATTATGGACAGATCTACATGAGAACTTGAATTTTCAAAAGCTAAACACTGATGTTAGAGAGGCTCAATAGAATTATGATGAGGTCCAAGCGACCACGCACACTTTGGCGCCAGCGCAACGCCTCACGAAGTTACATGAAGAAAAGCAGTTGGAAGAACAGACAGAAGGATTGTAGAGGAAGGAAGCCCTTCTAAATGCCAAATTATAGCCATGGCTAGAGGAAGCTTGTCAGCTTACTCTGTCACTCCAAGAAAAGCTAAAGGTGCTACAACAGATAAAGAGGACAATGCACCTAGAAGTGGAGTGACCGACAACATAAAAATTAGTAGAAGAAGTGCAACAGGCTGCGATGCATAGTGCTACTAAAGTTGTAGTGTTACAGGTCGAGCTTGGTGGTTCCGCAGCAGATCAAGGCACTAGCTGAGTAACTCGAGCGAGAGTCACAATATTTTGTTGGGGGCCTGTTGGGATAGGGTCCCTAAGTCAGTTTTTGGTTTAGTTAACCCAATTTTTGTATAAGTTTTTGTAAATGAATGTAAAGTCTTCGTGAAATATGGATGCAGAGTGCAAAGATAGATAGAGTCAAAGGGGTTTAGCCCCTTGTTTAGATAAGTAAATAATTCGGTTTTTGAGACTCACCCATGGTCCGTGGACCATGGTATTGTTTTGAGAATGCTATATATTTGAGTCATAGCAAGTATATAAGAGGTAACTAAGTTAAGCGAAGAAGGGATAGAGATTGTTTTTGGCAAGTGCTACGGCAAGAAGGCTCTGATTCCTGTACTTAGGTGAAAGGGGAAGGCTCCTGCAGCTGAGTGTGAAGGTAGGTGAAAGGGGAAATCTCCTATAACTGAGTGTGTAGGAGGCCTTGGTAAGTCCGCAGCTGAGTGTGCGGACCCCTGTAGCTGAGTGCGTAGGGTGGAAGAATCTGTAATCTGAACGTTGAATATAAATAAAGACTGATTTTGAAGAATTACCTTGCAATATTAGAATTATTGTTGATTCTATTGATGTTATGATCTGTCGCTTTATAATATGTTTTCTATGGAATGGTGAATAAATGTTGCGCAAAACCACTGAATTTGTCTTATTTCTGCATGAATGAAGTAATTATCTAATTTTGCAAAGATAAGGGTTAGTTCTGTTATGATTTCTGATGAATTGGATAGACCTGCACGAAGGTAGATCTAGGGTTATTGATTAATGTAGGAAAGCGGGTATTTTTCCTATTTAGGGTCCACAAAGACTGATCATAGACCGTCACAAAGGTCTAGAAGCCATTTTAGCCGAGTTACAATAACAATCCCAGAAGGATACCGATCTATGTGAAGGCATATATGAACTATCAGAGCTTAAGAACCACATATCGCATGTCCCTCGATGCAGAAACCTGGTTCTAGCATCCCCAAATACATCTTAGCGTGAGACTACATCCTGTGCTATGTAGGTTGTTGCCGAAAGGGCCAGTAGTTAGGGTTTGTTGGTTGGTGCAAATAACTCTGAACCTAGGTCAAGCCCCCTTAAGCCAACAATTGGTCTGAGGTATGAGATGGAATAATAGACAATTCCAACTATTATTTGATTGGGTCATATTTGTTGTGGAGATCCAACCGGGCCACATCACCCTAGAGGTTACTCCCCATGAGTTTTCATTATGGCGAAGTTCAAAATGTCTGGGTTGACTAGGCACTGAGACATAGTGGTAAGAATGAGGTTGGAATAATAGATCTATGTGGAAATACATGCATTTCGGGGAGGCTCATGATTTGATGCAATGCTTTCAGAATGGGACCCTTTAGGACACGCAACCCTGGAGGTATTACCCTAGAAAATTTTGAAAGCGCATCATTGTGAATCACCATGTAATGGATCTAGGGGATGGAGAAGTTGGCAACATTTGACAGTTTTGTCTATTGATGAAAGGGCATCGAGTAGCAATTTTCGCAATGTTCTCATGTGTAATGTGACCAAGGGGCTATCTCAGAAAACACTATTAATTACAAAAGTTACAACCCTTTGAGATTATTGCGAGGAGTTGTGGGCATAAGCACTATGATCTTATATTTCAAAAGGATGTTTGTTTAAAAGGCTTGAACAAGTTGGCAACTATTTTGTGCTCTATTTGTCAGGTGTTCCATATATGGTTGTATGCTACAGTTGGAGTTAGTAGGGTTCGAATGGGTTGGTAGATCTATATTAGCCCATGTTTTATATTCGACGGTTATGCCATTTATGGAGGTTTAGTAGAGTTGGAAGAAATCTGCTAAAACATGTAAATGCTAGAAATGTCTCAGAGATTAATTATACAGCATCAAGAAGGTCATGGAACACAATCACTCATGCAAAGGGATTAAGGCTAATGACATGGCACTGATTGAATGTGCTAATCACAGTTAATGGAGTAGGTGGTTTTCATTGCTCCAACATGGGCATTCTCATCTACCCGTACAAGTGATAGTGAAGGTGAGCCATCCTATGTAATTAAGTCATTTTATGTCATGCTGCATTGTTTCTCCTTTGTATGCTCTAATGTAATTAATGTACGTTCTCAAACTATGTGAATGAGATGAAGTATATAGTTCTAAGCAGAGAGTTCCTTGCTAGGTGCGCGTTGTATGAAAAAAATAGTGTGATTGGATGTGTGTGTATGTTGAGAAGGAAAAGAGAATAGAAGAGTGTGAAATGAAGTTAGATGAGTAGATAAGAGGGAAAATGAGTGTGTATTTGTAGAGTATAGAGGGATGATCTATAAGAGAAAAAAGAATGCTTTTTTATGCCTTTATGTAATAGAAGTAGGCCATTATTTTTAGTTTGAATATTGTACGAAATATAGGACAGTTGGCTGAAATAGATTCTGGCTGCATTTATAAGGGGTTGCAGCCTCTTGGAGATTTGTAGCTTGCCAATTTTAAGGGGGTTGGGGCCTTCTATGAGTGGATTCTCACAAACAAGTTGATTTAATAGAGTAGGAGCTCAAATTACATCATAATAATAAACATATTGGTGGTTTTTCCATTTTGGATTTCCATGTTATATTTCTATGTCTATATGTGTATGGTACTCATGGTTATGGTGTGTGTTCATGTGAATGGTTTGCATTACTGCTTATGTATTTAGTTGTGACTCACATGAGTGATTGCAAAGTTAGAAGAGAAAACAAGAAGGGATTAAAAGTTAAAATTAGAATGAATTATTGATTCACCTTCCCCCTACTCAGTGATTCCTTATTCCAATAATTGGTATTAGAGATTGGCTCCTTCAGGAACAATTTAACCACTAGAAGGTATATATATAAGGAATCATGCCTAGACAAGAGCATCAAGATGCTTACTCAAGTAAGATACTAGTATTTGATGGGACAATCTATGTTTTTTGGGAAGTTAGGATGAATGCCTATATCATGTCCCTAGCGGTATATTTTTGGAGCTTTATATAGTTTATTATGTTGTCCCAACAACCCCTCCTATAGATGAAAATGGTAAAAAGATCTTTGGCAACAATGAAAAATATAGGAATGCCATTTTCTTTGGTCTTAGTCAATCTGAACTAATAAAGATAATGCACTGTTAGTCATCCAAGGAAGTGTGGGACAAACATAATAAGAGTCATGAAGGAGATTAGAAATTGAAGCAAGACAAGCTTGAAACCTTTGAAATGACATTTGAGAGATTAAGGAAGAATCAAGAAGAAAAAATAAAATAATAATTTTTTAGAGTTGATGAAGTAACAAACATGACTAGAGGACTTGGTGAATATCTAAAAGAGGAGGTAGTTTTTCAAAAGGTTTTAGATCTTTACTTATGAGATTCAATGTCAAAATATCAACCATCAAGGAGATGATAGACTTAAAGAATCTCACAATGGACCAGCTACATGGAACCCTCACAACTTATGAGATGAGATTAGGAAAAGAGAAGACCAAACCAACGGAGGCAACATTCAAAGTGTATAAGAAGAAAAAAGAGAACAAAGATCACGAAGAATGTTCTAGTTTTGAATCTTATCAAGAGTTAGCTCATTTTTTTAGAAAATTTAAAAGTGGTTCAGGTAAGTATAAGTGATACCCACCCTTAAAATGATTTGATTTTGGATTAGTTGGGAATTTTTCCTCCAAATTTCCTTAAAAAGAAAAGTGAGAAAATGATAAAAATCAAAAGCCTAAAGACAAAGCTGAAAAATATCAAGAGAAGAAATCCTTCAAGAAGAAGGGGCTCTACTCCAAAGAGGATAGTTATGCATCAAAAGAAAATAATGAATATTCTTTAGAAGGTGATCATAATGAATTCTTACTCATGTAATTCTATGATGACTCCAAATCCAAGAATGACTCCGAACTTGAATAAGAAGAAGAAGGAGTAGTGGATATCAAAGGGAATCTCATCAATGCCCTTGACATGTTAAAGAAGGCCATAAAGAAGAACAAGCAACTAAAATAGTAGTTATTATGAGCTAAAGAATGTATGTACAACTTTTATAATGAGGATTTTGTTTATCAAAGAGAAAAAATTGAATAATGCATTAAAAGAAAAGGCAATATAACACTTCAATCAAAAGAAAAACAAAACACATGTGAAAAACTAGAGGTTGAGAATAGACTTTTGAAACAAGATATGATCAAGAAACATGAGGAGATGATTTTAGAAACATTTGAAGGAGAAATTTTGTCCCTAAAAGTGAAGTTGGATGAAAAATAAATAAAGGAATAGGTTTTAGATGTTTTTATCCTTGAATGGGAAGAGAACTATTGCAGTTTAGAAGCAAAAATCATATCTTTGAAAATAAACCTTGAGAAGTACAAAACTGAGAAGGGTTTGGACAAAATAATTTCTGAAGGGACAAAGAAAATGAATCATATTTTGAGCAATAAAACCTCCCCAAAAAATAAGGAAGGTATGGGATACTATGAATCACAAAAATATTCTAAAGGAAAGACAGGTTTCAGGTCTGCAAGATTTGAAGGTCACCAAAGCATTGCAAAAGTATTACAAGGAAGATGTAGTGAAGATAAACCAAAACCAAGTCAAAGAAACACTCGATATTGGAGAAATAATTCTAACCTCTCAAATATTCATCCACACAAAGATGTAAATTAGTCAACAAGACAACAAAGGTACAAGAAACCAACTCAAGCTCGTCAATTTTTAAATATTAGTTTCCCAAAGTTGTTCTATGGAAATTACTATAAATGTCATATATTTAGACATAAAGGCATTAATTGCATAATTTTTAAAGTTGAAGGAGATGAAATATCATATATATAAATTATGAAAATTCTAGAGCTCATAATTCATTCTTTAGGATTAGGAACCCTTTCTCTGCCTTGATGGACAAAATTGAATGCTTCAAATGTAATAATTTTGGTCACAAGGAAAGTGAGTGCAAAAGTAGGTTTGAGTACCCTTCCAAACCATAGTACACTAAGAAACCATCATACCCTAGGGACAATAAGAGTTGGAGGCACAAGAATGAGAAAAACAAGGAATGTGGACTTTCTCTATCTACACCTAATTAAGAAAATAGATGGTATGTGGATAATGTTTTCTCTAAACACATGACATGGGACGAGAGTAATTTCTTCTTTCTGAAAGAAAAACATAAAGGGAATAATGTCAACTTTGGAAATAATGCTCCAACAAAAATAATGGGAAGGTCATAATCAATCTTGATGAGAAGAGCAAGGCCCAAAATGTGGAAGGCCTCAAGAAAATTTTGTTCAGTGTGAGTCAAATGTGTGATAATGGCAACAATGTGACTTTTTGATCCATGGGAAGTGAGATCTGAAAAGAAGAGAATGGGGATATTGTGGGAAAGGTAGTCATAACTCACAACAATGTGTTTGTGTTTTATGATTCCAAGCAGGGTTCTACTTGAGTAAGACAAATCAAACTTCGATGTGGTATAAAATAATTGGTCATATAAATTTCGATAGTCTAATAAAGATCAACAATATAGACGCAGTTAGAGGGTTGCCAAGACTGTTAAAGCCTGATAGCTTAATTTGCATGTCCTGTCAGTTTGGAAAGAAGACAAGGAATCGATTTAAGGAAAAGGAATTCTCAACCTCTAAACCTCTGGAGATGGTTCACACTGATATCTGTGGTCCTACAAGAACAAAAATCCCAAGAGGAGAAAGGTACTTTATTTTATTTATTGATGATTTTACCAAGGCTACTTGGATATTGTTGTTGAATGAAAAATCATAAGCTCTGAAAAAGTTCAAGATATTTAAAGGTCAGACAGAAAATGAGAAAGATCTAAATTTTAAATTCTTAATATAAGATAGAGAATAATTCACCTCAAGAGAGTTCAAATAATTTGGTAAGGAACATGGCATAAGGAGGCAATATTTAGTGGACAAAACACCACAAAAAAATGGAGTAGTAGAGAGAGAATATAACAATTAAGGAGATGACCAGAAAAATTACGGATGAAGAGGAGGTTCCACACACCTTCTAGGGAGAAGCATCACAAGTTGTTGTCTATCTAGAAAAAATGACACCACTCAGGCCTAATATTGATAAGACTCCTTATGAATTATGGAAATGGAGACCAACATCAATTAAATAGTTCAAGGTATTTGAGAGAAAATATTACATCAAGAGAAGTGATAAATATCTTGGAAAATTTGACTCTCGAGCTGATGAAGGTATATTTCTTGGGTACTTAGCCAAGAGTGTAGGATACAAGTTCTTTAAAAGGAGGATAAAAAGGGTCGAAGATTGCATATTGCAGTGGATGAAATACTGCCACGTTCAGAGCCACCTAGGGAAAATGAGAACTTGGGTGAAGAAGAAAATTCAGTTTCCAGATTCTCAAATCAACAAGAAGCAAAAGATGACGAAGAAGAAGAAGATGTAACACAGTGGAAAAAACGCCTTCCAAGTATGTGTAAAAACAACACCCAAAAAGTTAGATTATAGGTGACTGTAGAATTGGTGTTCAAAGTAGGAGGACATTCCTTGGAAGTCTAAGATGCACAAATATTGCCCTACTATAAAAAATCGAGCCCAAAGTCTTAGTCAAGAAAGTGAGGACAAGTTCTAGGGGAAAACAATGAATGAAGAATTGGACCAAATTGAGAAAAATGACACGACCGAAAGAAAAAAACGTTATAGGCACCAAATGGGTCTTTAAAAACAAGCTAAACAAGGAAGGACAAGTGATAGTGAAGAAAGAAATATTAGTTTGCAAAGGATATACATAGATAGAAGGAATAGATTTTGAAGATACCTTTGCACCTATAACAAGATTAAAATCCATTAGAATGTTTCTTTCTTTTTCCAGCCATAATAATATCAAAGTATATCAAATGGGTGTGAAATTGGACTTTTTCAATGGAGATATATAAGAGGAAGTGTATATAGAAGAACCAGAAGGGTCCGTGCTCTAAGAAAACAAATATTTTGTTTGCAGACTGAAAAAGGCTCTCTATGGGCTTAAACAAGCCCTTAGAGCTTGGTATGCCAAATTGGACAAATATCTTCAGCAATAAGGTTTGAAAAGAGGGCCTGTAGACAATAATTTGTATATAAATATGAAAATTATAATTTGCTAGTTGCTAACATTTATGTAGATGATATTATATTTGGAAGTGATTTGCAACATATGAGAAACCAGTTTGATGAGTGAATGCATAAACAATTTCAGATGTCTATGATATGATAACTGTTGCTCTTCGTCGGGCTACAAATTACTCAATCTAAAATGGAAACTTCATCTACCAATCCAAATATTTAAGAGAAGCACTAAAAGAATTTGGAATGGAACGATGCAAGCTAGGTAGTACCCCCATGGTTACAAGCTATAAGCTATGTAAAGAGGATGAAACTCCTCTTGTAAATCAGACAACTTACGGATCAATGTTTGGAGGCTTGTTGTACCTCACTTCCTCAAGACCATGCTTAATGTAAGAAGTGGGTCTGGTTTCTAGATTTCAAGCCAACCCTAGAGAAACCCATGTTAATGTTGTAAAAAGGATTTTAAAATACTTGTAAGGCACATAAAACTTTGGTTTATGGTATGCCAGGGGTAAACAATTTAAATTAAAATCTTACACTAATGTGATTGGGTAGGAACCCTTGTTGACAGGAAAATAACCTCTAAAGCAACATTTTTTTTGGGAGATTGTGTTATGTGTTGGGTTAGAAAAAAAAAAGACTCAATCTCATTATCTAAGGCTGAAGATGAGTACATTGTGGTAGGCACCTTCTACATAACAATTATTTGGATGAAACAAACATTAAAGGACATAAAGGTAGAGTTGAATGATTCAATACTAGTAATGTGTGAAAATACTAGTGCTATCAAGATCTCTAAAAATCTTCTCATGCATTCAAAGATCAAGCATATTCCAATTAAGTTTTATTTTTTAAGAGAATAGGTTTCTACTATTGTTGTTCATCTTGAATATGTGGTCACTAGTGAGAAGCTTGCATATATATTCACAAAGCCCTTAGAATGAGAACATTTTGAGTATCTCAAGAAATGAATAGGATTTATTCCTCCTACAACCAAATGACTTAGTTTGAATTAATTTTGGTAGCTACTCAACTTGTTTGTTTAATTAAAGGGTAGGCTGCAAAGTTTCAAGGGGAGTTTCTTTAATTTGATGCATCCTTTTCCATTAATGTCAAAGGGGTAGAGTAAATTGTTGATAGAAATTTTGATTATTATTTCTAGGGGTAATGCAAAGATGGAGAGACCCCTTACTTGGATTTACAGGGAGATGGTACAACAAGGTTTGGAAATGTTGCCATGAATTCCAAGGTTTTGAAATGTTGCCATCAATGCAAAAGGGGGATATTTTTGAGAATAATTTTGGCATTGATGTCAAATGGGAAAGGATGGAAGATAAATGGTGTGTCAAGTCTTATGGTTGCTGAAATACTTAGTAGAGAACCATCATAATAGCAGGTGAAATAAGAAACTAAAATATTATAACTATGATGGTTGGATGGCCTAAGATTTGAAGGAATTTCTAACTTAGGAGATCAAATCATATTCTCTTGGAAATGGAATAATTGGATGGTGCTCAAAGAGAGATTTCTAACAATATGCTAGAGTCTGAAAAAGGCTTCATGGAGTGAGTCAACAAAAGTGTGCAGATGAAAAGGTCAACAGGAAGGGTTGTAGGCCTCAATTTGCACGTCTCCCATGTGCTTTGTGAGAAATTTCTTTGTTCATGAAATTTTGACTTTGGTGGATTTGGGAGTAGAACGTGGCAACACAGAGTTAACCATTTTAAGCTCAGGTGGAATTATGGTGGCCCAATAAGGACTCCAAAGTTATTTACCTAGAATTTTTGTGAATGACATAAGCTTAAAGTCCCGATTTGATGAGGATCCAGGGAAATATGGATTAGTGGAAAGGTAGTGGATAAATGAAAACTCATGAGGATTAGTACAAAGGTTCCTCAAGGGACATGTAATCCCAAAAAATTTCTCCTCGAAAGTTTTCAATGAAGGAACGATACTGAAAAGATAAGAATCTGGGTCTAGACTATGTTGGAGGTAAAGGTGGCAAGGGGGACTAATAGGAGCAAGACAAATGGAAGAAAAGCAATCCCATGGGACATGTCACCTTGGAGGTTCTTCCCAGTGAGTTTTTGATTGAAGCATGGGATAAAAGTCTCGGAGATTCCAGATCTAGGGTGATATAACATAGATGTAGATTAACAACCAAGCATTACACATGAGGGTTTGTGCAAGGGGGAGTCCACAGTGCGCTTCACCGTGAAGTTTCTTCCATGAGTTTCAAAGGAAACTCATGCAAAATTTTCTTGGGAGACAACTCTGAGGAAATGAAAATATCTCGATTTATTGTTGAAGCCCTGATATCACTCATCTCTATACCAATGAATATATTGAAAAAATAGTAGAGGACACATGGTGCGAGTTGATTGGGTGATAGGACACTTTGGTAGGGTGACATCAATACAATGTGGACCTCTAAGAGGTTAAAACATGGCATGAAGATTTGGCACTTCCGGGTGGACAGGTGGGCTGAAAATGAGTGACACATGTACAAATCCCGAGGGGTGATGTGGCATGTATGATGAGAGAATGAAATCATCTAAACACGTAACCTCGGAGGATAGTCCCTAATGATTTCAAAAGGGGATCGAGTTTAAATCTACAGGGTGATAGGGTAGCAGGACATGACGACATGGGACCCAGGCATGACATGGCATACCACACAATCCTAACAATTATTTGATTGGCTCATATTTTTTTTGGACATCCCACTGAGCCACATCACCCTAGAGGTTACTCCATGGGAGTTTGCTTTGCGACGTTATTCAAAATGTTTGGGGTGATTAGGAAATAGGAAATGGTGGAAAGAATAAGGTTGGAGTAACACTGCTATGTGGAAATACAGGCATTCCTGAGAGGCTCATGATTTATCGCAAAGTTTGGAGAAGGTGACCCACCAAGACACATAACCATGGAGGTCTTACCATGAAAATTTTTGAAGGTGCACTATAGAGAATCTACTAGGTAATAGATCTAGGTGACAAAGAAGTTGGTATCATTTGACGGCTCTGTCAGTTGACAAAAGGCACCCAAGATCCAATTTTGCAGTGTTCTCATGTGTAATGTGACGAAGGGGCTATCATGGAAAAGACTCTAATTATCAAAGTTACAACCCTTTGGGATTGAGTTGCTGTGGGCATAAACACTACAATCATATGTTTCAAAGGGGAACATGTTTAAAAGGACTGAATGGGTTGGCAGTTGTTTTGTGCTCTATTTGGTAGGCGTGCCGTATGTGGTTGTATGCTACAATTGGAGAGTTACCATGGGTTGAATAGTTCGGAAACTATCTTATCCCATGTGTTATATTCAACAATGATTCCATTTTTGGAGGTGTACTAGAGTTGGAAAAACTCTCATAAAATCTGTAAATGCAAGAGTTATATTAGAGATTAATTGTAAAGCATTAAGAAGGTGATAAAACTTAGTCACAGATGTAAAGGAATTAAGGTTGACAACATGGCATTGGTTGAATGTACTGATCACAGTTGATGAAGTACGTGGGTTTCATTTCTCCAACATGGGCCTCCTCATCTACCCATGCAAGTGATAGTGAAGGAGAGCCATCCTATGTAATTAAGTCTCGTGATATCGCATTGCATTATTTATCCTCTATGTTTTCTAATGTAATTAATGTATGTCCTCAAACTATGTGTAAGATCTGAAGCAGAGAGTTCCTTGTTAGGTGTGCATTGTATGAAAAAAATAGTTTGAATGGATGTGTGTGTATGCTAATAACAAAAATATAAGAGAAGAATGTGCACCAGATCTATACGAGTAGAGGAGAGGGAAGATGAGTGTGTATTTGAAGAGTGGAAAGGAAGGAGTTGTAAGAGAAAAAAAACCAAGTTATTTATGCCTTTAGGTAATAGAAGTAGACCACTATTTTTTGTTTGAAAATTGTATGAAAAATAGGACAGTTGGTTGAAGCATCTTGTAGCCTACATTTATAAGAGGTTAGAGCCTCTTAGAAAGTTGTATACTGCTAATTTGAAGGGGGTTGGGGCCTCTTGCGGGTGGGTGCTCATAATAAAATTGATATAATTGTATAGGTGCTCAGATTACATCATAATAATAAACATAATGGTGGTTTTTCCCTTTTGGATTTCCACGTTAAATTTCAGTGTCCATATGTGTATTCTTCTCATGTTGATGGTCTGTGTTCATGTGAATGGTTTACATTTATACTTATGTATTTAGTTTTGAATGCTCACGTGAGTGATTTCCAAGTTAAAAGAGAAACTAAGAATTGGGATTAACAGTGAAAATTAGCATTAATTATTGATTCATCCCCCCTCTCAGTTATTCCTTATTCCAACACGAAGCAGTGAAATTATTTATCCTTGGGACAACAATTGAATCCTCTTTCTTGATGTGAACAAGAAATTGGTAGGCTAATACCTTTCACTTGGTGAAATGCATTGTCTATAAACCCAATATCTCAAAAGTTTACCAAATTTAATCAATATCCTTAATAAATTCCATCACTTTTTGATCTTGAGAAAATGTTTAGATAGGATAGCGTAAGGCATAGGCTTGAGGCCTATTCTTTAACTATTCCTCAAGATTCAACATCTCATCTCGAAAGTCATGAATATAAGGTTAAGATCTCTAATATTTCTCCAACAGTTTCATCTCTTATTAAAAAGCGAGTCTCGCTCCAAACAACTTTACTTATTGAATAGCTTGAAGCCTTTGAATTACCTCTTTCCACTGAACCTAAGTAGTTTGATTTTAAAGTAGAAAAACCCTTTTCATTTTTTTCTCATATGGATTCTATTTCTCCAATTCAACCAAAAGGAAAAATACAATCACATATTAATCCTATTTTTGCTGAAGTACAACAGAATCTATAGGCTTAGATTACTCAATATCGATAGTCTGCAAAGTAGAATATATCATTGAGTTTACAATAGAAAATATCTAGAGCGAGCCCATTAGTAAATGATAGATATGCTTTATTCAAGTTACTTTCTCATCTACATGATCTACCTTAGGGATATTTGAAATATTTTCCTAGCTGAAATAGTGAGGCTGAAGTTAATGCAGAGGATCACATATCTACTTTCCTTTATTTTGCAGATAATCTAAATGTTGAGCATGATGATGTCTACATGAGATTGGTTATATAATATTTAGAAGGTGAAATCAAAAGTTAGTTTAGACAGGTTGAGGTAGATACAATTCATACTTGGAGAGATCTTACATTTTTTTTTTCTGAACAAATGGGGTGAGAAAAGGGACGCTATTTATTATTTAACATAGTTTTATGAGATAAGGAGAAGTGTTGGTGAATCATTTCCTAATTTAATAAAACAATTAAAAATATAAATAATAGAATGCCAACCGATATTAATGCTTCACCAATAGCATCCAAAGCCAATTTTGTTGTTGCTTTTGAAGACAATTTAATTCTTAGATAGAGGAAATACAGAAACTTGATGACATATAAAATGATGCAATCAAGGTGGAAGGAAATAGAGCAACATCAGGTAAATTGAGACAAATTAGGGAGAGTAGAAAATAAAAAGGCTAAGCAAGAAGCAACATTTTCAAGTGAAGGAAAATATGAAGGTGATCAAAAAATTGATGAGATAACTAGAATGCTAAGGACTTTGTTAAACGAAATTGCTAGAATAGAGAATGCTCCTAGACAAGGTCAAAAACTCATAAAAAAACTATGTGGTTAGTTTTGGAGAACCTTTAACCTACAAATACTACAAAGAAAAATAATAAATTTTGATCAACAAGTCCAAATACCTCTAGTGATCGATAATCATAATATTGAAGAAATTTAATAGGTAACAGATGATGTGAACTATCTTGATGCCCAACCATATCAGAGTGATAATACTTCTCAAAATACTCCTCAACAAGAATGGAAAATGAATGAAGGTATTAATCCCTCTATTTTTTATCAGTATAAAGATTTTTTTGATTTTATACAAGCTAAACTTAATAGAAATATGATTTAAGGCCTAGAAAAAATCTAGACAAATAAGTCAAGAAAGTTTCTTTTGTTGTACCTAAATATAAGTATCAAGGACCTTCATCTTCACACCAACAAACAATAGTTGTTGAAGAACAACCAATATTAGAAAAGGTTTCCATTTCATTCAACTTAGAAACGGAATTGGGAAAGTAAAAATTCCTATCCCATTGTCAAAATTGGCTACCCAATGTATCAGAAGAAAGTAGTCAAATCGATTTAGACATCATATGCATTAGTAGAAGATGATACTGTAAATTTGTAGGATGGCAAGCCATATGTCATTTTTGGGCCTCATGTAGGAATGAGATATGGGTTTGTTCATCATTTGTTTATTGTTTTGAAGATCCATGAATTCCTCCCTTATAATTGTATCACGGACCCAAGAGAATCACATAATTTGATTCTCAAATCAATTACGAAAAAGATAAAATTGTAGGTCACTGATCCATGTCATGATCTTTATTCATTTGATTCAAAGTAAGTGGAATGCTTGGATCTGATCAAAGACTTGGTAGTATTTTTAGCTCAAATCCCTGTCAAGAATATGGTGATGGACGTAGTTGTAACAAACACTCTTGCTAAGTTTGGTATGCTTTTATCAAGATCCTAGTGTGTCAAATTAGGATGAAAGATGCAAATGGACATGACTTATGCCACAATTCTAAACTTGGGGCAGAGAAAATGAGATTGTATAGAGAAGAAAGATTCACTAACAATGTGAGTGATGCTAAAATCCTAATTAATCATCTCTTATATGTTTTAAATCAAGAATTGGGATGCTTTATTTTGCTTGTACATAAGAAATTTATGTTTGGGATACACTACATGATGTTGTAAATATTCCCGAGTTTTTAGTAGATGATGTATGGAAATTATATTTTGATGGAGCTACTTCAAGGGAAAGTTTAGGAGCTGTAGCAGTTCTAATTTCACCTTAAATCAATTTTTCAAGTTAGAATTTGAAGTTACTACTATTTTAATAATGTATGAGGTCCTAATTTTTGGACTTGAAATGATAAGAAAGAGAAAATTCAAAATTTGGCAGTGTTTGGTGACTTCGAGTTGGTGGTAAAGTAGGTGGGAAATATTTGTCAAAATAAACATCTGCAATGTAAGTCTTACAGGAATGAGGTATGGGATTATGTAGAAAATTTATTTGTGGCTTTTAATATTTATGTTATTCTAAGAGAAGAAAATTTTGCAGCTGATTCTCTGTCTATATTAATAATTACTTTCAAAGTGCCTCACAATTTTCAGTTTCAATATGAGGTTGAAGTAAGACATAGAAACCAGATAATGTCAAGTACTAGCAAGTGTTTGAAGAAGATGAAAAAATAAAGAATTTTATGGAGGTTATTGATGAGTTTTCAACTTCCTACATTGATTAAGGATCAGATCAGGAAATTGCAGAAGATATTTCAGATCAAGGTGTAGAACTAAATGATAAAATTGAAAATCACAAGATAATCCAACTATCAAACAATTTTATTACAAAGGGATTAGTTCCATTAGAAAAGTTGTTTAATGAGAATGGTGTTCCGAGTAGTGAAGCTATCAAACTTTAGTCATAATATTTTGAAGATTGCAATATTAGGATAGAAGAAGAACCAATGTATATTAAGATTTCTAAATTATTACCACGAGAGGTCAAAGAAAAGTATTAGGTTTATTTAACCAATACTTTGATGTGTTTTCTTAGAAATATGAAAATATAAATACCTATGATGCTTCTATCATTAAACATAAAATTCCTTTGAATCCTGGTGCCAAACCTTTTAGACATAAGCTTAGGCAAGTGTTTATGGTCCTAAATGACTGCATCAACATTAGGGGAAGCCACCTGGTTGGGACCTTGGAACAAATCCTTTTTTGTTTGGCATGATGGCTATGGAGTACTAAAAAGGTATGTTTTTGATGATCATTTCAGTGGCTTTTTAGTAGAACTTGTAAACCTTTTTGCATCATGAAATTGGAAAACGATAAAGATTTATAACAAAACATGTGAGATTAATATGCAAGACTTAACCGCTAACAATTGTCATTCCCTCGTGCAGGAAGGGGTGAAAACGAGGAGTTGTTGTGCCAAGGGAAAGGACAAGGACAAGGTAACCGTTGTCCCTTTGACGGGAGACCGAATGCAAACAAGGCTAAGCAGATCAAAGCAAATCAGCCCTGAAAAGGAGGAGAAGACACCAGCTCGGCGCAGGAGGGAAAAGAGATGATTAAGGATTAACGGTTCAGCGAATCCCTCAGGATCCTTGATCCTGAGGGATCACTGCTTTATCTATCTTATTACTTAGACATCTCCACCGTCACCCTTATAAAAGGGACAACATTGTTAGCTTTGGGGAGTTCGACATGATTATGCTTTTATGTAATTTCTGTTAAGATCAAAACTTTGATCATCGAGTCTCGATAAGAACTGGTTCATTGTAATTTTGTTTCATGCATTAATACAAACTTGGTGATTTCATCTCTATGTCTGGATTAACCTAAAGTGGTGTACCCTTGGAGGCTAAGGGCCCGACCTAGGAGGACACTTGCTTCTGTATTATTACGATTTGATTTCTGCGTGATTTGCTTATCATCGTTATTTGGTAATTTGATATGCTTTATAAGTTTACATCACATGCTCTGTTGAGACTAATTCATTAAGATTGCTTCGGACAAAACTATTGTATTGACTCTGCATCATATTATTGTTCCTTTCAGAGTTGATTGAATATTATTAGTCTTAACTGAATATTGTTACTATTTTATTACAGAGCCTTTGTGCTGTACATTCATGTTACATGACTCATCTTTAAAGTTGTGTTCTTTACTATTGTTGGATTCAGGAGTAATGTTGTTCCATTTTGAAATGCAGTCGTATTCCTTCTAATTGAGATTGATGCTTAGATCAGATTACTGTTCAAGCGTGTTGTGTGCGTATATGGTTTCCAAGCGCTGTTCCTTAACTTATCAGTAACTAGTGCTGTTCCATTAGTGTGTGCTTCTTGATCTGCCTTAAGAGTGAAAGATTGTTGTTTGATTACGATTAATGCATTTGAGTTAGTAGATTAAGTTTGATTACTGCGTGAGAGACTTAGTTGTTTAGCTGCTGTTCCTTTTAAGAATTGCTGTTCAATTTCAGAATTGCTGTTCCATGCCAGATTTGCTGTTCGATTTCTTATTTGTTGTTCCATTTTCTTATCTGCCATTCCATTTACTAGCATTTGTTGTTTTGGTGTGGGAGACGATCTAAGGCTGTAGTGAGCCTTGGCATTTACTGTCTGGTTCCCAGACCCGTGGGATGTTCTCTAATTTCCTTTCCATCAGTTTCCAAAGGGATGGGTTATCGCTGTGGAACCCTTGACTGATAAGTTGCCTAGTTTTCTCAGTGTGTGATTTACTCTTTTGAAGTAGCTTAGTTGTAGAGAAGCATTCGTTTACTCTTGTATTTCTGAACGTTGTACTACTAGAATTACTCTAACAAATGATAGCCTCAGACTGAGACACTCTTTGAAATAACAAAACGCTCCCGGATTGACATATTAATGTGAGGTAATTAGAGGTGAAAGAGACCCTTTTTATAGCTCTACATTTTGGCGCCGTTGTCGGGGAAAGAGTGTAGCCATTTGTCCTTTTTTTTTTCAGAGTAGTGTATGAACCTGCTAGGGAAGAGTTGGATTTTAAAAATGGAAGGTAAGAACCTACGTACGGAGCATGTAAAATCCCTGCTCCCCTGTATTCTTTCCTAACAGATTTGTTGTTGCTTTGTTTGAATAGAATTTAGTAGTTCATTTGAGTGCATGACTAAGCAGAAAAAACCAAAAAGAAATATCAAACCTCCACCCAAGCCTGAAAAAGCTAAGGGGCCGGTGACCCTTGGCCGAACAACCTTTATAGATGAAATCTATAAGAAAACATAATTTCAGCCATCAGTAGGGCTCAAGAAAATCATTTCTAAACAGCCTACTAGTTCCCTTCAGGCCACAGGATCACCATTTGTAGCCTTTGCTGAGGTGCATAGTCAAACTGAAGAGCAGGACTTTCAAGAAATTGAAAATTTTACTCCAAAACTATTGCAGGAAGGGAATTTCAGCAATATTTGTGAAGGAGAAGGAGAAACAGGGGAAACCGAGGAACCAAGATCTCCTATTGGAAAAAATCAGCCATTAAATAGCCCAGATAAGGGGAGTGCTACAAAAATCATTGTTGAAGGAACCCAATCTCCTCAGACATCAGGCATTCTCATTATCCCAGATAGAGGAAGTGCTATTAAAACTATCCCTGTCAAAGCCATTCCCTCTCAACCTAGGAATACCCTCCTAGATATCCCAGAAGGTTATTGGCATATATTTGACCCTGTGGCTCAGAATCAGCCAAACACTCAAACCTCTACATTACAATACCCTATAGTGGATTCTGCAGAAAATGCGCCTATGAAAGCAATCCCTCTTCAACATATCCCTACATTTCACGGTCTCACATCAGAAGATCTGGATGCATTTTTATTTGAATTTGATGTGTTGTGCAGGGGATATGATTACACCACCGACCCCCAGAAATTGAAATTATTTCCCTCTACATTAAAAGGGGCTGCTTTAAGATGGTTTATGGGATTAGGTGGTGGGGTCATAAACAACTGGGATCAAATGAAAGAGTCTTTCCTAAAAAAATATCAGGATTACTGCAGGTCTAGAGAACTAAAGGACGAAATATTCCAAATGACAGCTAGACCGAATGAAACATTAGAGGAGTATGTGGAACGTTTCCATTATAATCTGCAAATATCTCCTTATGCATCACTACCTTTACTTGATAATGTGTTAAAAACTGCATTAATAAGGGGCATGAAGGAACAATGGATTGAAACATTAAACATCATGGGAAAAGGGGAAATTTATCAAGATAATTTTGTTGACATTATTGATTTATGTATCAGGAGTTCAAGAGGCAGCACAATAGTAAAACTGACAAAACATGATTGGTTTCTAAGAGATAACAAAATTTCAACAGAAGCAGTAACACGTGTAGAAATTGGAAATTTATTGGAAAGTTTTAAAACTGGTATCCTGGGGACACTAACTACACAACATGATATTATGCAAGCTAAACAAAAGAAAATGGAGGTAGAACAGAATTTAGCGATCTTCTGTCCCCGATGCAGGAAAAAGCATAGTCACAAGGAATGTCCACTGGATACAGTCCAAACATGCGCCATCTGTACAAAAGATCACCTTACGGAGAGCTACCCCTCACTTCCTGGATTGAAAGCGGTATATAAGGAAGCGGAAGAAGAACCAGAATCGATGTACTTGATCAACCAGTGCCGTCAGTGGCAGTCGAGACAATATGGTATGTTTCCAGACCCAACTTCTTCTTTTCAGCCTCCACAGTATAATGCTCAACAATATAATATGTGGCAAAGTCAGTCCCAATCCCCATTTTCAAACTGGTCACCACAGTCATTTCCTTCTTCAAATCCGTGGTTGAATCAGGCAAGCCAATCTGGTTTGCTGAATTTCCCCTACACTCCACCATATTGGCAAGGTAGCCCATATCCTCCACAATGGACTCCCCCTACTTCACAAAGTTCAGCCTGGCAGACAAACTGGCAGAGACCGATGCATTAGCCAGTAAGAACTATTCCGCTCCCTCAACCTACACTGCCAGCCTTATAACAAAATCCCTAGTCTAATCTGAGACCGCAACTCCCAACCCAACCCAACCCTAATCCAAATAACAGATCGGTCCAATCCCTCCAAATTATAGAATCACCAGAAATAGGACCCGGCATGAGGGAGTGTAATGATCTTCAGTTAAGATCTGGACGTATTATTGAAACTGAGGGAGATAAAACAGTTCATATCGAAGATCAGTTACCAAAAGAACATCTGTTGCAACAAGAGGATGTGAATAAGCAGCAGACTCATAATCAAGCAACCACATCCTCTCCTTCGTTCCCAGAACGATTAGTCATACCTCGACCTTTACAATATCCTGATTTTGACATTCTGGGAGAATTACAAAATCTGTACATAAAAATTCCATTCCTCCAAGCCATTCAAGACATTCCCATATACGCAAAAACTATCAAAGAATTGTGCATAAAGAAGCCAAGGAGGAATATAACGAATAATCCAATAGTCCAAGTAGCCGGCACTTTATCTGATTTACTATCAGGAAAAGAAACACCCATTAAATATGAAGACCCAGGAAATCCAATTGTAACTGTTCAAATTTATGGTCAGACCCTGTCTAATGCCTTAGTTGATCTAGGAGCTGCAATTAATATTTTAACAACCACTACTTGCCAAAAGCTCGACATTACATTTGTAGAACCCACCTCTACTTTGCTAGAATTGGCTGACGGATCTGTGGTTAGGCCGGAGGGTACTCTACATGATGTCATGGTCTTTGTAGATTCCTGGGAATATCCAACCGATTTCCTGATAATTAATCCAAAAACCCGACTTGATGGACACCCGCTGATTTTAGGTAGACCTTGCCTTGCCACTGCCGATGCTTACATTGGTTGCCGGCAAGGAAATATGACCATAACCAAAGGACCAAATATCAAGAATTTAGTTCTATATCCTCCAGTGCAGCCAAGTGTCACAATAATTAAAACTAACAAGCACCATGTATCATACCTTACTGATAACATTAGATCTCCATTGACTATACAAGAGGAACTTGATTTTAAAGACCAAACAGAAGATTATGCCATTAATAACTTCATTAGTCAAACTGAATCCGGATCTTGTACACAGTGTCACATGATAGAGGCAGCATTTGATAATGAATTAGAAGAAGATCCTCTAAAAGATTCACATGATCAAACAATACCGGTTACTTCTGTTGCAAATAGTAAAATTGTGGAAATTGAATCGGGAAAAACCTTAAATATTAATGCCAACCTCACACCTGAACAAGAAACGAAGCTCATCCATTTGTTAAGAAAATATCAAGAAGCATTTGCATGGGATTACCCTGATATGAAGGGAATTGACCCCCAATTATGTACACACCACATTTATATAGAAAAGGATGCCAGACCTGTTCGTCAACCTCAAAGGAGACTTAATCCTCATCTAAAAGATGTGGTAAAAGCTGAACTTCAGAAACTTTTAGATGTCAATTTTATCTATCCTATCTTTGATAGTAAATGGGTCTCTCCGCTTGTGGTGGTACCAAAAAAGAATGGGAAATGGAGAACCTGTGTGGATTACAGGGAGCTAAATAAAGCAACACAAAAAGACCACTTTCCTCTCCCATTCATAGACCAAGTATTAGATAGTTTAGCAGGAAAGAAATTCTTTTCTTTCCTGGTTGGCTTCAGTGGAAACAATCAGATTCAGATTGCCCCTGAAGACCAAGAAAAAACTACTTTTACTTGTCCTTGGGGAACATTTGCCTATCGAGTTCTACCTTTTGGCTTATGCAATGCTCCTGCCACATTCCAAAGGGCTATCCTTAGTATTTTTGTAGATTTAATAAATGATGGACTTGAAGTATACATGGATGACTTTACACCATATGGAGATGATTTTGATCCAGCATTAGACACCCTAGAAAAAGTCCTAAAACACTACATCGCTACCAGGCTTTGCTTAAGCCATGAAAAATGTTATATGATGATGACCGAAGGACTTATCCTAGGACACTATGTTTTAGCAATTGGCATTCAGGTAGACCCAGCCAAAATCCAAATAATTTTGCTTATTCCCACTCCTACTACTCAAACAGAGGTACGCAGCTTTCTTGGATTTTCTGGTTATTATAGACGATTTATACAACATTATTCGCACATTGCTGCACCTTTATATGCACTAACTGGTAATGTTGATTTTCTTTGGACAGAAAAATGTGAGCGTGCTTTCAAGGATTTAAAGAGTCTCGTATCCACAGCCCCAGTCCTTTGAGGACCAAACTGGGATTTGTCATTCCAGATATCATCTGATCCCTCAGATACAACCATTGGCACAGTCCTTGGGCAGGAAGAGGATAAAAAACGATATGCTATTTATTACATCAGCAAAAATTTATCCCCTGCTGAATTAAATTACACTGTTACTGAAAAATAATTCCTAACTGTAATACATGCTGTCAATAAGTTTAGACATTATATTACGGGATATCCTGTTATCTTGTATACAGATCATTCTACCATAAAATATTTAGCAAATAAGCCTGTCACAAATGCCAGAATAACTAGATGGTTGATTTTATTGCAGGAATTTGATATCACAATCAAGGATCGACCTGGCAAAGAAAACCCTGTAGCCGATTTTCTCTTAAGAATGCCAAAGCCAATCGATGCAGTAGCAGTTGAAGATCAATTTCCGGATGAGAATCTGTTTGCTGTTGTTGTTCAAACAGCCTGGTATGCTGATGTTGCCAATTACCTCGCAGTAGGTAAACTACCAAAACACCTAACCCCTAATGAGCGCAAACAGATTGTTCAGAAGAGTGTTCGATTCTCGTGGATTGGGGGTTATTTGTTTCACACAGGGGTAGACATGCATATCAGGAGATGTGTTCGCGAAGATGAAATCTTTGACATCCTAAAAGCTTGTCATGATGGACCATGTGGTGGAAATTTCGCTGAGCGCAGAACTGGACATAAAGTGCTGCAAACAGGGTATTACCGGCCCACGATTTTCAGAGATGCAAAGAAATTTGTCCAAGCCTGTGACAGCTACCAGCGAGCAGGACGTCCTGGTCAATCTGACGAGATGCCTCTAAAACCACAGTTAGTCATTGAACCATTCGAGCGATGGGCTCTTGATTTCGTTGGATCTATCAACCCATCATCAAATCAGAAAACATATATTTTGGTGGCAACAGAATATGTCACCAAATGGGTTGAAGCAGAAGCATTTCCAAGAGCCACAGAGGACTCTGTCATACAGTTCCTGTTCCATCTATTTGTATGTTATGGCCTTCCAAGAGAAATAATTACAGATGGTGGACCACAATTTGCTGGGAATAGATTAGCTGCAACACTCAACAATTATCACGTACAGCATAAAATCACTACTCCATACCACCCACAGGCGAATGGACAGGTAGAAAGCAGCAATAAGGTAAAATTATCAATCCTAATGAAAACAATTGTGTCACACAGGCGTGATTGGGCTGCCAGACTACTTGAAGCACTCTGGGCCTATAGAACCACATGGAGAAGCACCACTGGTTACTCATCTTATCAATTAGTGTTTGGAAAACAACCCATTTTCCCCATAGAATTCGAAATCCAAACATTACGAACAACACAGGAAGTTGGCTTAGATCTAAGTGAGGCACAGATTAATCGACTACAGCAGATCAATGAGTTGGATGAAATTAGGCTCTCTGCACTTCAAAATACAGCCCTGATTCAACAGCAGCGAGCTAAATGGCATGATGCCCTCATTAAAAATAAAGTCTTCCACGAGGGAGACTGGGCTCTATTGTATGACTCCAGGTTTCAAGACTTCCCTGGGAAAAAACAGACTCGTTGGTTGGGACCATATGAAATCCAGAAAGTACATGACAATGGAACCCTTACTCTAATCACTATTGATGGTTCTAGATATGCCTTCAAAGTAAATGGCCACCGAGTTTGTCTCTATCACAAACCACTCACTCGGGAGTCCTTGTGCCAGCAGCTATGCCGAGACACTGATATGGAGATTTTGGGAGAGGAAGAGAAGTCTTCCTCACCTGTAATTCATTTCTTTTTACAATTTGTACATAAGTTATTTTCTTTGAGTTGTTTTTTGTACATATGTTTGAACTAATGTTTTCCTGTCATTTTTTCTATTCCTTCCCTTCAGAAGAACAACATTTCGATTTTTGCCGTTCCTTTTCCAAAAGGATGGCATTTGTGTGTTTCTACTGTTCATTTTCTAAAGGAACAACATTCTTGATTTTCTGTTGTTCCTTTTCTAAAGGAACAACATTCTTGATTTTCTGCTGTTCCTTTTCTAAAGGAACAACATTCTTGATTTTCCACTGTTCCTTTTCCAAAGGAACAACATCTCTGATTTTGTGCTGTTTCTTTTTCAAAGGAACGACATTTGCTTGTTCTGCTGTTCCTTTTCTAAAGGAACAACATTTCGATTTTTGCTGTTCCTTTTTCAAAAGGAACAGCATTTCCGTGTGTTTGTTGTCCCTTTTCCAAAGGAACAACATATTTTTGATTTCTGCTATTCCTTTTCCAAAGGAACAACATTTTTGCGTCTTTTACTATTCCTTTTTCAAAGGAACAACATTTTTGGTTGCTTCTGTTCCTTTTTCAAAGGAACGACATTTCGAGTGTTTTGCTACCCTTTTCCAAGGAAATAGAATTTTTTTATTTTATTTTTGCTGTTCCTTTTTCAAAGGAACAACAATGGTGTGTTCTGCTGTTCCTTTTTCAAAGGAACAACATTTGCATTTTTTCTATCTATGGTCTTTTGCTATTCCTTTTTCCAAAAGGAACACCACTAGCATGCTTTTGCTCTCCTTGTGAAATAGCTTATTCCTTTTGCTGATCTAAATTGAGGATGCTTCTTGCTCCTATTCTTTCAAGTCTTTAAGATACAGCTATGCACTTATGCAATGAATACAAAATCACAACATACTGAAATCCGCAAATAATAAATCGCTATCTTTATAAGGCTCTGCATTGATAAGAGGACAAACAGAAGGACACACTTACTTATCATCTTTTGCTCTCATTGTTCTACTAATTTTTCTCTGATTAGTTATCTTTATCATGACGATCCCTTTAATCCTCTTTGATTGTTATTTAGGAATAAGAGCAAAGGGTTTATATCTTCCTATTGAGATGATAAGACTTCTTCCACCATTCCTACTCTTAAGGAGTGTTGAACCACCCTTTGTGTATAAATAAGGAAAATTACTCTATGAAAAAGCAAAAAGAAAGTAAACATGACTTATAAGTTGTCAAATGCAAGATAGGGGTCTCATCAAGAGCCAGCCTACCATGATCATGAGGATGGAAGCGAAGTGGTATTCCCACTATGGCCACCACACCAGGGATATGGTCCAAAAGGTTATCAAATAAACAAACCTTGGAACAGGAGGTCTCATCATGAGCCAACCTGCCCACTTTTCACTCCTTCCTCGTGAATGGCATTATGGTTAACTGGTCACCAATCCAGCATAATGGCCTACACTTTGACATCACAACATTCCAAGTATACACGAAGGATCATGGTTCCAAGGGTGAAATAAACAACTTTGCCAAGGTTATGGACACCTGTCGGTAGCAGAGCATTGTTAATGGTATTGAAGTCACATTGGTTACACCAATAGGTAAGATACTAATACTCTTTTGTTTCTTATATCCTAGTAACTAATCATATATCATTTCCTGACTTATATATCGCATGAAAATTTATTACCACCAATCATGGCAGAGTAAGTGGCAATGACCACATGAGATTTGTCAAGTACGAAAGACGTCCTATCCCCCCAACCTCGCATCATATCACAGCAGCCTCTTACGTAATACACGATCCAACTTTACGCCTCGATTTCGGTAATTTGTTGTTTTTCTAAACATGGCATATTTTCATACGCTGTTCCTTTATGACTCAGTTGCAGATCGGGTGCTACTCCTTTATTTGACGGCTGGGACAGCCTATCACATTGCGGGGGGGAGGTTAACCTCATTATTTACTGGATTACGTGTCAGCTCACCATTCGGGAAAGTCATGTACTAGGGTATGGCATGGCTTAACAACATGCTATTTCTATTTTTGTTACATGAATTGCTGTTCATAAGCCATTTCTGTTGCATACTCTTTTTTTTTTCAAACAATTCTTGCATCTATTACCGTCTCTGTGTTTCAACGGCACGAAAAACTGCTGTTCCATTGAGAATTCGCAGTGAAACCATGGGAGGAAGAGCGATCTGGAGGGGACCGCAGGTGTTGACAGTCTCCGCTGCTGCCCGGGAAATCCTGGCAAGAGCAGGGTGGCTGACTTATCTCAACCATTTGCAGGAGTCTAACGAGACAGTGGCAATCGAATTCCTGCAGAATCTATAGGAGGATTACTCCACAGTAACAGGGAGACAGATAACAGTCACCGATGACATAATCGCAGAAGTCTCGGGACTATCAGCCACCAGACCTGTATGGACGTTAAAAAAGGAGAGATTACAGAAGATTATAGAAATCTTCTAGGACGAAGGCCAGAGCTTGACAATTAAAGGGAAGGGAGTTCTGCCAGCAATGCTAGGAGAACCCTGGGCAGAATTGGCAAGAACCGTGCAAAGCTACATCACCTGCGAGGGTAGAAAAGACGTGGTAAGACCATGACATCTTAAACTCTTAGTTGTTCTAAAGCAAAAATGCTCTGTAAATCTGCCTGCACTTTTGAATTCGTTACTTCATGACGTTGCACGAAGCTTAAAAAAGGCACAGCATGTAGAGTCAGTTGTTAGTCATCATGGGTTAATTCGATTAATTGTTAGTCATAGCCTCACCCAGCAGTAGAGTAGCTGGGAAGAGCAAATTGCAATGATTGAGGGGGGGTTGACAACACCATCCCCAAAACGTAAACATGCTACCAGCACACCAGAACGTCCAGAAAAATGCAGAGAATTAGCAAAACAAAAGCATGTCACTAGTACATCCGAACGTCCAGAAACACGCAAGGAATCGGCAAAGCGTAAGCATGCCACCGGTACACCCGAACAACCAGAGAAATGCAGGAAATCGGTCCGGTTAGCTCGGATACGAGGAAGGCTGGAAAAGCTCCAGGAAAACACCAGCCAGCCAGTAGAAATTGAGGACAAGCAATCCTCACGGCCAGAAGAAGAAGCAGAGCAATCTGAAGGAGAAGAGAAAGAAGAGGTCGAGCAATCTGAAGAGGAGGCCGAGCAATCTGAAGAAGAAAATGAGGATGGAGCCGAGTATTCTGAAACAGAAGCTAAGCATTCTGAAACAGAAGCTGAGCATTCTGAAACAGAAGCTGAGCATTCTGAAGCAGAAGCTGAACAATCCAAGCAGGAGGGGGAAATGGAACAACAGGAAGTAGCCCACCACAGGACCCAGTGGGAGAAGACGAATTGGCCGCAGTATTGGCCAATATGGGTGAATATGGCCAACCTTCCAGTCCATCAGACCTCCATGACAAACCCCAAGAGGAAAATGCATCTGAAAAACCACATGCGAAAGAGGCAGAAGAAGGAAGTCTGTCTGTCCATGATGAAGAAGAAATAAGAGATACTGAACAGGAACAATCTGTTCCTAAGGCATCGGAAGAAATTCCAGAGGAAGTAGGGGCAGAAAAAGAAGTTGCCCAAGAATTGACAGAACCAGTTAGGGTTCCTACCCCAGAACAGTCAAAGTAGAACACTGAAGAAACACCCCAAGAGGAAGATCCAGGGACTAGTCATAGCCCAGGCCGCAACAGACAACCTGCTATTCCTTCTAATGAAATTTTGGAAATTAAAGAATTGCGAAAGGAATAGTAGAGATTATTAAGCATAATAGCCCAGCTCCACCAGCAGATTAGGATCCTAAAAGCAAGGCAGAGGGCAAGAAAGACTGTAGGGAAGAAAAAGGTGACCACTCCAGTAAAACTTTGCAAGGAAAAAAGGCGGAGGATCAAAATTCGTCCTGCTGTTCAAAACCTTGTTGAAAATCCAGCTGTTGTTCCAAATGATGCTGAAGAACAAACTGTTGTTCCATTTGAAAAGGAACAACGACAAACTGATATTCATGTTAAAATAGAAATGGATGATATGATGACCTGTGACAAGAAAATTTAGACGGAGGCACCACCCTTAGGGGTGATAAGGGTTCTGAACTCAAAGCAACACAATAAGAAAGTTCAGGTAAAAATCCCGGCCTCCACTGTTGCATGGAGAAGAGATCCAAAAATAGTAACCTTGCGCAAGGGGTTGAAACAAGCTCAGCAAGAAGCAGAAAAGCTTAGAGAGCAAATGGTCCCTCGCGAAAAAGTATGAAGAGCTACAGCAGCAACTTAGGAACGTCAATCAATCCGAAATCCAGGCCTTTGAAGGTTGGCGGAAGGAACAAGAGAAAGTTGCAAAGGTAACTCGTAGGCTAGGTATTGTTATCAAGCAGATGGATACCTTGTGTTCTTTATACAATGACATCTTAGCATGTAGGGCCTCTACCAAAAATTATGCCCTGTTTTTACTGGAACGCTATTTGCAATTAAAAATAAAAGCTGTTAAAGCAGGTGCCCCCATACAAATTAACATTGTCAATGACTTTATAGGCTGCTGTAAACACTATGGGGTGAAGGTCCAGAGACTGCTGTGTGAATTCTATTTGCATAACCTTGTGCTAGACCAGGAGACTGAGCTGAACCCTGGCCCTTTTGTTGGATACATCCAATTGCAGGCATTCATCTCATTCGGGGTTAATCAGATTAAATGGCTCAAAGCCTATAATACTTTCCAGAGGCAAGAAAATGGCCTAGATTTGTGGGTAAGGGCTGAGCCTAGGAACCCAGTACAGTTGTGGAAAGCACATAGAAACCTCATGAAGACTCCGGGTGTCATTGAAACATTAGGACCCATGCATGAGGCACTCATTTGACAAGGATTAGAATATTTTCTTTCTATCAAAGACCTTGCCATTGATGCAGCTAAATTTCGGTATCAAATCTCTAATCCGAATATCCAGCTCAGGGAACTGTTTAAGTATGAGAATTTTAAATTAGCTACCAATTGTTTGCACCTTTATGGAAAAATCATTTTGAGAGCAAGGCCATCCTGGTTAGGATATAGGTTCCGTAGTCCAATTATTTGGCACCCTGCACCTGAATACCAAGCCCTGTATGAGATGCCTGAGGGTCAAACAGGCCATTTCTTTGACTACCTAGTTACTCATCATGGCTGTAGGCCTCCGCATGAGATTCCTTCTCCAGCCTATTATCTCACTGACTTGCATGTCAACTACAATGTTTTCATGAGGGCATGAAACAGGGTAAACAGGGGGGTGTGTGGAGTACTAAAAAGGTATGTTTTTGATGATCATTTCAATGGCTATTTAGTAGAACTTGTAAACCTTTTTGCATCATGAACTTGGAAAACGATAAATAATTATAACAAAACATGTGAGATTAATATGCAAGACTTAACCGCTAACAATTGTCATTCCCTCATGCAGGAAGGGGTGAAAACGAGGAGTTTTTGTGCCAAGGGAAAGGACAAGGACAAGGTAACCACTGTCCCTTTGACGGGAGACCAAATGCAAACAAGGCTAAGCAGATCAAAGCAAATCGGCCCTAAAAAGGAGGAGAAGACACCAGCTCGGCGCAGGAGGGGAAAGAGATGATTAAGGATTAACGGTTCGACGAATCCTTCGGGATCCTTGATCCTGAGGGATCGCTGATTTATCTATCTTATTACGTAGACATCTCCGTCGTCACCCTTATAAAAATGGACAACATTGTTAGCTTTGGGGAGTTCGACATGATTATGCTTTTATGTAATTTCTATTAAGATCAAAATTTTGATCATCAAGTCTCGATAAGAACTGGTTCATTGTAATTTTGTTTCATGCATTAATACAAACTTAGTGATTATTTCATCTCTACGTCTGGATTAACCTAAAGCGGTGTACCCTTGGAGGCTAAGGGCCCATCCCCGGAGGACACTTGCTTCTGTATTATTGCGATTTGATTTCTGCGTGATTTGCTTATCGTAGTTATTTGGTAATCTGATATGCTTTATAAGTTTACATCACATGCTCTGTTGAGATTAATTCATTAAGATTGCTTCGGACAAAACTATTGTATTGACTCTGCATCATATTACTATTCCTTTCAGAGTTGATTGAATATTATTAGTCTTAACTGAATATTGTTACTATTTTGTTACAGAGCCTTTGTGCTGTACATTCATGTTACAGGACTCATCTTGAAAGTTGTGTTCTTTACGATTGTTGGATTCAGAAGTAATGCTGCTCCATTTTGAAATGCAGTCGTATTCCTTCTAATTGAGATTGATGCTTAGATCAGATTACTATTCAAGTGTGTTGTGTGCGTATATGGTTTCCAAGCGTTGTTCCTTAACTTATCAGTAATCAGTGTTGTTCCATTAGTGTGTGTTGCTTGATGTGCCTTAAGAGTGAAAGATTGCTGTTTGATTACGATTAATGCATTTGAGTTAGTAGATTAAGTTTGATTACTGCGTGAGAGAATTAGTTGTTTAGCTGTTGTTCCTTTTAAGAATTGTTGTTTAATTTTAGTATTGTTGTTCTATTCTAGATTTGCTGTTCGATTTCTTATTTGTTGTTCCATTTTCTTATCTGCCGTTCCATTTACTATCATTTGTTGTTTTGGTGTGGGAGACGATCTAAGGTTGTAGTGAGCCTCGGCATTTACTGTCTAGTTCCCAGACCCGTGGTCTATTCTCTAATTTCCTTTCCATCAGTTTCCAAAGGGATGGGTTATCACTGCCGAACCCTTGACTGATAAGTTGCCTAGTTTTCTAAGTGTGTGATTTACTCTTTTGAAGTAGCTTAGTTGTAGACAAGCATCCGTTTACTCTTGTATTTCTGAACGCTGTACTACTAGCATTACTCTGACAAATGATAGCCTCAGACTGAGATACTCTTTGAAATAATAAAATGCTCCCGGATTGACATATTAATGTGAGGTAATTAGAGGTGAAAGAGACCCTTTTTATAGCTCTACATTTTGGCGCCGTTGTCGGTGAAAGAGTGTAGCCATTTGTCCTTTTTTTTTAAGAGTAGTGTACGAACCTGCTAGGGAAGAGTTGGATTTTAAAAACGGAAGGTAAGAACCTACGTACGGAGCATGTAAAAGCCCTGCTCCCCTGTCCACTTTCCTAACAGATTTTCTATTGCTTTGTTTGAATAGAATTTAGTAGTTCATTTGAGTGCATGACTAACCAGAAAAAACTGGAAAAAAAATATCAAACCTCCACCCAAGCCTAAAAAGGCTAAGGGTTCGGTGACCCTTGGCCAAACGACCTTTATAGACAAAATCTATAATAAAACAGAATCTCAGCCATGAGTAGGACCCAGGAAAATCATTTCTAAACAACCTACTAGTTCCCTTCAGGCCACAGGATCACCATCTGTAGCCTTTGCTGAGGTGCATAGTCAAACTGAAGAGCAGGACTTTCAAGAAATTGAAAATTCTACTCCAGAATTATTGCAGGAAGGGAATTTTAGCAATTTTTATGAAGGAGAAGGAGAAATAGGGGAAACCGAGGAACCAAGATCTCCTATTGGAATAAATCAACCATTAAATAGCCCAGATAAGGGGAGTGCTGCAAAAATCATTGTTGAAGGAACCCAATCTCGTCAGACATCAGGTATTCTCATTATCCCAGATAGAGGAAGTGCTATTAAAACTATCCCTGTCAAAGCCATTTCCTCTCAACCTAGGAATACCCTCCTAGATATCCCAGAAGTTTATTGGCATATATTCGACCCTATGGCTCAGAATCAGCCAAACACTCAAACCTCTACATTACAATACCCTATAGTGGATTCTGCAGCAAATGTGCCTATGAAAGAAATCCCTCTTCAACATATCCCTACATTTCACGGTCTCACATCAGAAGATCTGGATGCATTTTTATTTGAATTTGATGTGTTGTGCAGGGGATATGATTACACCACCGACCCCCAGAAATTGAAATTATTTCCCTCTACATTAAAAGGGGCTGCTTTAAGATGGTTTATGGGATTAGGTGGTGGGGTCATAAACAACTGGGATCAAATGAAAGAGTCTTTCCTAAAAAAATATCAGGATTACTGCAGGTCTAGAGAACTAAAGGACGAAATATTCCAAATGACAGCTAGACCGAATGAAACATTAGAGGAGTATGTGGAACGTTTCCATTATAATCTGCAAATATCTCCTTATGCATCACTACCTTTACTTGATAATGTGTTAAAAACTGCATTAATAAGGGGCATGAAGGAACAATGGATTGAAACATTAAACATCATGGGAAAAGGGGATATTTATCAAGATAATTTTGTTGACATTATTGATTTATGTATCAGGAGTTCAAGAGGCAGCACAATAGTAAAACTGACAAAACATGATTGGTTTCTAAGAGATAACAAAATTTCAACAGAAGCAGTAACACGTGTAGAAATTGGAAATTTATTGGAAAGTTTTAAAACTGGTATCCTGGGGACACTAACTACACAACATGATATTATGCAAGCTAAACAGAAGAAAATGGAGGTAGAACAGAATTTAGCGATCTTCTGTCCCCGATGCAGGAAAAAGCATAGTGACAAGGAATGTCCACTGGATACAGTCCAAACATGTGCCATCCGTACAAAAGATCACCTTACGGAGAGCTACCCCTCACTTCCTGGATTGAAAGCGGTATATAAGGAAGCGGAAGAAGAACCAGAATCGATGTACTTGATCAACCAGTGCCGTCAGTGGCAGTCGAGACAATATGGTATGTTTCCAGACCCAACTTCTTCCTTTCAGCCTCCACAGTATAATGCTCAATAATATAATATGTGGCAAAGTCAGTCCCAATCCCCATTTTCAAACTGGTCACCACAGTCGTTTCCTTCTTCAAATCCGTGGCTGAATCAGGCAAGACAATCTGGTTTGCTGAATTTCCCCTATACTCCACCATATTGGCAAGGTAGCCCATATCCTCCACAATGGACTCCCCCTACTTCACAAAGTTCAGCCTGGCAGACAAACTGGCAGAGACCGATGCATTAGCCAGTAAGAACTATTCCGCTCCCTCAACCTACACTGCCAGCCTTATAACAAAATCCCTAGTCTAATCTGAGACCGCAACTCCCAGCCCAACCCAACCCTAATCCAAATAACAGATCGGTCCAATCCCTCCAAATTATAGAATCACCAGAAATAGGACCCGACATGAGGGAGTGTAATGATCTTCAGTTAAGATCTGGACGTATTATTGAAACTGAGGGAGATAAAACAGTTCATATCGAAGATCAGTTACCAAAAGAACATCTGTTGCAACAAGAGGATGTGAATAAGCAGCAGACTCATAATCAAGCAACCACATCCTCTCCTTCGTTCCCAGAACGATTAGTCATACCTCGACCTTTACAATATCCTGATTTTGACATTCTGGGAGAATTACAAAATCTGTACATAAAAATTCCATTCCTCCAAGCCATTCAAGACATTCCCATATACGCAAAAACTATCAAAGAATTGTGCATAAAGAAACCAAGGAGGAATATAACAAATAATCCAAGAGTCCAAGTAGTCGGCACTTTATCTGATTTGCTATCAGGAAAAGAAACACCCATTAAATATGAAGACCCAGGAAATCCAATTGTAACTGTTCAAATTTATGGTTAGACCCTGTCTAATGCCTTAATTGATCTAGGAGCTGCAATTAATATTTTAACAACCACTACTTGCCAAAAGCTCGACATTACATCTGTAGAACCCACCTCTACTTTGCTAGAATTGGCTGACCGATCTGTGGTTAGGCCAGAGGGTACTCTACAGGATGTCATGGTCTATGTAGATTCCTGGGAATATCCAACCGATTTCCTGATAATTAATCCAAAAACCCGACTTGATGGACACCCGCTAATTTTAGGTAGACCTTGGCTTGCCACTGCCGATGCTTACATTGGCTGCCGGCAAGGAAATATGACCATAACCAAAGGACCAAATATCAAGAATTTAGTTCTATATCCTCCAGCGCAGCCAAGTGTCACAATAATTAAAACTAACAAGCACCCTGTATCATACCTTACTGATAACATTAGATCTCCATTAACTATACAAGAGGCACTTGATTTTAAAGACCAAACAGAAGATGATGCCATTAATAACTTCATTAGTCAAACTGAATCTGGATCCTGTACACAGTGTTACATGATAGAGGCAACATTTGATAATGAATTAGAAGAAGATCCTCTGAAAGATACACATGATCAAACAATACCGGTTACTTCTGTTGAAAATAGTAAAATTGTGGAAATTGAATCAGGAAAAACCTTAAATATTAGTGCCAACCTCACACCTGAACAAGAAATGAAGCTCATCCATTTGTTAAGAAAATATCAAGAAGTATTTGCATGGGATTACCCTGATATGAAGGGAATTGACCCCCAATTAAGTACACACCACATTTATATAGAAAAGGATGCCAGACCTGTTCATCAACCTTAAAGGAGACTTAATCCTCATCTAAAAGATGTGGTAAAAGCGGAACTTCAGAAACTTTTAGATGTCAATTTTATCTATCCTATCTCTGATAGTAAATGGGTCTCTTTGCTTGTGGTGGCACCAAAAAAGAATGGGAAATGGAGAATCCGTGTGGATTAGAGGGAGCTAAATAAAGCAACACAAAAAGACCACTTTCCTCTCCCATTCATAGACCAAGTATTAGATACTTTAGCAGGAAAGAAATTATTTTCTTTCCTGGATGGCTTTAGTGGATACAATCAGATTCAGATTGCCCCTGAAGACCAAGACAAAACTACTTTTACTTGTCCTTGGGGAACATTTTCCTATCGAGTTCTACCTTTTGGCTTATGTAATGCTCCTGCCACATTCCAAATGGCTATCCTTAGTATTTTTGTAGATTTAATAAATGATGGACTTGAAGTATACATGGATGACTTTACACCATATGGAGATGATTTTGATGCTCTATCACCTGTGACTGCTAGTGCTTGTTTATCTTTTGCATTTGTACTTCAATACTTTGTTATAATAATGAAATTTTCTGCTCTCTCTCATTGAGAAATTGTTGTAGCTCTATAGCTTTATCAATGGTGCATAAGGCATAAGCACTTGTAAATTGAGTAAATATACCCATTTCCTCTGTTGGAGTTGTTGTGGGTCCTTTCTATAATACTTGAAAATATGCATTACCAAGGACTAATTCCTGGGACTGATGATCTTTCTCTTTTTCTCTCCCTCCTTACTACAACTTTGTCTTAAGGGTTATAAAAATTTTATAATGGAGGAATCTCCTCAATATTTAAAACAACTTCAGAAGAAGGAAATGCTAGTATAACTTCTATATCCTTGCCATCCAAAAGCATCTTAGGAACCCTCAATGTTTTAGGAGTTTGTTCCGGATTCTTTAATATGCCTTGAAACTTCATTTATTGAGAATTCTTAACAACCTAAGATTCATCAGTCTTGGAATTTAAATCTTTATTATCAGGGAAAATTTTAGGGGCTAATATTCTCAGATGAGCTAATTTCCATGTTTTTTCCAAAAAAGAAATGATTTGCCAATTTCCTTTTTTCATAAACATGATTCGCCAAAATTTTTCAATACAAAATTATTTTACATTAAAAATTGCCAAAATTTTATATAGACTAATATAAAATCATTGGAAATATAAACATTTCTACAAAAATATCACCAAACATTTAACAATTTGCATATTAGGGACTAGTAAGATTTGCCAAGGTTTCTAAACTTTAAGATAAACTTTCATCCTTAAAAGTTTCCTTGTTTATTATATTCTTTCCAAATCTCTTCTAACCTAGTATCAAGGAAAAATCCTTCTACCTGAGAAGAAGAAGAAGAAGAAACTGCTACTTTTGGTTTAGAAGGATCAACTGACTGTGTAAAACCAGTAACTTTAACATCAACATTAACAATTTTCTCTTGAGAAACTTGCAATGAATCCAAGGGAAGTTTCGCTAGTATGGGGGTTCTATAATGCGTAAATTGATTCATTTATTCAAGAGTCAATTGTTCCTCTATTCTTTTTTCCACCTTTGAATAAGAAGAAGCCTTTTCTAACCGATCGTTTAATTTATCAGGCTCATGAAAAAATTGTCTGATACTTTGTATAGTTGTGATCTTTTTAACCACAAGATGGGGATACTACTGCCTATTAGGTATAGTAGGAAAACCAAGAGCTTGAATAGCCTATATTTCAATTTGTGCATGATTATAATTTCCTAAAGAAAATATAACAAATTGAGTTGGGAAAGAAGGCCACATTTTTTTATTGGATTCTTTTAGGACTTTGGAAATACCACTACCAATAGTTTGATAAGCTATTTCCCTACTCGAAATTTTATCTTGGATGAACAATGGTAAAACATGAGGGTTTTCCAAACTTCCATATACCTTGATATAGGTAAATGATTCCTCACCAAACCAATTCCCTACTCAAAGAAGACCATATTTGACTTCTAGAGACATTCAAGGTGCCTTTGTATCAAAGATAAGCTGATATGTTGGTAATATGACCCTGTTGTTCCATATACCTTGATATAGGTAAATGAGTCCTAACCAAACCCATTCCCTACTTAAAGAATACCATATTTGACTTCGGGAGACATTCAAGGTGCCTTTGTATCAAAGAGAAGCTGATATGTTGGTAATATGACCCTGTTGTACTTTTGATAGAAATGTTAATGATAATTGGAGTCGCATAAAATATCATGACAAATTTGAATGGGAGCCGGGCCTTGCAGAGTCCATTTCCAACCCATAGATGAAAAATCGATAGAAAAACATAAAGAATCCATAATATAGGCACTCATATAGAAAGGAGGGATTATATTTTCAAAAACTCTACATTTACTTATAAAGGATAAACCATGGGCAACTATATTGTATGAAATCATAGTGTCCCACTAAAATATAAACCCTTCACAAGATCCATCTATTAGAGGTACCCATTGATTAGGAAATTTCTGTACATTTGGTAGTGGATGCAGCTTACACATCATAGAAGTAATTTGGGAATAAGGACCAGTGAGAGAGTTGTTAGGATATTCCGACACATAGGAAATAGTTAAGTTCAACTTGGTCTAGTATAGAGTTAGGTAAAGTGTGTTTCTTTACCGTTGTACATTTTGTAACTTACAATCCGACGGTCACGATATGTAGTGATCTGACGGTTCACTCTCTCCTCAGTATTACCGACACTTGATCCGTGGCTTGACACCCGATTGGTCCATGAGTTCTATTTAAAGCGCATGGAGGGTCATTGTTCGGGTAATCTGTCTATGAGAGAAAGCTTATGTAAATTTTCATTCTTTGATTAATAAATTGCCTAAAGTGGCCACGTTGGCTCAGGCCGTGGACTGTTTCCCTCTTTGAGAGTTTTAACCACGTCAAAAATACTGGTGTATTGATTTGAGATCTGGTTGTGAGCGGTGTCCTTTTGGTGTTCTTTCTGAGGAACTTACCCTGTAAATTCCTACATGGTATCAGAGCTATTTGAGGGCCGCGTCCGTTGGTGATCCAAATCTGAAGCTAGTAGAACTACATGCGGCTATCGTTTCCTAGATCTACTGTTTTTTACTGCATTCTGGCCGAGAGGACTGCTCTGTTGTGTTCGGAGCATCTGTTCCAGTGAGGAACCCCTTTCGTTTCACACGAAAAGGTTTCCGGTAGCCCTATCTGCGTCATTTTTAAGATCTGGAGGTATACAGTGTTTATCTGCAGTTTACTGTTATTTTCTCTCTAGTTATTTCGGTTTCTGTTTATTTAGCTTTTTTTTAATTACCAGATCTATACCTTTCATTTCTGCGTATGCTCTTTGCCCTGCGACTCTGTGCGATCTGGGCAAATCAGAAACATAAAGGAAGTTTTTTTTCTCATGCGTATGCTCTTTTCCCTGCACCTTAATGTGATCTTGGAAAATCAGAAACATTGAGAAAAATATTTAGTTTCCGGCTAAAGCTAACTTCGAGCCGTAAGGTTCGTTTTTCTTTGCATATTCGTGTTGGGTTTTGTGTTTTTGTTTTGTAGGAAAAAAGAGCTTTCTCTAGGCAAGCACGCAACCCAAGGCCCCCCCCCCTCTCTCTCTCTCTCTCAAATTTATTGTATAGCTCAATTGGTTCAAAGCTATTTTAAGAGAGTAGAGGTCATGGGTTCAAATCTCCATTTTGTGGGGGCGTTTTTTTTCATTCCCGCACATTCGCACACTTTGCTGGCAACTTCAACAAATTTTTTTCAAAAAGCCATAACTTCTTCATCCGGAAGCCTTTTTCAGAGGCGTTTTTTTTTAAAACAGCCTAATTTTTCGAGATCTATCCATTGGAACACTTACTTTCAGCATCTTCAGCTTCAGTTTTTTTTAAAATGGAAAGTCCATGCCAAGTCATTCTTGACAGCACTAACTACTTCCAATGGATATCCTACATGGAAGATTTACTTAGAAGTAAAGGTCTCTACAGAATAGCCACAGGCCAAGAGAAGAAACCAAAAGATGAAGACAAGGCTACAAAATGGGAAAATAGACAAGATCAAGCACGTGGTTTGATAGGGATGTCTATTTCTCCTGATCTTAGATTCCATATTGCAGAACTTGATACTCCTCATGAAGCATTGGAACAAATCACTAAAGTTTTTGGGATTAAAAATGAAATTAGAGCCCATCAACTTGAAAATGAGTTGCTTACATTGGATCCTAATAATTTTTCTTGCATTGAAGATTTCTTGTCCAAATTCAAGACCCTTAGATATCTCTTGGAAGGTGTTAAGGTTAAGAAAGAAGATAGTAACCTTATTTATTCCATCCTTACTAAGTTGGGACCAGCCTACTCTGTATTTGTTTCCACCTTCCATTCTACAAGGGAAGCTTTCATTTGTCAAGGAAAAGACTACAAGGCCCCTTCCTTTGACTCTTTTTGTGATTCTTTAATAAGAGAACAAGAAAAACTCTTACACCTTGGTCTTCTTAATCATGGAAACTCTTCCAAGAAAGCATTAGCCGCCTAGTAGCAACCAAATTCAAAGAATCATAAGAAGTCATATCCTAAAAAGAATGGTCCTAAACCAAACAAGGGTCCTAAGCAAACTCACCCTCAAAATGAAAGATCATTTCAGCAAAATGATAAGACCAATAAAAACAAATGGAAGAAGACTGATAGAAATTGTAACTTTTGTAATTGAGATGGCCACTTAGAATCTAAATGCTTTAAGAAGATGGAAGCCTTGGAAGCCGCAATGAAGAAACATAAAATCCATGTGGAGCATTCTTCAACTTCAACTTCAACTTCATCTTCAGGAATGGCACTTTCTACATGTCGTTGTCAATCATCTCAGTCTGGTTATGCATTAAATGTATCTTCTTCTTCTCATTCTCATGAGTGGCTCATTGATTCTGGAGCCTCTTATCACATGGCCAAAAACAAAGTCATGTTTTCTTCTTTAAATGATTGTAACACCAAAAATATATATGTTGGTGATGATAGATCTCTTAATGTTGTAGGGACTGGAACTGTTCATCTAGACAATGGTCAGTTTAATGATGTATTATGTGTTCCAACCTTATCCTGCAACCTTCTATCTGTATATCAGATAACTCATTCAGGTGAAGGTAAAATTGTTGAATTTTCACCTCATGATGTTGTAATCAAGGATCTAAGAGATCCTAAACAGATTCTAGCTACTGGTATTGCTGATGATTCCACAAGGTTGTATAAGTTTCACAACTTTGGGTCATCAAATCTTCCCTCAGTATTTGTTGCTCATAATGATGAAGTGAGCAAACTTTGGCATGAGCGATTTGGTCACTTAAACTATCGCTCCCTTCAGCATCTATGTAAAGAAAATATGGTGACAGGTCTTCCTATGGTATCTTGCAGAGATGGTGTTTGTTCCGGATGTGTACTCGGAAAACATCATCGGGACAGTTTTGAAAAACGTGCCTCTTGGCACCCCTCAGCCCCTTTACAGCTTGTGCACAGTGATTTATGTGATCCACTTCCTGTTGCTTCGTTCTCTGGCTGCAAGTATTTCTTAACTTTCATTGATGATTTCTCCAGACGCACTTGGGTATACTTCTTAAAACTCAAGAGCGAAGTATTTAACACTTTTTTGGCCTTCAAAGCCTTTGTTGAAAAACAATCTGGACATCAAATTCTTAAGCTAAGAACTGATAATGGTGGAGAATATGTTAAAAACACATTCATCAACTTTTGCACCGAAAATGGAATTCAAATGCAACATACTGTTCCATACACTCCACAACAAAATGGTGTAGCTGAAAGGAAAAATCGCACCTTAAGGGAAATGGCTAATTGTATGCTGCAATCTAAAGGACTTAGTCTTAGTTTTTGGGCCGAAGCAATTAATTGTGCAAATTATATAATAAATCACACTCCTACTAAGGTTCTAAAGAATATCACTCCAGAAGAAGCTTGGAGTTCCATTAAACCAGATGTAAGTCACTTTCGTGTTTTTGGAAGTGAAGCATGGGCCCATATTCCAGATGAAAAGCATAAAGCTTTAGAACCTAAGAGTGAGAAATGTACTTTTGTTGGATATTCTGAAGATGTAAAAGGTTATAGACTTATTCCATTTAAGTCCAAAAATGTTATCATTAGAAGAGATGTAAAATTTGATGAAAATAAATCGGCCTGCGAGCCTAGTCCGGCGGATGTGCCACCTCTTCCTATCTCTTCTACTTTTGAAAACATTTCTTCTTCAGATGATGAAAGTGAGGATGACAATCCTCCCCCACCTTCTCAGGATCCTCAACTTCCAAGATGGGTTCGTGCTACTCGGGATGCAGCAGGTGATCTTGCTGGTGATCCTACAGATCAGCGACGTACACATTCTCAGTTTGAAAGAGCCTCTTCTTTACTGGCTCAAGCTCCAGTAAATCATGATCCTGACACTTTTGCAGAAGCTTCAGGCCATCCACATTGGGAAGCAGCTATGAATGAAGAATATCATTCATTGTTGGCAAATGATACATGGGATCTTGTTCCTCTACCGAAGGGACGCAAACTTGTTAGATGTAAATGGGTTTACAGAACTAAGTATGGACCAGATGGGAAAGTTGATAAACATAAAGCTCGTCTTGTTTCTTAGGGCTTTTCACAGGTTGAAGGCATTGACTACACTAAAACCTTCTCCCCTGTTGCCAAAATGAACTCTATCTGCCTTGTTCTTTCCCTTGCTGCCTCTTTAAAATGGGAAGTCCATCAGATGGATGTTAAATCTGCCTTCTTGCATGGGGACTTGCATGAAGAAATCTATATGGAACAACCCATTGGCTTCATCCAAACAGACTCCAGCCTTGTATGTCGACTTAAGAAATCTCTTTATGGTCTCAAGCAAGCTCCTCGGGCTTGGTATGCCAAAATGGATAGCTTTCTTTTATAATCTGGCTTTTCTAGGTGTTATTCTGACAATACTTTCTACACCAAGAAAGTGGGCAACTCTCTTATCATCCTTGTTCTTTATGTTGATGATCTTATTCTTACTGGTAGTGATCCCAACCTTATAAACCATGTGAAGTCCAGCCTTAAAAAGAAATTTGAAATGACAGACTTAGGACACTTACACTATTTTCTCGGTCTTCAAGTCTTGCAATCCAAGGAGGGTATTTCCCTTCCCAGTCCAAGTATGCTTGTGATATTCTTCGTCATTTTCACATGGAAGATTGTAAGCCAGCCCCTTCTCCCTTTCAATCTGGAGTCAAACTTTCAGTCTCTTGTACTTCTCCTGAAGTTGATGCTACCTTATACCGTCAACTTGTAGGAAAACTCTTGTATTTAACCCATACTCGTCCTGACCTTTCCTTTGTTGTTGGCCTTGTTGCTCGTTTTATGCAAAAGCCCCGTGAAAGTCATTGGAAAGCAGCTAAAAGAATAATTCGTTATGTTCGAGGTACAGTACAGTTTGGGATTCATTACAGTGCCAAAGCAACTCCTCTATTAGTTGGTTTCACTGATTCTGATTGGGCTGGTGACCCTGATGATCGGAAGTCTACTGCCAGTTATGTCTTCACTCTTGGTTCAGGACCTATTACATGGGCTTGTAAGAAACAGGCTGCCATTTCTCTTTCGTCAGCAGAAGCAGAGTATCGTGGTGCCGTGGAAGCTAGTAAGGAAGCCTTATGGCTTCGTCAGAACCTATCAGAGTTTGGCTTTGAGCAGCAGTATCCAACCACACTTTGGTGTGATAATCAAAGTGCCATTCAGCTATGCAAAGATCCAGTCCAGCATCAACGCAGCAAACACATTGAACTACACATGCACTTCATCAGAAAGCTCATTCATGACCATGTTCTTGAAGTGCAATATTGTTCAACAGATGATCAGGTTGCAGACATCTTCACAAAGGCTCTCACAGAGGTGAAGTTCACTAAACTTCGATATATGCTTGGATTTCAGGAAGTTGTCACTAAGGGGGGATAGGCTCTAGTGCCTCCTTCCTTCTCCTATTGTGTCATATTTGTAAATCCTTCAATCCTATCCCAAGTTGTTCTTAAGGGGGGATGTTAGGATATTCCGACACATAGGAAATAGTTAAGTTCAACTTGGTCTAGTATAGAGTTAGGTATAGAGTTAGGTAAAGTGTGTTTCTTTACCGTTGTACATTTTGTAACTTACAATCCGACGGTCACGATATGTAGTGATTCGACGGTTCACTCTCTCATCGGTATTACTGACACTTGATCCATGGCTTGACACCCGATTGGTCCATGAGTTCTATTTAAAGCGCATGGAAGGTCATTGTTCTGGTAATCTGTCTATGAGAGAAAGCTTATGTAAATTTTCATTCTTTGATTAATAAATTGCCTGAAGTGGCCACGTTGGCTCAGGCCGTGGACTGTTTCCCTCTTTGAGGGTTTTAACCACGTCAAAAATACTGGTGTATTGATTTGAGATCTGGTTGTGAGCGGTGTCCTTTTGGTGTTCTTTCTGAGGAACTTACCCTATAAATTCCTACAAGAGTGAACAACATAGTTACCACTCTCTTCCCTTTTGTGTTCTTTTGAGTCCTTTCTCTAGCCTCTAATTCACTTCGATGCATGTCCATGCTCTTTAAGAAATGCCTCAACATATTCCTTGTCATATTTGCATTGTGGTTTAGGAAGATGATACATTTTCCACAAATCCTCATTGGTAAAAGACCTAATGACTGTGTTATTTCTTTTAATAATCCACCTATCAGCAATACTTAGATTATCAATAACCCACCAAACCATATTGTTATAAGGAAGAAGTCTCGGTCTGGATGAAATTCTGTGTAGAGAAGAATTTTCCAGATTGTTGAAAGTTATATTTGAAACCAACGTGGTATCATTAACAGTCACTGTTCTCTGAGTAACCCTAGGTTTTTCATCTTCAAATAATTTGTACCTTGAATCCCATGAAGAATGCCCATAATGTTTGTTACAAACTATATCAGAAAACAATCCCGGTGTAGCAGGTTTTTCATCAATATCTTCTATTAAAGGAGCAACATATTATAGCTGTGTTGTAGCTTTCTTCTTTCCATTTCCTACCTTCGATATTTATTTTTTATTCCAAGAATAAGGGCTCACCTGTATAGAAAACACAAAGATTAGTGGAATACTCTCTATAGACGAGACTTAGCGCAAATAATGCAATATAGTAATCTTTTCCTTTTAAGAAAATCTTCACAATATAGAGGCAAAATCAATGAAGGAATTTAGAATCTGAGAACCATAAATCCACATTATCAATCATTAAGTGCACAAGTGAGGAAGAAAGTGGGCTTACCATGTCAGATCATCAGAGGATTATGTTGAAGAGTTATGATAAATTAAAACTTCGATTTGAAAAAGTTCTGATAGAAATATCAAAGGCTTTAAAAGGATACCAGAGGAAAAAGTTATTGGAGATGAAATTAAAATAGAACTACGATATGGGATGTCTTGATATAATAAATAATAATTTGTGGGGTTGGCGAGAGGTTTATAATACTACTTTATGCTAAAGCGTGCAAGCCTTTTATAAATATTGACAAAACGTTTTATATGACTCTTCCAATAAAGCAAGCATAAGAGAGTTATGCATCGGGGAGGAGCTTTATTGTAACAAACTTTAAAATAACATTACAATATAATATAACTCCGAAATGAAATCTTTCCAATATAACTTTAATTTCGAGAGTAGGGCCCATTAAAGTTTTTTGTTCTCATAATATGTTATAAATTGTAACTATGATATGAGAAGTTCTGGTAAGGAAAAAGCCTCAAGAGTCTTAAACTTTGTAACTAATTCAAATATGCTCCAAATTTATTAAAACCAAAAAAATTATTAAAAGAAAATAAAACGTAAAAAGTAAAGGGTCCCCATTATTTATTGATAACTAAGTATAAAAAATGGGGGAGTTGTTGAATGCTACAATAACATGTCAACCATATTTTATTGCCTATAATTGAAAAATATGTTAAAAAGGTGTTGGATGCTAAAGTCATAGTTCCATTGAGATTTGTGGATTGCTAACTTAGTTCCTGTAACAAAGAAGAATGGAGAAATTAGATTTTGTGTATATTTTAGAAATTTAAATAGGTAATCTCTTAAAGACAACTATCCACTTCCAAAGATGGATTTTATTCTTCAAAAGGTGAATGGGGAAGATGAGATGTCAATTTTAGATGGTTTTCTACAT